>CAEFZP010005882.1:40807-482259 GCA_903064625.1 Mallotus villosus | reverse complement strand
TTAGTCAGAATCTGGCGGATCATCAGTAGTAAGCCTAAGCATAGGCTACGTAACATTTAAAAGGGAGCCGTATGGAGACTTTTTTTTTATTCACACATAGCCTATAGGCTAACAACTTTCACAGGTTTGTAACATTACATTTTTTTTAACATCGCCCAACATAAAATTTTAACATCTTATCGTTACCATAGGCCTACATTTATAAGAGGAAAACACAGCAAAGTGCATAGCAAGTGAACCATTAATAAATTAAAATAAAATGCGGTCTGCTATTGCTTACTGAGTCAAGCGTTTTTTTTTATTTAGACATGTAGCCTATAAAAACTTTCACAGGTTTGTAACATAAAAAATGTTTTAACATCGCCCAACATAAAATTTGAACATCTTATCGTTACCATAGGCCTACATTTATAAGAGGAAAACACAGCAAAGTGCATAGCAAGTGAACCATTAATAAATGACCATCAGAAGTGGTCTGCTATTGCTTACAGAGTCAACAGGCACCGTTAAACATGTCTTAGCCTACCTAAATAAGCTGTCTTTTCCTGGACTTTTTGGAAGAAAAGTCATTGATTAATCCATCGAAATCTAACTCCCGGACGAGTTCAGACTCAATGGCCATGAGGGACAGATTGTTAAGGCGTCCCTGTGTCATCCTTGTCCTAAGTTCATTTTTGATTCTAGCCAGCTTAGAAAATGACCGCTCTCCCTCGCAGTTACTGACAGGTAGGGTCAGGTACAGTTTTAACGCAATGAATACATTGGGGAATGTGGACTGTAATCCACATTCGAGTATTATTTTCAACAGCTTTGATGGTGGAGGTGTGTTCATTCCGTCTGCTCTACTGAAAGACCTGAAGTGAATGAGTTCCCCTGCCAGATTTATGTTTAAATCAGAGGGATATGAACACGAAAGCGTGTTTGCCTTTTCGGTTACCTCACTGGTGGATGCGGCCTCTGGCATGAAAAAAACTCCGAACAGGTCACATAGGTGCGTGTATGCATCGAGTCTATGGCCAAGACAGCTTACTAATTTGTCAATAACTGTATTGAACGTGTCTATGTGGAATTTCCTTTTCCCATCGAATACAGCATCTGAATCATGATGTTCTGCTCTACATTCGTCGTCAAATTTTTTGCGCTTTCTGTTGCGCTGGAGGTCATGTTTGTATGACTGGCACACGCCTGGCACCGCAAGCGCTTCCCTTTCAAAGTCTTCAAACGATCTCTTTGTGCTGACACAAAATCACGCAGAGACCTAAGTAGCTGCCACCGCTGTCATTAGATGTATATCTGATTTTTGAAGCTGTAAACTTGTCAATTGGAATCGAGTAAGAATGGTATTCCAAAAATGTGTCATGAATGCAGTTTCGAGCTTTTCTAATTTGACACCGAGTGTGCTGGCTTCACTTCGGGTGTCTCTTTTCTCGTTTTCGTCCACTGATATACTTTTTAAGGCCTCTCTAATTTTACCATAATTTTGCCAGAGAGCTTTTGTCGAGTCAGCTCGACAACTCCACCGAGTGTCTGACAGTGCCTTCAATGTTAAATCTATCCCGGAGTTCCTAAAAACTCGTTGCCACCTATGTGTAGATGCAGAACAGAATGTATATAAGCTTTGCAGTAGATCGAAATACTGTCCCACCTCCGGACTGCTGCCCTCTATGCTGTTAACGCCCACTAAATTTAGGGAAT
Organism: Mallotus villosus; assembly: GCA_903064625.1. NCBI lineage: Eukaryota > Metazoa > Chordata > Actinopteri > Osmeriformes > Salangidae > Mallotus > Mallotus villosus. The sequence goes on along the minus strand of CAEFZP010005882.1, from coordinate 480,564 downwards.
GAGCAGCGCAAGGCACGTAATGGATTAATGGATTAATTTTCTTCAAGTGCGCCTGCACTCCATTGTAGCGACCTGACATATTGCTAGCGTTGTCATATGATTGGCCTCTACAATTTGACATTTCGAGACCAAGACTGTTTACCATCGCAACCACACAATCTGCCAAACTTTGCCCTGTATGGCTGTGAATTGGCTCAAAAGCCAGAAAACGCTCAACTGTTTTCCCTTGCTTGCTAACAAATCTAAATATAAATGTTAACTGATCCACATGAGAGAGGTCAGGAGTAGAGTCAACAATAACAGAAAAATATTTTGCATCACGAAGCTCCTCTGCAATCACTTGCCTGGTTTTTTCTCCCATCAAGTCGATGAATTCCTCGCATGTTGTTGACGATAGGTACGAAACACTTCCTCTGCCTTTTTGACCATACATCTTAAAATGTTCTGCCAGAAAAGGGTCAAATTTAGAAATTAATTCCAAAATCCCCAAGTAGTTCCCATTGTGTGGCGATTCAAGGAGCTCGTCGTTCCCTCTAAATGCCAGTCCTCTTTCTCCTAGAAACTTTATCACTGCCACAACACGTCGCAGAACGTCCCTCCAATATTCCCTCGCATCCAAAGTTTGCTTTATGATGGCTGAGTCAATTGCCCCGGTGCTGCTTATTCTCTTCATCAGTATGAGCATGTTGGACATATGGTCTGGGTTCCTCTCGTGTTCAGAGATGCGGTGTGGATGTTTCCAGTCGCAAAAACCCTCCACAAACGCATTCTTTTTTGTCCCAAAAAGTTTGCAGGCGAAGCAGAATACATGTCCAGATGATGGTGAATACAACAGCCATTCTCGCGTTGCGGGTTGTCCATTAGGTAGTCGGCTGCACAACATTTCATTTGTTAACGAGCGAACCCGACCACCTATACCACAGTCTCTTGCAGATGCGGGATATTTCGCTCGTCTGTTCTGAAACGTTGAGGCCCCTCTTTCAATGAGAATGGTTTTAGCTTTGTCACTAGCATAGTTTTCCCATAACGCAGGATCGGTGACTGTTTCACACCAGAGATCTGCATCCCCAATTTCATTTTCGACCCCCATTTCTTCAGTTTGCTTCACAGGCGATGTGAGAAAGTCTCTGGTGACGTCGTTGGCAGTGGCAAATGCAAGTGGAGGCTGAGCTGCTGCTCCACCGCTCGTCTCGGACGGCAACTCCGCGCTCGGGCTAGGATAGGATTTAGCACTTGCATGAGTAGCATCCAGCGCTGTAACATCTGCTGGTGCTGGGTGGACGTTGTCTAGGCTAATTAATTCCGCAGCCTCACCTTGTTCTCGCTTTTTGTTAAAAAATGTTGAGATGGACGGTATCTGTTGTACTAAGGCAGTATCTTTAGTTTCTTTTTCCTTCTTTCGTTTACGCTTTGCCGACCCGCTTAGCACCCGTTTCTCCATTTTCACGGTGAAATTGACCGTTGACCAAGCAATACGACATTCATGATTCACACATTCACGTCACGTCCTGTGATGGATTTATTTAAAAAAAAATCAATGTATATATTTTGCAAATCAAAAACATTCAAATTCCTTTGATGACCAAAGGCTTGGCCAATTGATTTATTAAAATCAAGGGCCCCCCCCATTGGCCAGGGCCCTGGACATTTGCCCACTTTGCCCATGCGGTAATCCGTCATTGCCCCCCGCGCCCCACCTCAACATGACTAATCAAAATCAATGGACAGAAACAAACAAGCAGACGAGCCTAGCTTCTGCACTCATCACTCTGCCTTGCTGACAACTAGACAATTCCTGCTAACCTTTCACATGGGCATGTCTGCCCCAAGTTGTTGTCACTAAAGTCACATTGACAAGATTTACTTTTCAGAACCTCCCTTTCAGGACTGGCCCTCCGCTCACGTCCCACTGGTGTAAACAGCTGTGATATACAGTACTGTCATGGTGGCGTAAGGCCACTGGAACGTCCTACTTGAACAAAGTCATAAAGAGGCCTGACACACAGTCTCTGTTGGCAAGTAACTCAGCCATACACTTGAGATGGCGGCTCTAGTCCCACCGGACACAGAACTGCGGAGAACACTGAGGGCACCAGAGCTGGGAGAACACTGAGGGCACCAGAGCTGGGAGAACACTGAGGGCACCAGAGCTGGGAGAACACTGAGGGCACCAGAGCTGGGAGAACACTGAGGGCACCAGAGCTGTGAGAACACTGAGGGCACCAGAGCTGTGAGAACACTGAGGGCACCAGAGCTGGGAGAACACTGAGGGCACCAGAGCTGGGAGAACACTGAGGGCACCAGAGCTGGGAGAACACTGAGGGCACCAGAGCTGTGAGAACACTGAGGGCACCAGAGCTGGGAGAACACTGAGGGCACCAGAGCTGGGAGATTTGGAAACATACTAACACTTAATTCCATAACCTAATTTACTGTTTGCAAACTTGTTCCCTCTAGGGCAAGGTTCAGAACATTCCAGTGTTATAAACTCAACAGTATCTAGCTAAAGCTTGAGATGGTGACTGTGTCCAGGACAAGATCATGTCTCTAAAAACGGAAAAACCTTCGAGACACAAGACTTGAGTCTAAAAAAATGGAATAACATTGGCAATGCACAGAAGTCTGAAGTGTAACAGCACACCACTCCCACCCTCTGAAAAGGTCAGAGTTGTTGCTTTCCTGTTTCTCCAGTACTTTTTCCAGCCCAGCTCTCACTTACAGGAAACCAGGCAGCCATTTGACCCACATGTGCACACTTATTCCTTTTAGTACTTGATCCGCGCCCTCATCTAAATCTGTGTCTCTCTCTCTCTCTCCCCTTCTTCTCTATTCCCCCCCATGCTCCTTTCTCTCTCTCTCTCTGGTCTCTCAGATGGGCTGGTTCAAGTTAGTTGACGTCTCCACCTCCACACAAGGGGTTGAGGGGGGCTGAGAAGGGGGGGGGGTTATAATCAAATACAAATGTGACAGAAGAGGCCTTCTCTTCCCTAATCCTCTCTTCCACTTTCTCCCACCGTCTTTCCCTGCCGACATCTCCACCCGGCCCTTCATCCTGCCCCTGTGTTCAGGTTTTGGAACTGTCTTGTTCTTTCATGTTCTTTCCTGTCATGCCTTTGGGGGTTCCTACCTCGACCAGAAGACAGGGGGCGAGTAGTCAGGGCGGCGTCAGGTCAGAAGAGGGGGCTCTCGGATAGATCCCTCAAACACCGAAAAGTCCTCAAATCACCCAGCTACGAATGTCTCCAGATGTTTCTACTCCCGTGACAATTTACCTTGCTGCCAATCAAAGCAAGCAGCCCTCTATGATCCAGTCAGATCGTGGTATAAACAGAGAGGAAGAACCCTGTAGCTGCTTTGTGATAGTTCCGCCGTCAGTTCCCTGTCAGCGATCTACAGTAACGTCAGGGGGTAAGAGCAATGATGAACCGCTCAATAAGCAAGTCAACATGGTGTCTGTCAAATCAAGTGATAAAGAGTACAATACTAAAAGAGCACAGCAAGCCTACAGGCAGAAAACTGAAGAGTTGCTATTCATTTATGGACTCCAGATTTGGAATGTCACACTTACCAGCTGCCAATGGCTGACTAGGACCACACTGCCCAGAGGGCTGCAATATAACTGCTTCAGAAGAGATGGCTGACATGATAGCCCCTTCAGTAAACCAACTGTCAGGAACCAGAGTACAACACAGAAAGAGAGAAACCAAACCTTCTCAGGAGTACCTCTGCGATCTGGGCCGTGTTATGGTAGAAGGGGAATCTCTACATCAACATTACATCATCTGTACTCGAAAACGTACGACCACAAACCTAAATCTATGACCCATGTGGAAATGTACCCATGGGTAAAACATCTTAAGAGGTTATTTTTTGTGGTTTAGGGGAGAACATTCTATACACATAATAAACCTTTAAAAACATCAACGGGCTGAAAGTTGGGATATTCTTTCGTCACCGTGATTCACAAATCACATAGTTCTCGGTGCATTGTGGTTTCCGTCACAGTTATAAGTCTATTTATGCACTTCTTAGAAACCCCAAAGTTATGAGACCTGATTTCCCTCCAGCTCCTTGGCTAATCTCCGAGCTCTAAGGAAGCCCCAGCAAAGTTAAACCGTTAGTCACTTGCGGTTAAGATCCAGAGCGGCCTCATGCTAAGTCAGGTGAACAGGAGAAAGGGCTCCCAAACATGCTTTTACTTCATCTTTTCTTTCATGACATCATTCCCCAGTCATCTCCTCACCCCCACACAAAATGGATAGAAAATATCCCTGCTTGACTCCCTCAAGAACTAAGCAGATACCAAAAATATTTGCACCCAAACACCATTGACATCTTCGTCTTTTTTTGCAGAAAAAGGTTAAAGCTAGAAACGACAATATGTTTCCATGATTTTCCAGCCTCTGTTTCAACCCAGTGCCTCATAAGAGTGATGTCATGGTTGGACAGAGCTTGACTGAGGCCATTCTTCACCACGGGGACATGGCTGGGATTCTCATCATTGTGACCTATATTCACAGACGTTCAGACAGTTTGAGGAGAACCCTCTTCTATGGGACTCATCTTCCCGTGTAATAGGTACAGGCCCTAAACGGCCTTGTTGCCTGAGGATAAGGCAGTCCAGTTAAAATGGTTAACAATCTACAGCACTGTCTCAGTTATTTGAATTTGAACGGAATATGTAGCACACTTCCTATTTCCTGAAGATACTCAGACAACCCTCTTTTGTATGAAGTCAAAGTGCAACATTATGCCACAGATCACATACCAACCTCTGACAGCAGGGATTAAAGTTACAGACATATTGTTCAATAAGATTGTGGACGCTACGGTTTGGTCTTACATCACACAAAAAAAAAGAATAATAAAAAAAAATGCTAACAAAAGCTTTCTATTCAAGTTAGCTATGACAGTATGCTAGCGTTATATGTCGTTTACAGTTTGTAAAAGTTGTGCATGGTTGTATTTTGCTTTTAAAAGACTGAAGGATGACCAAGAATCTGGACTTACTCTCTGTGGGTCTGGTGACGGGGGTCTCTGTGACGGCAGGCAGCGTCCTCTCCCCTCTGGGTTCTACCAGGCTGGGCAGGGGGGCACTGGGCACCGGGGGGGGGGTGGCTGTTGTTCTCTGCCACTCTGGCTGGGGCTGCCATCTCAGGCTGCCTTAACACAGGAACCTCTGACCTTCTCGAGGGCACGTCCACAGGACTCAGGCTGGGGGAGGTGGACTCAGCCCTTCTCAGGGAGGGCTCCGGGATCCTGGAGATGGCGGTGGGCTGGGAATCCAACCGTCTCGGGGGGGGCGGGCGGCTCGAGGGGACGGGAGAGGCTCATCTCCGCCCGTCGTTGCGCGGAGCTGGAGGCGAAGCTGTCCGGAGAAGCCCGGCTGCCAAGGCTCTGGACCTCAGGCCTCTTCAGGCCGAAGCGGGCTATGCCAGGGCTGGGGGTGATGTCCACTTGCTTGGAGGACACCTCGATGGACATCTCGGTCCGGCGAGCCGAGGTGGCGTCAGGGGCCCGGCCTCCAGACAGCTCCATGCGCCTCAGGCTGGCCTTGGGGGAGCGGAGGTTGGAGGACTCGGACGATGAGGTCCTGGAGGAGTAGTCGGAGTTGCGGGAGCCGGCGTCGTGGAAGCTCCGCTGAGCGGAGGAGGAGGAGGAGGATGAGGACGAGGACGAGCGGAGGGGGTTGGTGTTCCTACGGGTCAAGGGCGAGGGATTTGTGGACGAGTCTGCCTCCTCCACCTCAAAGGAACGCTTCAATGCTGGAAGAAGAAGAAAGAAGACAAAAAAAAATGCATAGGTGTAGTTAATGACATTTACAATATTCCCTACAAGAATGCCACCACCTTCCAGTGAACCTTTCACTAGGTCCATTAACAGAGTATAGCCATAAGATGCTTGAAACTAAAAGTAATCATGTGTTCATATTCAAGTCAAAAGAGACATTTAAATCCAAAGCCTGGTTTAAGAATCTATTTAAACGTTCACAAAACACTTGACAAAAACACAGATTACCTGATTTGACACGTTTAACATATCTCGACAACGATGTCATTGTTTCAGAAAATAAATCCTCTTCCAAATATAAAGTTTTTCACAGTTGTAGTTGATGCACAATGCCAAACTGAACAAGAGGATGAACAATTAACTGACAAAGAAGTTGACAATGAAGGAGGTTATCTATGATACATGCATTGTAGTACTTTAACTGTAGAAATGTTAATAATGGTCAAAAATGTGTTAACTTGTAACATTAGTAGGTGCTCAACTAGGAGTCAACTGGAACTGGTACATTTGCCTTGATTACTAATCAGTTTCAGCTGATGCTAATAAGTCAGTCATCTCAGGGTATGGGAAACTGTGGGAAACTAGAGTGTGTTTTAAAAGCTAGCTTACCTCTACAGGCAGCTGAGACAGTTCTGACTTTAAGGATTAAAGCTGGAAACATTCTGTAACAGTTAGCTATACTTTGTAGGTATTAAGAATGTATCTGAAGCCCAAACTCTTTTGGGGATTACACAAGAGCCTTTCTGTCATAGTTTGTCACAGTAGGTTTCTGACCTGCACATGCATCCTGTATTCATGTATTCAGCCCTATGTATTCATGTCTGTCTGGATGCATTCATTTTTTTATTCAAAGTCTATTCTATATCGTCTATAATTTGATATGTGCATTTTGACAATATGTCACTAGTAATATTTAGCTTGGCTGATGGAAACTAAGTCTCCAGTCTAATTGTGTAAAAAGAAAACAAAACTCCTCTACCTTTACCCAGCTGAACTATCGGTGAACTGGTAAGTTTACCAGGTCCTTGCATTGCTAGTTAGCCACATGGTACTATTTTAATACCATACGCTAAAACATTTGAAAAAGCAATACTGAATAATTTCAGTCTTAAATGTACTTTTATCCCCTTAGTTTTTAGTTGTTAATACCCTTATTTGTCACAAAGTAAGATGTCTGCTTTGCTGACAACTAGACAATATCTGCTAACCTTTCACATGGTCATTTTTGCACCAAATAGTTGTCACTAAAGTCACATTGACAAGATTTACTTTCAGAACCTCCCTTTCAGGACTGGCCCCTCCGCTCACGTCCCACTGGTGTAAACAGCTGTGATATACAGTACTGTCATGGTGGCTTAAGGCCACAGGCCACAAAGTAAACCTAATTCTTGTTTAAGCCCCACTCATTTGCACTCTATCCAAATCCAAATACAGAAAGGTTTAGGGATAAACAGATATAGATAATGGCAATTTTGCACCCCCGAAAAGGTAGTTTGAAAGCCTATATCTACACAAGTTTAATGACCTGATTAGATCCCACCATACCATGCTAAATATCAATGTCTGTGTGATTTACGAAAAATACCTAAACCTTCCTGCAGCAGTTTTCCCAGAATCCTCCAGATCTGCTAATTCAGTACACACACTCTTCAGCCTCTGGAATCCAGAGTGCTCACCAGGTGCCATGGAGCCCACAGGTCATTCACCATCAGCCAACACACCACAGGTCATTCACCATCAGCCAACACACCACAGGTCATTCACCATCAGCCAACACACCACAGGTCATTCACCATCAGCCAACACACCACAGGTCATTCACCATCAGCCAACACACCACAGGTCATTCACCATCAGCCAACACACCACAGGTCATTCACCATCAGCCAACACACCACAGGTCATTCACCATCAGCCAACACACCACAGGTCATTCACCATCAGCCAACACACCACAGGTCATTCACCATCAGCCAACACACCACAGGTCATTCACCATCAGCCAACACACCACAGGTCATTCACCATCAGCCAACACACCACAGGTCATTCACCATCAGCCAACACACCACAGGTCATTCACCATCAGCCAACACACCACAGCCACCAGTCCAGCCTTGGGCTCATTGTTTCCAGTTGTTATTGTTCAGGATTGTCCTGCGTACTCCAGATACAGTGTGTGTGTGTGTGTGTGTGGTGTGTGTGTGTGTGTGTGTCACCTGGCTCTGCTCTGTCAGACCTGGGACATGCACGAAGCCAGCCACTAGCATGGAAGAAGGCCCCCTTCTGGAACCCACTGTTTTTGCGTACTGGCAGCTGGCGTTTGCTTACCAGGTGTGTTAGAACTAAGAGTTACTCCCATTTACGAGGTGCCGTACAACTCGACGATAATTTGAGTTGGGGAAAAGAATGACTCACAGTAGGAGAATGAGGTTGATCTACCAAGCCTAGCTGGCTCAAGACTCTACAGCCATGGGATGCTTGATGATGGGTATTGACAGGCTGGAATTCCTGATCTGTCAGCATTTGGAACCGTGAGCGTTTCAGCCCCTCGTTTATGGACAATGGGGGTCTGTATCCAGGCAGCAGAGGGGGTGTCAGCAAGGTAGGACAGGTGACGGCCAACTGGTCCACACAGACATTAGCTTTTCCTCCCACAGACAGGAAGAGGGATTTGGACCAACTGTCAGCACTAGTGATGAGTGGGTGGAAGAGATATGTGTCTGAGTCTCCCCTTTGCAGAGGTTGAAACCCTGCCCACCACTTGGAATTAGTCGCAATCTTCTCTAGGTATGTGTCTGAGATTCACTCCTGCAATTGGTTAAGATAACCATGCATAAGCATCTTGATAAATCATGTCAGACACTGTCAGATGGAATAATCCTCTCGTGACGTAATGTTAGGATACAGACTACATCCAGAGGAATTGACAATCCAGGTGTCTCATCACTATAACACCACCATAGAGATATGTGATACCGATGCTGACAGCTTTGAAGATGATTTGACCACAGAGACTGTCCATATGGCATATCACCAACACTACGAAAGATAGGGGTTAGGAGAGCCAGGCCTCTGGATGGGGTCAGAGAGTCCACACTGGCTTCCACAAACAAACATGGTATCTAGACCCTGCAACAGACTGACTGCCCAGCTAATTTAGCCTGGTGGTTCATCATAGATCTAGAACTTGCGCAGATTTAGAAAAGTACTGTTACAAAGTGCTCAGGTCAATTTACAAAAAAAACTCATACAACATTAAGCAATTGAAACAAAAACAGACATGGAGATTTATGAAATAATAACTGGTAGATACAATACAATGCCTTCTGCAGTCTGAAATAGCCACAGTAAAAAATAGGGGCAAGGGCATAGCTAAGTAAGTAGTCATGAGTAAGAAGGAGCATTTGACATTTCACCAGAAGAACTATTTGACATATTTTGACAACTTCAAGGAAAAGCAATCATTTGAAGTGTCTCAAGTATTCTAATGTCTAGGATCCTAACAGATAGTTTGTGATATAGAGATCACCTTGTGGTGGTCCATACAATGGAAGGAGAGATGGAGGGATATGTGTGTCTGTGAGGGCCTGTTCTGGGGTGAGAAAGGCCCCACTGCAGACAGACTTGGAAACAGAGGACCTCTCAGTGTATATGTGTGTGTGTGTGTGTGTGTGGTGCTACAGTACGTGTGTGAGAGATGTGGACGATGTGTGTATCTCCCTCCCCCTGTACACAGCCTGTGCTGTAAGGTAAACACAGAACGTCTCCTGTCCCCGGGTTGGAGCCAGGCTCACATCGGCTCTGACGCACACACCAGCCACGGCCCCCCCCCAAATCACTGCTGTGTTATTGTCTTGCCATACTGTTGGATCAGATTTGTGTGTGGCGTGGTGTGTGTGTGTGTGTGTTAGCTTGTGTTTTTGTAATTATGTGTACAATAAATCAGATTTACCCTTCTGTTTGTGTCCACAAGTGGGTGTTTGTGAATGTATTATTGTGTATTCCAGTGCTCAAGGACAGGGTGTTTGATTCTTCCAAGCTGCTGTATCTAGAGCTATCAGAAGGGAGCTGCGATCACAAGGCTCCCAGCAGAAGCTAGATTAAAATAATGAGAACCAATGTGAAACAAATGTCGACTCTCCCATCGTTTGCTTTCATTATTCTCATATCTCTCCCTCCCTGCTTTCCCCTCCTTATTTTAAGGCTTTGACCTGGAACTCCCAGACGGAAACGGTCTGTTCCATACACTTATTTCATAATACCTGAAGATCAGATTTTCTCAACAAAACAAAAGGAACAATGTAATACTGATCAATGTTGTAAAGATCATGTTGATCTGAACACAAATGATACAATGTCCCCTTCACATCTCCAACACCCATGCAGGAACTACAGTAAAACATATCACGTGATATTGTTGCTCGATTTAGCAAGGAAGCATGATATATGATGCAGGAGATTAGCAACACATGGGAGCAAAATGGATGGTTGGTTCTGAGGCCTCGCTCATCACATGAGCACAACTCAGCTGAGAGTGAGTCAGAAGGGAAAGGGAGGAGAGCAGTGGACAAAATTGTTTTCAAAACAACGGTACTGGGTTTGAGTTTCACGAGCAGATCCTGACAGCAGGGAGCCAAACTGTAGTCGTTAGGAGAAGCACTACAACCTCCTAGAAAGTTCTTCTTTGGAGTGGCAGAAAGCTTTGTGTGAAAGTCACCCTGTGACCCATGACAAAGTGGCCGGATGGAAGCCTGTGAGAACTTGCTCCTCTCTTTCCTCCCAGTCAGACTCAAGCTCCAGCCCCATAATTCACCTCAGCAAACTCGGAATCTGTCAAATGACCCTACAAGCCGTCAATAATAAAAATAGCAGGACCAAATTCTTCCTTCACCGTTGTCAAAAAAAGAAACAAAAAAAAAGAACTCCAACTATTGCAAATAAATGTCTCTCTCAGACCAACCAAAAGGAAATCTTCCATTGCCTTGTGGTTTTTAGCCTGAGCGTGTTGGCCTAGTGATAATAGGTCTTGGCGAATCTGAGGGTGAGTATGGGTTTCACTCCACGTGTCCTAGAAGGAGAATAACAAAGAGCAGTAGAGTAGAGCACACAAAGACCGACTGTTTTCTCTGTCTCTCTGTCTCTCTGTCTTTCTCTCTATAACTCCTAAGGATGGCTGAAGTTGCAACAGCACCTATTTACTGTGGCGCTAGCAGGAAACCTGTGTTGGCCGGTGAGAAGCAGGCTGATTACTCTGATAAGGATGGAGACAGCTGGTTGGCGTCTTCATCCACTTCAGGTGCAGAATGTTTCCTTCAATGGTGGATTGAAAACTTCCGAGAATAAAGTCCTGTGTGTTTGTGTGGAAATCATGCATTGCATTTTCTTGTTTTGAGTTGTACGCTTAAGTCTGGCTTTAACGTCCAATAACTTGAGTATAGAGTATGTACAATAAGATTGATTGATGGCTTCAGCTCCTTGGTCATCTGCTGTTGAATTGTATGTGTATGTGGGATGTTTATAGCTCGGTGCTAGAGCATTTGACAATCAAGAGGTCCGAGGTCCAAATCTACCTCTATGTGAATCTACTCAATCAAGACATTTACACAGTACAGTTTATTTGTTACACTGTAGTCTATGCATCAATTTGACTCTTGATTAACCAGAATAACCTAAAGAACATTGCTTTTGACTTGTTGTGTATTTATTCTAAGAATACCTTTCAGAGTACTGTATAGTTTGAAGGCATGTTGGTGCCTATAGGGAACCAATGATTGAAGGGCTATTCAGGAAAAAACATAACCACAGCTAAATAGTAGTTGGCTTAATGATGGTTTTCTATTTGAAGCCTTACATTTTTACCATGACATCTTGTGTAACTTTTGCCTTTTAAGCCGTTGCATTTCCTAAAAAACGAGGTGTCCCATCATTTTGTTGTCATTGTAAAACTAGCCTGTAAGCTGAGATAATGTTCCCATAGGTTATTCATAGCATCTGTTTGGCCGGCAACAAGCTGCTTGCAGCTATGTAGCATATATGTTTATGTAGCAGTATATGCAGCATAACCTTACAGTGGTAAGGAAGTAACATTTGATCCTGTGTATCGTACAATGGGATAACCACTGATTAAATATTGCAACTCTATGAAAAGTTTAGCACACATCTGTAAACAAATACTAAAACATTTTTCTTGAATCACTGTTTACAATTAGCCTACTTATGCGTATAAGAAGTGTGTCGAAGCCGTTTCACCTTAATCAGTTGTAATTGTGTTTATTGTACTGGTTGTGTTTTATTGTTTTTGGGGCACACCTCACACAGGCAGCACAGGAGGCCGGTAATTGTGGGAATTAGGTTAAGGACACGCAGCTGGCTAAGAGGATATGTGTTCACATTGATTTCACCGTTTTTGTTAGTTGTCAATGGATTTAATTGACCAGAAAAAGCCTGTCTTGCAAACTGCATCAGTGACATGGATAGAAATTCGATTTTAAAGAAAACAAAATGCCACTGAAACGTGTATGAGCTGCGTGAGGGAGGAGAGGGTTAAATGTGAGCGCTGGGCCGGCCCAGCCCCTGTCAGGCCTGCACACAGAGGTCTGGCTGGGTGGATATTCACTCCACTGTCTACCAGACCCGACATTTTCAACCCACCACAGAAATCTACTCCTCCTGTGGAATTTCCTCTGACTGCCCAAACGCCTCTCACAACGTAACAGAACGAGGGAGGGAGCGAGGGAGGGAGATCGAGAGAGAGAGAGAGACTGTCTTTATCCAGTGGGAACGAATATATGCAAACCACTGGGACTCGGGTCCTAAAGTGAAGTTACACAGTGTTATCATCACAGAGTCATACTTTGTGGAAGTGAATGAAAGACTTTGCTTCTGCTCCTAAAATCTTGATCTACCGGCAGCACTGAATGAAATGAAGACGGAAGGAGTCCTTTTAATGACACAACACGGCACCGCCCTCAGTGGAGATAAGAACAGGGGGAATGCTGAGAGTGTGACACACTGGAGTGACCTCAGGGCGGAAGGCCCCTGCGACCTGTACGGAGCACCAGGGGCTGTGTCAGGATGAGGTCATGCCTGAGGTCATCACCTCACTGTGTGAGAGAAGCTTGCCCTCTGTGTCCCGTCCACACACACACACACACACACACACACACACACACCATCAGATAAGAACTCGGACAGGGGTTTCCACACTCTGACTCAGACAGTGAGACACTCTCTGCCTTGCAACCCATCGTGCATCACCCGAGCCTCGCCACACAGACCCCATTCAGCGAGACAGGAGCAGCTCACGGTCTTGGCAACCAAAACAGTAGCCCATTAGCCATGACATCCAGTTCTATGACCACACACAAAAGAATAGTTTCACGCCACATGGCCACAAAAAAAAAGAAATCCTCCTCTAATGTTTCTCCTTCCAGGTCTAGTCTTTTGTTGCTGTGCTCTTACAGGGTCTCTCCCTGGATTTTATTGGTGATGGCTGTCAGGCGTCTGGTTAGGATGAGCACGGCAGAGTGCATACCAGAGGCTGGCTGGTGTTGACAGAGAGGAGCCCAGGACAAGTGTGGATGCGTCCTTAATGGCCGTGTGTTTGTGAGAGGCAGACAGAGGCGTTAGCCTGTCACTAACCCCCGCACAGCTGGAGAATGAACAGGGGATGGACGAGGTGCTGAGAGAGGAAGGGAGGGAGGAGGAGAGAGATGACAGGGGGAATCGATGCCAGGGGCAGGGGAGATGAAAAGGGGGGAAGAAAGCTCCTTAAAAAAAGGAGGGAGGAACGGAGGGGGAGGACTGCCAGGTGTTACCCTTGCAGCCGTGGTCAGTTGCTGTCTCATGGGTTCTCTCTCTCTCTGTCTCCCTCTCTCTCTCTCTCCCTCTCTCTCTCTCTCTCTCTCTCTCTTTCTCTGTCTCTCTCTCTCTCACTCGCTTTCTCTCGCTCTCTCTCTCTCTCATCCCTCTCATTCCCCTACTGACCGGTGCAGTGTGCTTTAGGGAGTTGCTAAATCAATAGCACACTGTGCTCTGAACACGCTCAGACATACCATATGGCCACATGACCTGTTGGACACACAGACACACTCTCACACACACACACACACACACACACACACACACACAGCACTGATAACGCATGGAGCTTAACACAGCTACAGAGCAAGAGAGAGGAGGGGGGGCGAGCATTTTCCAATTTCATATAGAAAGGGTGCATAAAAGATACTAGAAACACACTACACTGACTTTTCTTTCACACACCCAAAATGAGAAGGACATAAGTTCAGCCAAATCAAGGAGAATGTTTCAATGTTCCTGGTGTAACAGCTGAATGAGGGTCTGCAAGAGCAAGAGCAGAAAAGCACTCTACTAAAAAGACATAAAGGAAGAAAAAGACTGAAAAGGAGAAAAAGATGACTAACCTTCAAAGTCTGATATAATTCCCTCCAAGTGAGCATTGACAGTGGAATCAGACATGTTGTGAGTGAATATCAGGGAGCAGGATTCCCTTCCCAAGCAAGGCAAAGTCTCCCAGACGCTAACCCGCTTTAAACAAATCCCAAATTAGGAACCCATGCAGGAAGAAAAAAAAACGCACACACACTGTGGTGCAACGGAGCACTGAACCAAGCCCTCCACTCTCTTAAAGCACCAACTTATTTTTCTTCCCTTCCTCCTCCTCCTCCTCCTCCTCCACTTCTAGAGCTGCAGAGCTCGAAATGAGAAAGCAATGACAACCCCCACCCACTTCTGTTACTCTCTGGGTCTTCTCTCTTCCCCTCTCTCTTCCCCTCTCTCTCTCTCTCTCTCTCTCTCTCTCTCTCCTCTCTCTCTCCTCCCCCTCTCTCCCCCTCTCTCTCTCTCTCTCTCTCTCTCTCTCTCTCTGCCCCTCCCTCCTTTTCTCTCTTCTTCTCTTTCTAGCTTTCCTTCCAATGGGGTTTCTTTCAGTCAATACTCGCATTTTAGTCAGTGAAGATTCTTTACACCCACTCCCTTTCACACACACACACATGTACACACAGGCACACACACACACAGACGTAAATCATTTGCATAGCCCCGTATTCACACAACTATGAATTGGGCAAAATACGAATGCAAATACTCAATACGATTCAAAAGTATGCTAGCAGGTACACAATGATACACATCCTTCCTCACAAATCCTCCCACACAGCCTACACTGCTGCTACAGACATCTGGGATACCTAGATAGAGACATAAATACAGGCTTGACTTGCATCCTATCCTGCAGGACTAATATGGGCACGTCAGCACTGGCCCTCTAACACGGCCCGTTAGGAGATCTTCAGATATGTTTGGGGACAGACATCAATAAATAATTGACTAATGACTTAAAGGGCATGCGAATGAGCCTGTGGGTGTGTACGTTTGGTTTATACCATGGAGAGAAAAGAGGACAGAGAGAGAGAGAGGGCTGGTGGCAGACAAAATAAGTATTGTAAGGAAGAGAAGAAAGAGAGGTAAGGAAATTAGAACAGAAAATACTATTTAAAAAAAACTAACATCACGGTAATGTTCCATGAACACATGGATTTTATTGGACGTGTACTACAGATACACGTCCAATAGGCACATGTGTAAAACTACTGGAGAGATGTTCACTATTTCTATTGTCACATGAATCTCCAGTCTTGCTAGACAAGGCATTCTCTGAACCTCTTGGATTCCAGACTCTGTTGGTGGTACAGATATCGACAGGTCCGCAGACTGCCAATCCACAGCCAGCCCTGGGGCCACCAATACCTTCCTCCAATTGAGACAGGAGACAGGCCAATCATCAGGTCCGAGACTGGCCCCTGTATGACACAATGCATCACCTACAAATGCTACTGTTACGCTACCGGCATAACAGTAGCTTGCCTTTGGTGTGTGTGTGTGTCAGAGCAGAGAGAGATGGAGAAAAAGAGAGAGAGAGATAGGACAGAAAGGCACAGAGAGAGGGAAAAGAGAGAGAGAGAAAGCTTGACACGTATGTGTGCATATCTCTGTGTGTTTTGTGTGTAGCGCTTGGCATCCGCCTCCCTCACGGCCTCATAACTCTCTCTCTCGTCCACCACAGGGGCCCGCTGTCTCAACAGGGAGGAGACGCGCACCACGGATCCAGAGGACGTCGCCGGAGGGCAGAAGGATGGAGCGGAGGAGTGAAAAACGACTTTGAAGACGATGTTCGAGGATATGGGTGTTTCAACTAGATGATTTACAACCAGCTGATTTTTTTTCCCCGAAACCAGAAATCTTAGGTAGTCTAGTAAAACAGATTTGGCAGCTGCATCCTCTGTGGTTATTCTGCTCATGTGTGTTATGTGTGTATAATAGTGTCACGCGGTGAGTGTCTGCTTAGTGTGTGTATATTGCAGTAGTGGTATGGTGAGGTGTAGAACTGTGCTAACTGGCTGATCCACAGCCTGGATATCTGAGTGGCAGCTAAAGCCTTCAGGTTCCAGGTACAGTCAGTTACCACACCAGTTAGAAAGAACCAGAGCCCAATCTTCCCTTCTCCTCCACCATAGTGGTGTTCTCAGTGTGTGTGTGTGTGTGTGTGTGTGTGTGTGTGTGTGTGTCCCAGTATCTTTACCATGAACCTGTCAACCAACCTCTACTTACTCTTAATGATGCAGTGCCAAATGCTTACAACAGCAGAATTACTCCATAAGACACACACATGTTTACACACGGGTTTGCATGCAGAGTGCAAATTATACAATGACAATCGGGGGGCTCAACTTATTCTCCAAAGCGTGTATCGACCCCCCCCCCTGACCTGTTGTTTTGACCTCTTTTGGGGGGTCCAAGTCTTAATTAGAGGGGTCAGACCCCCCAACCCCGTAATTCGCACCCTGTGTGCATGTACTCGGACAGCAACACAGAATCCCCACTAGATGTCAGTATTGGTTATAAAAAGTGAGACGCCTGTGTGTCACCATCGACATCATGGCCAGGAGAGAGTGTGTGTGACCATCTCATCGTAACAGGATATGGAACCTGATATGGAGGGAGAGATTTGGAGAATCCCTCACTAGACTATCTGCTCTGTGTCACACCCCACCCACACACACACACCTCCAGCACCTGTGTTCCACATTCTGCTATGTTTCTGCACCACACACACACACACACAAACAAGCACACACACACACACACACACACCACATGTTTGAACATGTTGTCCTCTAAAGCAGTATGTGCCAAATGTGTTTGCAAGTCATAACCTCTGCAGAACATTCTGACAGAGTATTTGGGCATTGAGGGACAACTTGTATTAGTTATTTTCTCTCATTTTAATCTAAACCAAAGTCTGACAAGCATCAGTTATTATCAGTGCCGGTCCTAGCACATTTGACGCCCTAGGCAAGGTTTATCTCCAAGATGTATCTAACCCCTCCCACCCCACCCGGGAGCCGACCCCCAATCACAACATGGACACATGACTTGGCGCGGTTGGCGCCCCCTGCTGGTAGGGCGGGACAGTTAATTAATGGATGCACTTGGGAAATTGCCGCCCCCCCTGCCTATGTCGCCTATAGGATCTATCGACCTACCCACCTGCTGGTCCTTCCTTTAACCTGGTTATTATGACATTAATAGGAAGACAAATGAAAGATCGTTTGGATTGTCACGTGTGACTGACATTGTTCGTGTGCAGAGCGTTATGGATCGTGCCTGGCAGGAAGTGTTTCTGTCCTGGCATCCTTCCATCGGGTCACACAGGGTCACCGCAGACATCACCTCCCTCAGCGTTTACCCTCAGGGCTGGCTTACACAGTTGAGATCAAAGTATTTGGCTTGCTTCCAGGCACAGGATATAGTCAAAAGACCCTCGAACCTTCTCCTGATCCCAACTGGAGAAGGTTGTCCTAATGCAATTCCACCCTACACTTCATATTATGCACATTAGAGTCGGCAACGGTTTACTTGGCTCTCTGGATGAGGCTTAAACACGGGGTTAGGGTTAAGGACTGGAGATTTACTCCAGGGACTGGAAATAATATGTATTTCATGATGAATTGTTTTTACCGTACTATGAAAGCCACAGACAACTGGCTCCAGTTGTCTGTTATAATTTTATAGACAGCTGGCCACTGCTGAAAGTAGCCTGGCCTTGGCACTCTGTTCACCTGCCTTGTGGTGAACTGGAAGATGAGAGGAGTCAGGGAGTCAGCGAGAAAGCGAGGAGTGAAGGCAAGTTTTCTATAAACAGATTCCAGGGTGGCATGGCTGTTGCCAGGGAATCGACAGGTTAGAATTGCCCCCCTCCGCCGCGCCTGTTCCAGACGTTGGCGCCAGCCTCCCCCCCTTCTCCCGAGGACAGAGTGTGTGGGTTTCCCTGCCAGCTGACGGTACTGCTGGAGCCCACTCCATGGGACCTGCCTCCCAGCTCAGGAATCGGAGACGCTGAGCTGGGAAGGGCTGCCACAGCCTTGACTGTAGGCAACGTAGACAGGAAGACAGGGAGACAGGGTACGGGAAGACGGGATGCCGGGAGGCAGGGAGGCAGGGCACTGGAAGGCAGGGAGACAGGGAGGCAGGGAGGCAGGGAGTCAGGGGACTGGAAGGCAGGGAGACAGGGAGGCAGGGAGGCAGGGATACAGGGAGGCAGGGAGGCAGGGGACTGGAAGGCAGGGAGACAGGGAGGCAGGGAGGCAGGGACAGGGAGCAGGGAGGCAGGGAGACAGGGAGGCAGGGAGACAGGGAGGCAGGGAGACAGGGAGGCAGGGAGACAGGGAGGCAGGGAGGCAGGAAATAACCACATGAAGAAAGCGACAGAAAACCTGTGAGGCAGGGGACAGGGAGACAGGGACATGAGGGGGACTTTGTCGTCGTTAGCTATGATTGTGTGACAACATCCTAAAAACATAAGTGAGGGAGTGTTCTTTGTCAGGGGTGTGTCGGTCGGAGGAAGGGGAAGCGGGGTGACTGAACACACGCATGTGAGGTGGTTGAAGATGTCAGCTGGACACCCGCCTGAAACAATCTGCCACAGATACACACACCACAGTCAGAAGGCTAATGGATTCTTTGTACGTCTCTCCCCCCCCCACTCTCTCTGTCTTCTCTTCCCTCTTCTCTCTCTCCTTTCTCTGTCTGTTCTGATCACACCTTACACAGATGCCATCTGTACTCTGGACTCCTCTCCTTGGTTACCACAGCGCTTGTTTGCATGGCAACCCCATAATAAGCAGGTCTAACCTGGCTCTCAGGCTGAGTTGGAGAGAGAACGAGGGAGATGGAGGGAGGGGAGAGACAGAAGGGGAAAGGCGAGAGGAGGAAGTGAAGCGGAGGTGGAGAGGAAGAGCATATTGTAGGAGTGCCATTGAGCTGACCTGATTACAGCGGCGACTGAGAGAGACAGAGACAGAGAGTTTGAGGAAATCCCAAAACTTGTTTTGATGGAAACTAGCAAGTGGTGAAACTCCCCACTGTAGACTCTGTGTGTGTGTGCACTCACGCCTGTGTGTGTGTGTGTGTGTGTGTGTGTGTGGTATTTGTGTGTGAACCCAGCTCTTGCATGACTAACGTACTGAGCAGAACTCTGTAAACACAACCAGACATGCCTGCACACCGAGACAGTTGGGCTCTAAGAAACAGAATACTTGTCGAGTACCATTATGAATAGCTGAAATATCCCAGTGACGTGAAATCATGTGAAACCATGTGTTGTGCAGAGTGTGCGCTACTAAATACTGTACAGCCGTGGCCAAAAGTAGGGAGCGACGTAGATTTTGTGTTTGCAAAGCTCGCTGGGCCTCGCCATAAAACTGCTGGACATGATGTTAGTTTCTTCCAGGATCACAAGGACTCTGACTTAGAGAGCTGCTGCTCTTGTCGGTTAGCTGTAACTGATTAAAATTATTGTACTCGCTGTGAGGTAGTGTACTGTTGTTTGCTCGTCCACAGGTGCACTTTTAGATTCATGTTGTCCAATTGTAACTTGTTTAACTTCATGCTCTTATGATTTTTCCCTTTGGCACTTATTTTTGGGTTTTTTCACAATGTATGATTCATGTTTGACTACTTGCAATGTTGGGGATATCTCGTTGTTATGATCAGTGACCTATGCACTTTTGTAAAGCTCTCTCTTGGAAGTCGCTTTGGATAAAAGCGTCTGCTAAATGAATAAATGTAAATGTAAATGTAAAACGACTGCTAACATCATTTCAGTAAGTCATATCATCAGCACAGGGGAAAGTGTGAACTCGTTCTAGCCAGGTGAAATCCCTTTATATCTGATTGGATTTTAAGAGCAGAAAATGAGCTGTGATTTATCTCCACTGATCGTCATCAACGATCGATTTAGCTGACAACTACTGTGGTGAGTGTGAATGGAAATGTACGTGATCACCGCCACTTAGACGTGCGCGCATATTACACGGGCACGTGCACACTTAGACACACACCTCACACGTACACATGAAAGCCCCCCCCACACCCCCCGCCACCCAAACACACATGGAAAAACACACACACGTATGCACAGCTGCGCTCACAGCTGTCCTTAAGCAAAGTCACAGCATGAGGCCAGGCCTGACAAACCCAAACCTTAATCAAATGCAGCACCTGCTGGAAAAATGTGTCCACGCAAACTGTACGGTCACACACCACACACACACACACTTCCAGGCTGCTTCACAGAGAGAGAGAGAAAGAGAGAGAGAGAGAGAGAGAGAAGAGAGAGAGAGAGAGAGAGAGAGAGAGAGAAGAGAGAGAGAGAGACAGAGAGAGAGATAGAGAGATAGAGAGAGAGACAGAGAGACGAGAGAGATATGTCACTAGATGAGAGACGAGATAGCATAGATACAGAGACAGAGATGACAGAGAGAGATAGAGAGAGAGAGAGAGAGATACGACTAGCATGTCTACACGTACGTGTCCCCCTGTAGACATAGTACTTCCAAAAAGGCCCACTAGGGTGCATATGCATGTACATGTCAGCGTGTGTGTGTGAGTGTGTACGTGTGTCTGTGTTATCCCTCACACATGGGGATGGAATGACTCTGAGAGCGAGCAGCTGTCCTCCATCAGGGGTGGCCTCGCAATAGTCTTCTCTTCTTCTCTCTCTCTCCTCTCCTTTCTCTCTCCCCCTTTCTTCTTCTTCCATGTCTCTCCCTTCCATAATAATACTGTTAGCACGTCAACAGGCCAGCATTATAATCACCGACCTCGACGGCCTCACAGCGGCAGACACATATTGTTCTACTCAGCTCGTCACCATGGTAACCCACCCAAAACACCAGACACAGTCAACCAGGAAGTAGCTCTGCCCACAATTTCCCCAATAAAACCTCTTCTTGAGTACTCGAAATAGTCAGAGACAGAGTCTGAGACTAAAAACAAGGAGAAGGACGACAGATAAAGACCTACCATGATTTTGAAAAACTCTCCTCTCACACACTATCTCTGCAATTTGAGAGAAAAGGACCCCTATTAAAGCAGTTTATGATGCTGGATGGAATTTGTTTGCTAATTAAATGCTCCCATCTTGTGGTGATACAAAGTATTGTATGGTCTATCCATTCTCAATGGAGAGACTGCAGGGATGGCTGGGGGGCTGGGGGGGCAACAACAAAAAAAGAAACAAGAACATTTTATAGATATGACAACAACAGTCAAATCCAACTTGGCAAAATGTATGAACCCAATGCACATACAGGACAAGATACCATTAGGATGATGCAGGACTAATGTGAGATTGATTGCTTTCTGGGATGGTTGTGGTCTTTATTGCTTGCCGCACAATAGCAACCGCTCCTGGGATGGTCAGATGGGGGTCACAGAAGGAGATATCAGCCTGTAGAACTGTGATTCTCTTGTCATCATTCAGCTGTTCTCTTCCTCACACACACACACACACACACATGCACACACAAACACACACTCTCTCTCTTTCTGGGCTGTAGAAGCCATCACAGCTCCCAGTAGGAAGCACCTGGAGACGGGGGGGGGCACTCTGCGAGAGAGGAGAAGGGAGGGATGGAGGATGGCGAGGGGGGGGTGGTCGTGACACCACAATAAGCTTGCTGGTGATCTCACCCGGGTTCAGACATTGAGTAGGTGCTACAGCGAAGCCACGCAAGGGCACTGTGTCTGCGAGCTGTTACAACCATTACGCAGCCTCGATGCCTTCACAGCCTCGATGCCTTCCTCACAATAGTCCGCAAACACTCATAAAAACACCATTAAGGGACTAACACTGCTGCTCCACTGATGGATTTAGCATACAGCACGCATGCATTCACAGACTGACTCTAATTCGTCCAGTATGCACGCTGTTGACAGATAGACCTTACGGCCTCCACTGAGGGAAATCACATCGACATGGGACACGGTGGAAAATGTGAGGATCACTTGGAAACTGGATGGTGCTTCTCTGCCCCAACTCTATGTGTGTGTGGTGTGTGTGTGTGTGTGTGTGTGTGTGGTGTCGGGCCACGACCAGAGTCGCCGGGGACAAAAGTAGTACTGTTCAAACACCCCTTTTCCTGTTTTCACGCCAAAGAGGAACATGAGAACAGAGAGATGGAGAGAGAAAGAAAGACAGGAACCCAGAGAGAACAGAGGAAGCCACAGTACTGCGCTACTGTCCTGTCACCCACCTCAGCCGTTCCTGGATTCTGTATACACATGAGCAGAGACAGACAGGCAGACACACAGACAGGCAGACAGACAGGCAGACAGACAGACACACTGACAGACAGGTACGTCGACATACAGGCAGACAGACAGACACCAAGGCAGACAGACAGATAGACAGGCAGACACAGCCAGACAAGTAGAGAGACATAGACAGATAGACTACCTGTCTGTCTGTCTGTCTATGGCAGGCAGACACACAGACAGACAGACAGACAGACAGACAGACAGACAGACAGACAGACAGACAGACAGACAGACAGACAGACAGACAGACAACAGACAGACAGACAGACAGACAGACAGACAGACAAACACAGCATGACATGACAGGTCCACTGTCCCTCTGCAAACAAAGTCAAGATTCTGCTGAGCGCAATAGGCAAAAGCAACTCGTCAGCACACCAGTGTGGAAAATAACCAGAGGGAAAGCCCAAAAGTGGCTTCCACCGCAGCAGAAAGCACGCCACAAACATCTCTACACCAGGAGTCCCCCTCAGGAGAGGAGGCTGGTTTGGCAGGGGAGCCATATCTTACCTGAGAATTTGTCCCCCTCCATATCCAGAGCACTCCCTTCGTACCCTCATGTAGCGTCTGCTTATTTCCTCTCTCTCTCTTTTTTGGTGGACTGACGTTCCACCTCTCTGTCTCTCTCTCTCTCCCTCTCTCCCTGTCTCTGCTCGCTCCCTCTTTCTCCCTCTCCCTTCTTTCGTCTCTCTTGCTCTCTTCAAGACAGTTTCCCCTTCCCACTATGTCCCACGTTTTCCCTCTCCCAATTTCTCTCTCTCTCTCTCTCTCTCTCTCCCTCTCTCTAGCTCCCCCTCTCTCCCTTTGTCACAGTTTGAATCCTTCGGTCTGCTCTCTAATGAATGCACCCAGAGTGACGACATGCCCATGTGCTGATCATATGGTGGATTTGAGTTGTTCTTTCTTCCTCACTTGTTCTTTCCCTTCTCCTTCTCTTTCCTTGTTTACCCCCTCTTCCCTTCAACCGACTTCTAAGACTGTAGCAGCATTGTATCTTGAAAATAGCAACCCTGGCGCCATGTGATATGGACTCCTTCGACTAAAATAACCCTGCTCATTCCACGGAGTCAAGAGCCCCTCAGAACATTGTCTGGTCGTTTTGTCTGTGTCCACTCGCTGACCTGAGTCATTAAACCACATAGAATCAGTCAAAGTACTTATCGGTGATTAATTGCTCTTGTCTGGCTCAATGGGACCTTGCAGGGTCATGTTGCCATATACCATAAGTCATCCTGTATGAATGTACAGGGTAATTATCTTGATATCAGCTGTTTAAAACTCAAACAATAGCAAAGGGAAGGGAGGTAGCTAGGGAAGAACATTGATCTGACTTCCCCAGCAAGTGTTGCTAAGAGCTGACCAATGAAATGCCATTGATAGTGATTTCTGCGTGGTCACTATCAGTGAGAACAAGCCACCTTGTCTGCGAAGTGTTTTGGCATCCAGCCACTTCTTTGTTCAGGCAACTCAGGTGAACCCTGACCTTTGGCACGTCTCTCACACTCCGACAGGGGTCAAGGGCCTCTTGGCAGGCGACGGAGCTCTGAGCCAGTGATCAAACACGCCCTGATTTGTTCAACTGTAGAGAGTTGCGAAACACAGTCCTTACCTCCCTCACAGGCCGAGTGTGTCTGTGTGTGTGTGTTTGTGTTGTGTGTGTGTGTGTGTTTGTGCGTGTGTGTGCATGTGTTTCTGCCTGCCTGTCTCTCTCTGTGTCAGCGTGTGCTCATGTACGTGGGTGTTCAAAGAGTGAACATTGAACACAAGCCTGCTTCTGACTCACCGGTCTGAAACATCTCCCATTCTCTCTCTTGATTAAGTTTCCCTCCCAGAGGCAACTCTAAAACGAGTCGAAAGGAGCCAATAAACAGTGAGAACTGAATCCCTGTTAACACAGAGCAGGGAGATGTTTTAATGGCGTGTGACTGTTCGCTCCCCACAGTGCTGGGTCTCCTGACTCTTCAAACAGGGAGCAGTGTCCTGAGGGCACTCAGGGACAGACAATACAGCCACTGTGTGTGTGTGTGTGTGTCTGTGTGTATGTTTACTCCCTGCTCTGAGGTACTGCACGTTGATAAGTATATGTCCCTATTTGTGTATTCAGCATGTAGGATGGTGTGTGGGTGTTGAGGTTCCAATAAAACTCCTCATAAATCTGGCATACCGATGCTGTGTGTGGGGCACATCCATTACCCACCTACCCACCTTGGCCAACCTCACCCCCGCCTTAGCTCTGAGACATACACTGCTTTACACACACACAAACACAAATACATACACACACATGCACTCTCTCCCTCTCTCTCTCTCTCTCTCTCTCTCTCTCTCTCTCTCTCTCTCACACACACTCTCACATATATAAGTACAGCCTCCAGTGTCAGCATCAGGCAGGTCTGCTGACAAGCCGAGCCTCATCCACAGCCCTGAGCACTTCCTGTCTCTCAGCCTGCATGTGTACCTGCGAACACGGCCTGTCTGTCACCACAATACACACACACACACACACACTCATACTCATACAGGAACAAATAATTTGCAATCACATCACACACACACACACACACACTCATACAGGAACAAATACTTTGCAATCACACACACACACACACACACACACACACACACACACACATAGACACAGTCGTCTGTCCAGAACCCTGTCTGTCAGTGTGTATCTCCTCAACTGTCTGTTAGCCTGCATATACAGTATCTGTCTGCCTCAGCGCCTGTCAGATTCCTGTGGCATGAGTGCATATCCTGCAAGGACATGTGCACATACACATGTTTGTGTGTGTGTACTGTACGTGTGTGTGTGTGTGTGTGTGTGTGTGTGGGTCCCAGAGCTCCAGACGTTTGCCTCCCCCCCACACACTCAATGCTGATTCTGCAGAAGGAGTTTGCTCTTCCCACTGAAGAGAGATGCCTCAGTGGTGAGCTATGGCCACAGACTGCTGCCTCATGCCAGTTCCCTGTTATCACACACACACACACTCTCTATCATATACATATACACACAGTCGTACAAACACACACACACACAAACAATCATACACTCACTCACACACACAATCATACACTCACACACAATCATACACCCACACACACACACAATCATACACACACACATGCGCACACCCGATTGTTCCTTCCACCATGTGACTCTCTCCCTCATGCTTATTCTCGCCCAAAAACTAAGCTCTGCTCTCCATCTCTCTTATCATCCTCAACTGCTGAGTACATGTGATCCATTCCCCTCTGAGATTCTCTGAGAGCCACAGATCAAGTCTCAGCCTTCAGTCCCCCAGTGTAGGGGACCGTACCTGTGAAGGCCCTGGTAAAGCTTTCGGTTCAGCTTCAAGCTGGATTGAACCATGGTAGATGGCTGGGGTCAACAGTGCTATATCATGTGTGGTTGGAGGGCTAAGACTTACTGGGACTGGTGATGGAGGAGCCCTCCCCCTTGCTGTCTGTCCTCCTCAGTCTCCCACTGGTGGACCTCGCAATACCTGCCAGAGAAACAGAGGAAGAGAGATTAGACAGATGACAAACCAAGACATATGGATTATGTCCTTGCTCAGTACAACTCCCATGACATCTTTTCATACGTGCACACATTACAGTCCTGCATCTATCCAAATGAACTTGACTCCATCTCCCTCGCAAGTCTATTATTGTGTTTTTGGCTGTGTCTCCTCCTAATTGAATCCACGCACCGGTATGTCAACAAACACCACCCAAACCCAGAGAGGTGACATCAGTCTGATAACACAGACCCTGGCAACAACCTGTGACAGCCAATAGCGGTTCTAGATTATAACCTGCAGCTCTGGAATCACCGGAATGCTTGCTGATAGTCCGTACTTCTACGAGGAATGAGGGCTCAGAGACCTATGCCAGTCAACAGTGTTCCTGATCATTCTTGGCCATGAAAGCTCAGTTGTTGTTTACCTCAGGAGGAAGCTATGTTTTGGTAGCATTGAGCTAGTTTTAGCTAGCTAGGACAACATGATATGTGTGAAGCTAATACTGTAAAACATGCTTGAAAGGCTATGTACATATTTTGTAAGGGATAGACTTGGAGCAGAGGCAAAGCCGGTTTTTGGTATAGGCGACGCATGAAGGCGCCATAAAGATAGGGGCACCAATTTCCAAAGCCTTAGATTGCATGTTTAACCAACCAAGCAAACGAACACTGGGATCAACACCAGTGTGCATCCCCCTCTAATGTACCAGTATCCTCCCTGCCAGCCACTCGGGCACCAGTGGTGAAGCTTGCCCCAGGATCTGAGCACAGGGCTTAGTGTGTGGCACAGCATCATGACTAAAAGGCCAAAAGGTGAAACTGATAGTGGTTGAAATGATTGGTCCGATGTGACTCAAGTTTAGATTGTTTGACTGGCCTGCGTGAGTAACAGGAATGCATTACTCATAAACACTGTAGACACACACACACACACAGGATCAACAGCTGGTTCAAACATTTAGAGGGGGGGGGGACTCTAACCATGGGTCATTGAGTCATCAAATAAGCCCTTATGGTGGGACTTCCTTTTATTCAAAGACAGTACTTGCCCCAACTATGGTATAATCTGTGTGTCATTGTCCAGAAGTGAAACACAGTGTGTCATAGACTTCTGTGCGGTGGGCTAGACTACTGATCACGGAGGACAGGAAGTGGCCGAGGTAAACAGAAATGATGCCAGTGTGATTGTGCTGCTACTCCATAGAGATGAATCACATCCTGATCTTTGTGTGAGATGACCAGCAGGGGGAGAAAGAGAGTGTGCAGGGGTGTGAGAGTGTGTGGGTGTGTGTGTGTGTTCCCTGTGTTTTATGTCAAAGAAACAAAGCGTGAAAGAGACAGTAAGCAAAGTAAGAACCTGTTTATTTTGGCTCTTTGAGGAAGACAGTTCCAACTTTCTCTTTCTCAAATTCTCTCTTTCTCTTATTCATCATCTGCTCTATGTCTGCCTTGGTTGACACACAAAGCCTATCACTTCCAGCCTGCAGGGAAGTCAAACTTCCCCAAACTTGTTGTAGCCCTTGGCACACGCCAGACCTTTTCCTCTACTCCAGCTTAAGGCCACGCTGGCTCCACACACCCATGCCTGGAACCCCTTCGGAACCGGAACCAGAACCTGAACGATCAGAGACTGCACATACAGGGACCTGGGGCAGGGTTGGGAAGGTTACTTTTTAAAGTAATCCGTTACAGTTACTAGTTACCCATCCACAATTGTAATCAGTAATGTAACTTTTACATTTACATTGAGTCATTTAGCAGACGCTCTTTTCCAGAGGGACTTACAGTGAGTACAGGGAGTCAGGGACATTCCCCCGAGGAACGTAGGGTGAAGCGCCTTGCCCAAAGACACAACGTCATTTGGCACGGACGGGAATCACATTTTTGGATTACCCAGACTCCCAGAGTATTGTAATCTGATTACTTTCCATGATTTTTGGATTACTTTCCAAACCTAGTTTATAACCAGTTGAAGTTTGTTTACATAACCTGGAACAACTTGATGGTTGAAACGCCAGGAGAAAAATGCAGTGTGTTGGTGCGACATGATGTTTGCGATTGCGTTTGACTTTGTTAGGCATCCATGATCAAAGTTTTAACAAGCTAGTGTGTCTGTTAATCAAACAGAGAAAATGGCCAATGAAAAAACACCCAATTTTGCAATAATCCCAAGGGACTAATCCCAAATGTAAAAGTATCTCAAAGTAATCCTCAATATTTTTCAAAAGAATCTGTAATCCGATTTTAAAAAAATTGGCCAGTAAAGTAACGGATTACAGTTACAATTATTTTGTGATCAGATTACAGTAATCCGATGATTTGTAATCCGTTACTTCCCAACCCTGACCGAGGGCAGTGTTCTGCCACATGGACAGCGTTCCTCTTCATGTTTATATTAGACAAACACCACTGAAAGCCACCTGTTTGTTGTCTCCCTCTCCGAGTTTGATCCTGAGAGGACGCAAGGCATGTGCAGCACTTCACAGCCACTGCACTCGTTTCTCGAAATGAAGTACTTGTGAAATTGACCCTTTCTGGTTTTCTGTGTGCGAGATTTTGCGAAGATCGAAACCTGCATGGGTGGTGTAAAAAGGACCATTATAACTGTGACACACACACTTGTAATCCAATTCACAGAAGTTTGATCCAATTCACAGATGTGAATTTCTTAAATAGCCCCAATTATTCATCTTCCTGTACTTAACCAAGGCTTAAATACATAGTCTTGTTTAATCCTAGGCTATGTAGGAGAATTATCCCTAGATTATCCCTTTAAATCACAATAATGAATGGCCATCATGTTGAGTTATGTAGCAATGGGGTTGCTACTAACAACTAACCAACAGTATGACACCTCTATAATATCCACTCCTTCAGCTAGGCGGTGAGGTGAGTTTACATGACCGATATGTACACAGGGGACAGATGAGGACAGCGTCAGTGAATGGCTGAGGGCTGTGAGAAGAGAATGAATGGAAGCAAGCCAAGGCTGTCAACTCTTAGAGCCCAAAAATCGAGTCTGTGCATACAATCCAGTTTTGCACATACACCACGTGTAAAGGTGAACACACACAAGCACATGCCAACAGACACAGGCACACACAAAAAATCCAAACTCACACATACATTCTTAATAGTAAGAATTGTTCTATAATAAGCACGGCATTGTGGGTCTGTTAGGAAGGAGGAATATTATTATATTAATAAATATAAAATGAATTAATATTTATAAAAATGTTTTTGTCATCACATGCAGCAGCATAAGTTCTCTATGTACGTAAGCATTGGGCATGCTTTTTCTTGTAGGAGACAGTAGTACAGTAATGCATGTGGAGGTTTACATATGTGCCTGAGAAATTAGCTTTTTCCAATGTAAAATGTACAGTAGTTGTACGAGTTTAAAATGTGTTGAAGTCCTGCATGTCCCCTCATACAGAGGCCTATGAAGACATGACAGAGATAAACCACACTGACACGCTGGGAAGTGTTTGAGGAATCTTCAACTGCTGTGAAGCTTGAGTGGAAAAAGGGCTAGTGAACCGCAGAGTTGAACCCATGAAGCAGCTGGAACAAAAGGATGTGTGTGTGTGGGGGTGCGCGCGCGCGTGTGTGTGAGGCACCGGACAAGATCCAACAGGTGAGTGGTACTGCCACAGGCGGTGCAAAACATCACACAGAGGTGCGGTTCCATTTCCCTGTCCGCCGTGCTGTGATACAGGTGTTACACACACGTCCTCACACAGCACATCTCAGAAGAGGCCAATCTGGTCATGTCAAGCTCATGATGCGACCGAGTAGTCCCACTTTAAAGTTTAAGAATGGCGTGGAAAAAAGTTTTTTGAGGAAAACAAGGCTTTGTCCAAGAACTAGTGAGCAAGAGATGGAAGGCAGTATTTTAAGCTAGTGTGTGGTCTTTGTTAGGGGTTGTGGTAATACAGAAGGGCTTTTTGGCAATCTGTGTCTTGTGTGCGAGTTACAAGACCGGTCAAGTGCATGCCTCGACAAACGCGAAGAGATTGGTTATTGGTTTTGGATGACTGAGCAGTGTAAACATGGGAAGTGCGAGGGGAGGAGGGCCGCCCCTTGACATATACACACACACACACAAACTCTACAAAGAGCACACGCACCCACCACTCTATGCCCCCAGATCACATCGGCTGTGTTTGTAAAGGAGGCTAGTCACTGTTTGAGTAAAGAGGGCAAAGTGGAGCAGGAACTTTACCCCCCTTCTTCTCCCTCCCCGTTAGTTGCTACTCATCCATCTGGTCCATTGTGTTTTTATGGCCCTCATTACACCTTGAGAGTATGCTGCACATACGCTGTGCATGCCTTCACACTACCTCTCCTGTGACAGGCTGCCTTGGGGTGGAAGGGTGGGGGTCAGGTGGCAAGACGGTCATTTTTCATGTGTGTTTTTACAGCCTAGATAAGGCCTTTTACCTGAAAGCGTTTTTCCTCTGGTCCGACCACACAAAGAGCCGAGCCCTGTCCCTGACCCTGCAACATAGCGCTAATCTGACTGGCTAAATGGGCAGGTGAAGATTGATCCTGTTCATGTTTAGTGAAGAGATGCCAGGAAATTGTTTCGTTTTTTTCCATCACAACCTCAGGCATTTAATGTGAGGCTATTTCTCACTCATCAGTGTCATTCATGTAACTCGGTAATACTAGATACCAAGCTACTATGAAGTTGTTTTAAACATCACTTCACAAACAAGTCCATGTCGAAGCTACATTATGCTAGTCAGTGATTAGCATCTTTATGGAATATGCAGTAAAATGTCAGGGCAGGAAATAAGAGCAGTGAATAAAACAATGGTGTTTATAGATAGAGATCTGCATCCGTGTTGGCTGCTACTTAAACAGCTGAGTGAGTTAAAGCAAGTTCGTCAAGGTCATTTAGTGGGCTTGAAGCTCCCTATGGAGCCATGGGTTCATATCGCAGGTGAGGAGAGAGAGAGAGAGAGAGAGAGAGAGAGAGAGAGAGAGAGAGAGGGAGAGAGAGAGAGAGAGAGGGAGAGAGAGAGAGGGAGAGAGAGTCATGTTACCCTGGGTTTCTGAAGGTTAAAGAGTTTTTGACAGTTTTTGTCTGGATTTCAAACTGAAGAATCAGAGATGAGTAAACGAATGACTCTATTCTGGTATGAGAGAATTGTGTGTATTGTGTGTGTTTGTCGAAAAAAGGTAATACTTTTTGCAGGCTTCTGCGCCTTTACAATGTGTTGGTTTGCCAATGGCCATGCTTGCATTATGTGCGTGCGTGTATATGTGTGGTGTGCACTTTGTGTGTGTGTGTAGAGTACTATCTTCGACAGCCTCTTCTTCATCCCCAAGCCCTGAGCACAGGCTAGCTGGGCTCTGTATCATTTCACACCCCAGAGAGGAGGCTATCATCACAGAGCTGCATTCCTGAGCCACTAGACGATAAACATAGAGTGGACTCTTCAGACCTGGCTCCATGGCTTCCTCACCACTGGGGGGAAAGACCCCACACACCAAACACTGCACTTCAGGGGACAGCTATTTCCTCTGTATGAGTCAGTCAGTGTGTGTGTGCGTGTGTGTGTGTGTGTGTGTGTAGGCTTGTGTCTGTGTGTTACAGTACCTGTTAGTCCATTAAGCATAGGCCTCTCTCAGAGTCAAATTGATGGTTTGGACATTCTAGACATGCTTGACAAGATGAGAGGGCAAATATGTCTCAACATGGTTTATAGTTTTACTTTCAAGTTCCATCTAACAATACCTTTAAGCCTTCAAATAAGAGCCTTTCTGGAATATAAACAGGTTAAAAGCCATAATGCAGGCCAGCGCTTACAATTTGTCAGCCAGTTGAAGTAGTAGTGCGTTTTGCGTTGGACATGAAAGCACATATCCATTTATGAGTAAATCAAACAGTTCTTTGGGCTTGGCAAATAATGACCTGTTTCATCCCCTGTATATATTTATATATGATTTATATAATGTGTGAGCGTAAGAGAGAGCAGGAGTTCTCATTCATCCGCAGGTTACTGATTGATCCACAGTGCTGAGGGAGTGCCGTACAAGCCAGAGATCAACTCCATTGACCTGGCTGAACTGGGAAGGCTGCATGAGTGAACCCAGACACACACACACACAGACGCACCCATTGCACTTAGTGCCATATACAGTACCAGTCAAAAGTTTGGGAAAATCCTTGACTGGTACTGTAGTTTCTATAGATTTATAGCAATAATACTACAATAAAAAAAAACACTCATCCTCTCCCACACACACTCACAAACTGGGGCGAGGCCGGCTCCTGCTGTGTCCGCCACGCAGCAAGTCTCTGTTGCCAGTCCAAACAGCGCACCGGTAAAGGAGGACCGTCATCAAACACGGGTCCACCGAGCCTTTGTTATGAGTCAACATCCTGTCTCCACCGTGTCCAAAAGCTCAGCTCTGACAAGCATTCCCAGAATGTGACAGCCCCGCACACGCTGGAAGGAGGGAGAGAGACGGGATGAGAGAGACGGCATGATCTGACATGCGCTCTGCTGCGGAAAAAACCCCGACGAGCTCCGACACACAAAGGCCAGGAGGACCGTTGGGAAATGGCGGAATGTCGCAGAGAGGTTTGTGTGTGCCCACTCAGAGTAGGGTGTTTAGGGATGAGGGGGCTGAGCGAGAAACGGCAGGTAAAGAAGGTGAACAGAGGTGGCCTCTGATGCCTGAGTAAGATGCATCTTGAGAGGTGAAATGCGACGCCGGATGCCGGAAGGAGAGGCATTCGGACGTGGGGGTGAGAGGGAATGTAGAAAGGACCGGAAACAGCCTGGACGTCACTGTTGGAAGGATGGATGGATGGATGGATGGATGGACGAGTGGACCGATGGATTGCACAATGAATGTACTAATGGATGGATAAACAGACAGATGGATGGATGAAGATAGAGAGATGGGTTTCTTACTAGTCACAATCACAACATAAACGTATGTGAAAACAGACACATTTTCTGGATTGCAAACACATAGAAAACACATGCATAGTAAATATATAGACACACCCAACCAATGACAGAGCAGAGAATAACATTGTTGATGGCCTGTTCAAAAGGAAGACGGACGGTAAATCTCGTCACACCTCCGGCTATGCTATGAAGCTGTCAGTCATAGGAATTTACAACCATGTGTCTTGATACATGTTCTAACATTACTTAGGATATAACCTTCTACTTGGGACAGTAAATAATGCTATAACAATGCAACTTGCTTGAGCTCAAGGACCAAAGACACTGGGGTTTAGATGAGGTCACTACAGGGTTTTCTATACTCCGCTACTTATTCTGGATTCAAAAAAGTTGAGACAAAGATAAATTGATAAATAAATAATACATGGTTTGACATTTTACCACCTACAGTAACCATCCGGAGTCAAACAAACAGAAAGCATGTATTTCAAAATTGCCACGCCCAGTTATAAATCCTCTGATGGCAACAGGGATAGAATAATATATAGTTTACAAGTAATTTCTGAACCCAACAGTAGATTTAAATCCTACTGACCTAATCCCCCAGCAGCGTTGAGTTCTGTGTGTGACAGGTCAATGAGTCACAGGTGAAATACTCATATAGCACCGCATAACCATACCAACATGGATCTACAGTGTGGCAGTGCCATAACATGTGGTCCATTAAAAAGGGGACCCAGACCAAACACTTTCATTTTCACATACCCCCACACACACACACACACACACACACACACACACACACACACACACACACACACTCCAATTGCTTTATTGCATGATGGCAAACCAACCTGAATATCCCGATTTCTTCATTATCCTCTTGGTAATGAAACAAGTGTACAATAATAACTTTAATTTAATTAACACCGTGGCTGTCAAGTAGGCTATTCATTCACATCCGTAGCTTTCACAGGTACACCTCTGCGCTCCTTTCTCCCGCTTTCCCCTTTAAATCCTGGAAAGTTCCAGTGCTTTCCTAATGCTCCTGGGCGCGGGAAAAAATACCGTCGTCGTGGATTTTGGTAAATTTCGGAGTGCTTTTGTTTCTCAGATCTACCGCCAACAAATGGTAGTCGGGAGTCAAAGGATATCTCCTGGGAATGGAAACAATTACACCTGCGCTCTTTCACGCCCTTAAACAGGGGAGGGACTTAATCAAAATTCTAACTGTATCTTTACATGACGTATTGCTTTATTCCACAAATATGAACCCCATTGTCTTTGACCACAGGTAGCTTATGTTTTGAACTATTTTCGTTATCGTAACATTCAGTCAAAGGAAACATTTTCTAAACAAAATCTCTAATTGTTTTGTTAGTTTCTGCTTGCACGGTCCTTCTACCAGTCTATCCTTATCATGCTGCATGTACGTGTTTTCAAACAAGGTGCTCATTGGTCATAATAGCTCTTTACCCCAAAACATTTGATTTTGACATCTGAATAATTTGACAGCGGTGGGATTTGGAATCACAACCCTGAAGAAGAGACGGGAGCCTTTCATCCAGTTTTAAAAACTTTCACCTGTTAATTTTATATGTTGTTAGAGTATTTTGACAGTAAATTGTTTTCTTCAAGACTTATCAAGACTGTAAGCTTTGAAGAAAATGCGGAGCAGCTACTGCACCGTATTTGAGAGGGCTGTGGTTTATGCAGACAGTAGGTGGTGTCCTTTATCAAGGTAACTTCGAGTCTCATTCTTGCAACATAACCACACCATGCCCTACCAGTCCGCAGTCTACAGCACACTGCACAGGCTATGTAAGCTTTGTATTCAGAGTCTTAGAGAGGGGGAGTATTGTGTAAATTCTACCTCCACAGAGCAGAGATGACTGAAATGTAATAAGCATTGCAAAGCAGTAATACATGGTAAAACCTGGTATGGTAAATCTTAGCAACGATGCTTACAGCGTTGATATTGGACAGGCCTATGAACATTGCTTGCAACAGAATTGGAGGCAGGATGCTACACATATGTATTGTGTAACAAACATCCTTGGAGTGGACCAGGACAGCCACAGTACTAAATTAGCAGATCTGCAAGAGAACCATCTGTAAAGTAATATAAGCGGCTCTGCTCATCATAATTCACATTTTAGAAAAAGAACCATGGTCTTTTCTTTTGTATTTATTTCACTTGTGCACAGTGCCCATGATGCAGTCGATGACTAAGACGCAAGTGAAACACACACACAGAGATTCCTGGAAGTATAGATAGGGCAGTGCCCATGATGATATTGGTTACATTTTCTTACCACCACAAACATCTATACATTTAGTTCATAGCAGAAGTCATTACATGCACAATGGTTGAGCCAGTTATCAAAATTGTAGACATAATGCACCATACAGAGCTTGCTTACAGTTCTGCCTAAGACAGTGGTTCTTAACCCTGTCCTAAGGGAACCCCTGTCCTGCATGTTTTAGATGTTTCCCTGCTCCAACACACCTGATTCAAATGCATGTTCGTTGCCAGGCTTCTACAGACCTATATAACGACCCATTTATTTGAATCAGGTGTGTTGGAGCAGGGAAACATCTAAACCATGTAGGACAGGGGTTCCCTGAGGACAGGATTAAGAAACACTGGCCTAAGAGGTGTTGCTATTAACATTTATATTTGTTCCTTTGTCATATGCAATGCTATAAAATACTCTTGTATTTTCTGTATTGCATTTACATAAATAAGACACAACATCTGACTGAGGAGACAAACATTGTTCCTGTTGTAGGCTATGCCTGTTTGTGGATCGCTATAGCCATGACTCAAGAAACCAACCAAGGAGGGCCCATGTCCAGGATGCAGCTGGTGATCATAATGTCATAGTTGATTTGGTGTTAAGAGTTTTTGCACATTTGCAATGTGCAGTGAGTTTTGACATCAGTAAATACATACATTTATGAAACAAAATTAACTAATCTATACTGAAAGTATCTACTTTGTTTTGTTGTTCTCTTAGATAGACAGCATTTCATCCATAAAGAAACCCCTTTGCTGATGCAATGTTATGCCAGCAGTCAGCACTGCTAACCTGTCCATATCGGTTGTAAAAGAGAATTTGTTTCTAAATAACTAAACAAACTTTCCCTATTTTCTCTACTTACTACAAACTCCAGTGCTTTTAGTCTCATTTAATTGCGAATGCCTTTGTTAATTGCATTAGTTCATGAACTAAACAAAATTCACTGAAGTTGTCATACAGCCTCCTACCTCAACATGGCAAGCTCAACATGGCTGAAAAAGATCCATTGCAAAACTGTTGGCAAATTGTTTTTTTTTGTAAATGTCAAAATGCTTATCGAAACAACATCAAACGCGTTGCTGCATTCGGTTGGATTATAATAAGGACACCTGCAAATCGGCACAGTGCCCAGATTTTGAGATAATCGCGGGAAACTACTGCCCTAAACTCCCGATCCCAAATAAAATACACAGACATGCAGACAGGCCGACAGACAGAAGTTCCTGGCATTATTAGAGAGATAAAAAGAGTTTAGACTCCTGCTGAAAATGTAACGTTTTCATGTGCCACATTAGCACCACCATATCCTGTGAGCTACACTGAGAAGGCCTCCTCTCATTTTGCTGAAACGTCCCTGATGACCTACAAGGCAACATGCTACAAAGCATTTCAAGTGGATCACAAATATGTTTTTGACGTTCATAAGAATACCTCAGAAGGGCAAAGTGAGATTTTGAAAAGCTTAACCTTGTTCTCTTCACAATCCCAACACATTTCTCAAATCAGCAGAAATGGAGAAAAGGCCTAATCTGATTTCTTGGTATGTTTTTACCCGTAGTGAGACTGTCTAGTTTTGGATTCACATAGCTCAGCACAACTCACAGTTATTGATATATACAAGCTATGACATGCTGGGACAAATGAGTAAAACCTTGTATGTATTCAGCTATGGAAACTGCAGAGAGTGATTTATATAAATAGCTTTAGCTCTCAGTTTAAATAATCAGTTTAAGTGTAATCAAAGCCATATAAGAGAAATTGCATATTGTAGCCTAATGTGGTGTACTGGGTGTTATATAATTATTGAACATTTCCAAAGAACCTGTTGTGTTACCTATTTTTCTGGTAGTGTAGATGTTCAAGATAAAAGTTGACTACAGAACTGTGAAGTGACTAGCAGTTGGACCAGCAAGTTGACTGCTGTCTGCAGCATGCTGTGTGGTAAACATGTCTCATTTCAGTTGTGGAAACTATAACATGGTCTCATTTCCACTCAAGGGGTCTACAAAGCATACCTTTAACCTCTCGCTTATAACTCAGTCAACTTGTGAGTACAGGAAGTCTTCATCTGCCACTTCAACCTACACACACGCACAAAAACACACACCAGAACACACATATCTGCATCTTTACACCTTTCGTAAACCTTCCGCCAAACAATGAGCAAGCAATGCTTTGCAACCCACTGCAAACTCAAAAGTCCACAGGCAAATTCACAGCTCTGACCACTCTTACCACATGCTCGCCTCCGCTCAAAACATGTTGACAGTTAACACATTGGCTCTTGACTCTTGATAAGTAGATGAGTAATAGCTTCTCTATTTTTCTTCTGCATTTGAGCACATCTTTTGACCTGGGTTAGCTTGCCGTGTCAGTTTGTTAACTCAGGATATCAATTAGGCAGATGGTGCATCAAAGCAAACTCTAAAAGCAAGTCAAACAAACCTTCGTATTTGATCTAAAGTATAAGACTAGTAAACATATTTACTAGTCTTTTATACCTACACCAACGATTACTGTAGGTTTTAAGTCAACAACAGGTTGTCCAGTGTGCAACACACCTCAATACATTTAAAATAATGTTTGATCTATGTAATTGACAATGGTCTGCTGGTCTTGAAAATACAAAGTGTCTAAAGATTTTAAGAACTTCTCTTGATTATGAAGCTATTAGCTTGATCTTTACAGCCTATTTATGAGTCCATTGATAATATAGTAGTCTACTGTAACCTAACCTGGCATACGACATGGAAACCCAACATAAAACTGACAACCACAACAACCACAAAGGAAAAACTGTCATTCTTATTTATTCGGGAAACGGTGAGAGGGAACAAAGAAACAAGTAAAAAGCCCATGTTGATAAGCAATAGATTCATTCAAATGTGTTGCAAATTGTGTTGCTCATTGCAAATGTGTTAATACGATATGAGTAAGCCTGGGATGAATTGTACTCTCTAACATGCATATAAGTGCTTTGATAACCTAGAGTGTCCTGTGCTTGTGCTGTGTACTTTTGTTACTGAACAATATTCAATGGCAGACCAAAAACTGTTTTATTAAAAAAAAATCGATATATACAAACATATAATGGTTAATGAGAAAATAACAATACAGTCAATACAAATTCAAGATATTCAGTCAGAGAAACGATACACAAGTCATATATGAATAATTAAATTCCATTCACGTGCTTCCTTATTTGCAGACACATCTACGCTCCGTTACCCTAGATGACTCCAGTACATGAGAACATACTTTTGAAGAATATTTTGATAGTTAATGCTAAACCACTGTGTTGCGCCAGTCAACTGAAGGGTTTGGCTGACATTGAGATGTCTCCAGTATGATCTCTAACGTCTGATTGTGGCCCGCATGTCCTCGTAGACGTCGTTGGTCCTAGTTGGGGACACTCTCTTCTTGGCCCGCTTGGCCTTTTTCTGGGAAAACAGAAGATGTTTGTTTTTGTGACATAACATAACATAACATATCCTAACAGGTGCATTGGCACAGGTTTTATTTTATTATTAACAGAAAAAATATTACATATCTTCGAAAAAAACATTACAAAGATATATCAACAATCGTACACTAGGGGATGCTTAATGTAGAATTAAATAAAAAGATGTCTTCAAAGTTTTCATTGCTTTTTGCTTCATTTAGAATCTATCACTAATTAGGAAAAAATATCCTAAACTAATCTTATATTATTTGTTAGGTGCCAATTTCTCATGAAACCTACATTGGCACAGGTGAGTCAAGGCTTGTGTTGCACATTGGACCTGCAATACACCTGTAACTACATACCAGATGGAGCCAATCTACAACTAATGCATTCATTCCTCAGGGGTGTTTTCATCAATACTTTCCTATCACCTACAGGATGAATACGTCGAGATGGAATCTGAGATGGCTGACTTTGCATGAACGCTTGACTTTCAAGTCCTCCAACACCAATGTTATTGCATTACACAAAACCACAATGTTGTTATTAGCTTGACAAAGGTTAGATTACAATAGGCTGAGGATTAGTCACACAAACAAACTCGACAATACTGATTGTTTCTGGCCGATTATGGACTGCTGAGCCGGCACTTACCACATACGTGCACACACACACACACACACACACACACTTCTTACCTTGGGGCAGATGTAGACGATGAGACCGATTAAGAGCAGTGTGCTGAAGATTGAGGCCAACCCAAAGAGCAGATACGTGCTTAAAGATAAAGCCTCAGTGGCATCACATTGTTCGGTAGCTGTGGCAAACCAAGACACCACACAACAGTCACCAGCTGACTCCAAAACATGTTTCTCCCCTCGCTATTCATTGTTTTGTTTCAAAGCTTGAAAACATGAATTGAAAATGTTGAACCAATGTGGGCTTTTTGGGACCTAAATCCCAGGCCTGTCAGACACTTATGTTGACAGGGTTAGGCCAACCCAGTTTAGTGGCCATGTTTGATCAACTTTAAACTAGGGTTTGTTTGCTCTGACCCTTCTTTCTCCATCCAAGTCAGGAGATCATAAACCCCAGAAGGTGACCATCTCAAATAGTCACCTGTCATTGTAGGGTCATTAACCCCCACTCAGCCTGTGACCATATTTTTGCTTTCTCACAAACAATTCGATCTAAATAAAACCACACTTAATACATACAGATACACATTTTTGTGGGCATGATTCATGCTTCGTGCACATCCTTTGACTGGTTCAAAAACCTGTAGGGCCCCATACATTTCTTCGGTTTCAGGGCCAAAACCCTGGGGCTGGCCCTGAATACATACATTTTACACATACAAACATAACCAAGAGGTATTCTATATCACCCTAAGAAGTCTATTTGCTATAGTACTAACTAGAGATTGACCTTGACAATAAAGTAATAAAACACACCTTCAACAGGACACGTACCGTCCACCACCAGCAGAACAGACTCTTCACCCTCAGTCTTGAGGACATTTCCATCTGCTGGATCAAAACTGATGTACTCACACCGGTAGACTTTTGTGTCCTCTACCGTCAGGTTTGAAATGGTGATCAACAATTTGTAAGGGTCTCCATTCTCTGTGTATTTCAGTCTGTCTTTGAGTCTAGATTTTGAGGTGCGTGTCTTCAGATCAAGGTGAAACACCTGTGTCTCATCTTTATCCAGGCGGCCAAGCAGGTTTAGGGACTCTTGCTTTTCAGTGGGGTTGCAGCTGATGGTGAAAGATGCACCTTCCTTTAGGCGCACCAGTCTGTTGTAGTCTGACAGAGAAATCCAATTTAAGCACACACACAGATCCGTCTTCAAAAGATATTTCTCTCCATCTTTATTTAGTATTAACCCCCAGCATTTAAAATAATGATTTAGAGATAACACAGGATCACAATCACAGGAATAGGATCTTACTGCAAATAATATATTTTGTACCAACCTTTCCCAGCGAGGGCTGTGTGAGAGAGAGCAAAGATGAGCCAGGCAAAAGCACAAGACATGCTGACATGAGACACAGCTTCTTACTTCTAAACTCTTAAAACAACAGGAAATGTAATGGTTACGCATTCACTACCAGATTCGATGAGGAGGCGTGAGAAGTGAAAGAGACTACGGACCTCCCCGTGTCTAAGGCCCTACTTCGATTTCACCTTTAAAAAAGGGGAACAGGGAATTTCCCCCTGTGCCCATTTCTGTACTGGCACATATTGATAGATGGAATGTGTTTTAAGACAAATTATTATTTCTGTTCCGTAAAATGGGTTCAATTGGCGATACATGTGGAAACATTCACATCCAAACTACTGTACCTTCACAACAATGTTCAAATATGAATGATATTCATGCAAGATGTTAGTCCCATTTCATAACATAATAGGCCTTATTCATGTCATCAACGATATAACATGTGGTTAATAGGTCACCGCAGTATCAGCACAACCACATGTTATTACTGACAAACCTAACACCTGACAGCATGCTCAGGAGTTCAGGTCTCAAGGCTAAGAGACAATGACATCTAGTGACAACCATGCCAGTGTGCAGGAGAGAAAACACAGAGACGCCTGTCCATGCTTAAACCAGTGTTGAATCTACATAAGATCTTCAGACTATATGAAATTCCTAAATGTCAATACATCAGACTTAATCAAATGTGCTTATTTACATTAATGTTTCAAATCATTAAAAGATTCCCACACACAAATATAACATTGAAAATAAATGTAACCTGACCGCTCAATACAAAAGACAAAAGTTCAACTAACAGTTGACCATGTATTTTTAGACATTGTCTTCACTCGGTGACCTAGAATGTCTTGACCAACGCATTAAAAACCTAATACTAAACACTTTGGAGAAAATGTGTTCAGATTCCTATATGTTTAATGTATGCACCTTCCTGCCAAAGTAAATTCATTGTCTGTTCAAACTTTCATGGCGAATAAAACCCTTTCTGATTCCTTGTTTCTTCTGAGCAATCCTGCCCTTTACAGTTGCCATGGTGAGATACAAGAAGATTGAACAGCTGCCTGCGAAGCGCCTGCCAGTGGTGCTGATAACATTCTCAGTTTCAACGAAAGCAGTCTGCTTGTTAACGTCTGACATTTCCTGGTGTTGGTGTCGGGCTCTGGGAAGACTGTCACGGCCACAGCCGTGCCCCCCTGTGTTTGGTTTTGCCCTGCCCTAGTGTTTCCCTGTCTCATTGTCTTCACCTGTGTCTTGTTGAGTTCTCGTTAGTTTCATTGTGTCCACCTGTGTCTTGTTTGGTTCTGTGTATTTAGGTTCCTGTTTTGTGTCAAGTCTTTGTCTTTGCATTACCCTTTGTTGCTGCGTGTTCCCCTGTCTGTGTCTCAGTTTCAGTATTAAACCCTTCATTCAACCATGCCTGCTGACTTCCCTGCATTTGGGTCCAACCCCACTTCACGGCGTGACAAAGACAGTATCCTCTGTCCCTAACTTATAGGGGGGCGGCAACATAGTCAGACCACCACTGTTACACAGCACTAGTCTAACGTTATGCTGCATTTTCAAATGGAACAGCACACCACAACAGAACTACCGGCACCTCTACCCTTTAAACTAGACGACGACGTGAAATAAACCAGAGTTGTGAGGATTATCAGTCATGTCTTGCTCAGTAACATGAAGCTAAGTATAATTAAATGGTTTAGGCTGTGTCATTGGGTATGACTCAACATTTCAACCCTTACTTAGACATGCCACAGGCAAATACCACTACTATGTCTACTTCTCCTGGGTAACAGATGGCTCAACTAAAACCCCAGGGAATATTTAAACAAGACATTACAGGTTCAACAAATGTCTAAGTATTATTTTGGCCAGGTTTGTAAATAGTAGGCCTAATACATAGAACAGGGATATGACAAATGTTTTTCTCACATTGAATGTATTATAATATGATGTGTGTTGAGGTTTGGAGAACTGCGAAAGAAAGCAAATCAAAATTAAGGCAATTTTAAAATGGAGGGAAATGCAAAGTGTTTCTTGAAAACATCTGGCTTTTAATTAGGGGTGAAGGAAGTACAATATGTTGCTTAGGGAAGCTATCCTTGCCATCCTTCTCTCATCAAAAACACAAAAGGAGTGAGAATGTGAGAGTTAGTTCTCACGTCTTGCTCTTGCTCTGAAACCAGCAGCCCCACAGGCCAGACACCCCATGACCACAAACCGCACACACCTGCATATAACTAGCATCTATCTTCCAGGCAGGAAGACTCGGTAGTAAGTTACAACACACTTCTTTGACAATACAAACACATTCGTCTTGGCGTGTATGGTTCTACTTGCACCGGCACTCCATTGATAACCCACTGGGACACTGTCTCGACCTCCATGGCAGAGAACTGCGATACACGTTCCCCCTTCAGATAGAGAGAGACAGAACTAAAGAGCAATATCAGAGTGCGGGAGACATTGCTTGTCTTAAAAAGACTACCCTGGCTGTAAAGTAGCAGTGTCAAGACTGTGTGATTTCATGGCGGCAGTGACTTATACTGCGCATAGGTCTCAGAGTCTCCTGCAGCTCGGCCCAATTGTTTTCGGAATAAAGAATGAATGAGGAACCAACTATGAAATACCTCAACACTAATGGCGTCCAGATTGAGCTGTATCCATTCATTCCGAGGCTGTAGTCTCCCCATGCTATGGCCATCCT
Source organism: Mallotus villosus (assembly GCA_903064625.1). Taxonomy (NCBI): domain Eukaryota; kingdom Metazoa; phylum Chordata; class Actinopteri; order Osmeriformes; family Salangidae; genus Mallotus; species Mallotus villosus. The sequence goes on along the minus strand of CAEFZP010005882.1, from coordinate 437,171 downwards.
CACAGAGGAGCCCTACTGGGGGCATCAGTAAAGTCTGCAAGTCATTTAGAAATGGGGAATGGTTTAAAGACTCAGAAGGGATTTCAACTCAAGATTAAAGGAGGGCTTTTGTAGGGGGTTTAATATTGTCCAAATAACCAAAACTAATTCCCCTATGTTTGAAAGATCAGGGGAAACTGAACAGTTATTCATTAACATCAACCAAATTATGTCAATACCAATGGAAATTGCGGTTATTTGAGTAAGGGTTAAACAGAGCAAGCATGGTCAAGAGTAAGGTTAAATGAAATATACATTTAATAACATTGCAAATGAATGAAATCAATTACAAGGCAAACATGTTACAAAATGAAGGTTAACTCCTACCTACACTATCTTGATTATTGTAAACCATAGAGAGAAAGCAAGAGGTGAGGAAGGACAAGGACAAGCCGTAGCTGAGGAGAAGGCCTCAGGAGATGAATAATCCACAGAACAATGCTTCACAATTCGCTTTATACACGAGAACAACCAATCAGACCACATCTTGACCCTTATGTATCAACATATGACTAACAATGTGACAGTAAGTTACACAATGAGGTGTGAGTCACATCAAGCAGAGACTCTGTCCAGCAACTCCAGACTTTAGCATATGAGAGGTGGGGGCATTACATTACATTTTCAACCCTCCCTCTGGACACAAAGTGAAAGCAGGAGCTGCAGTGTTCAGCGTGTGATAACCTGCACCCACAGCAGAGGGACTTTATTGCAGACAGGTCAGCATTAAGATTCTTTTGATCATGGCTGTTTGCTCAGGGGATCCCTTGTTGGTTGTGGCTATTTGCTCAGAGGATCACTTGGAAGAACCATTGTCTATTGGCATGCAGACGTGCCCTTGGTTAGCATATTCCTGCTACTTAAGTGTTGCAGAACACACTTGAAACACAATAAAAATTGTAAAGTTTGTAGTGGTCTGGGGTCCATCTGAGAAAGAGTCAGATTGGATACAAATGTATACAAATCTAGCATAGATTAAAATGGCATAAAAAAAATTACAAACCACAAATTAAACAGCAGAAATTAAATAACAGTAACAGTAACAATAACAGTTCAACAAGTCTACATGTTCAGGTCGGGATCCATTGTGAGTTTAGCTAAAGCCTAAAACATGAATAATATGCATATTATGCTTCTTTTTTACTTTTTTTAAGATCACTTCATATAATAAGGCCAGTAGAATTTCAAAACTTGTGACGTTCACAAGAACTTAAATTGATCCAACACAGATTAGGTGTCAGTCATTTCTGGCAACACACTCCACAACCGGAGGGTTAAAGTGATCTTGGATGGCTTGATGTCCGTGAATTAGCCTTGCTTTCAGATGTCACCAACATAATGTGGCCGAGTGCTAAGTGGACAGTTGAAAGCCATGCTGTGGTATCTCCTCCGTTAACTCATAATTAAGTACACCAATGAAATTGTCAGTTAGCCTGGTGAAACGATTCTCAGTCTATCACTCAAAACTAGAGTACGCTGTAGGTTTTAACAAATCACTACACTCCCCGATTAGACATGTCCACACTTCAACAAAAAATCAGTAGCCTATAATTATGTTTAGTAATGAGTTCATACAAAATGCTCATTACAGACTTGCAGGTTTCACTGAAAAAACAAATGTAATTTTGGAGGTTGTCTAATTGGGTGGAGAATAGGAGACTACCATGAACAATACAAGTATAAGAGGTGTGCTGCGTAAACACAAAATATTTTTGAAAAAACGGATTGATCTGATAATACGGTGGGAAACGCAATCGATTACACCTTTGCAGTAGACAACTACAACATTGGGCAAAATATTTTCTTGCCTACCATTTTTTGGAAACTTCGGTATGCACCTCCACCATGTGGACGGAATGTGGTGGATGTGGAGAAGAAAAAAACAATCCAATTCATATCAATCTTTATTGTATTTAGAAATCCACGCGTCAATTCTTTTTTTAATTACTTTTTCATTTACAACAGGGGAGAATGAGACAAGCTAAACGTCATGCCTTTTCCAGCAGGCGCGATGCACTACAGGATGGGCAGAAAAGGGCAGGAGAGATACATAAAGTGCTTTTGTCAACAGTTTTTTTTATATAGAAAAGGGGTAAAAACAAAAGGCTTTGAAGTTTGGGGTGATGGGAGACAAGGAGAAGACGAGTGTGAAGGCGGTGGAACATAGACACTGGGGGGTTGGGGGAATTTTGAAGGAAAGTGGGGGTAATTCTTAAAAAAAAGAAAAAGAAAGGTTCAGAGGGAGTGGTCTCAGCCCAGGATCAGACTGGACTTGCCACCAGGGGGGTTTCTTCGCCCACCAGCGGCGGCGGCGGAGGCAGCAGGGCCGGCTCCCGAGGGAGCGGAGGGCAGCGATGGCTCCTCCCTCTGCTCCTGGTCAGCTTCACCGTCCTCGGGACATTCTGTTACACACGGGTCAACCAGACAAAGCAACAGTCACCACAGGACAGGGTTGTTTCAAATGTCTTCCCTCACCCATGGCCCGGGTTTTCTCATCTCGATTGTTTAAAGTCAAATGAAGTGGACCTGAACACATTTCTCATCCCCAGCAAGTGATCGACTGTGCTTCACAGCCATTAATGGAAGCGGTCGTTCTCCGTAATGGAATCAGTACTAAGGACTAGGTTCTCAAAATATCTCAGTGTTTGACATTGTTGCAGAGTTTTGCAGCAAGAACCTCAAGTTAGGCTTCCCCAATTTAAACATTGGAAGATGTTCCAAAATACAGTATAATATTTAGTTTGAATGTAATGTTCAAACCCTCCATTACTGTGCTGGGTTAAAACATGCACTTGGAACCAGAACAAATCGTTCTGGGAATTAAACAGTTCTTCCTATGAGTGGTGTCAGAGAACAGGTGGCTGAGTAGAGGCCATAGCACTGTCATGACAAGGTACACACATCAAAGTTAACTTTTGATCATTCATTATGACTGCAAGGAGTGGCTTAAAACACAGCAAACACACAAACCTGGACAATGATGCATAGCGTTTGAATGCACTGTAGACAGTGGGAGGGGACATGACCTACATTCTTCTTTTCTTTTTGGGGGGGAAAGGCAGGAAGAGTGGATTATCTGGGCCGCCACAGTCTATGAGACCATTCACTGTGGACGCCACTAGGCTAATGTGTGTCATGCCCAGTTGTTTACTCCAGACAGGAGACCAAGAGACAGACAGAGGGAGGTGGAGTGCAGATTCTTCTCCTATCAAACCCATACAGTTATAAGGGTCCAAACACTAATACTACTTGGTTTGAATCAAATGGGCGGGGGGAAAAAGGCAACTTGTGGGAAGTTCAGGACACTGTACTTACCATCATTGGCCTGTTCATGCACTTCAACCTGAAAGAGCAACAGGGCGGCTAGTTAGTCACACGTGGCCAGTCGGGCACAAAACTGAACTAAAACCCATCCATGTCTAGAGAAGAGAACCCATTAAGACAGTAAGTGTGCTTCTAATGACATCCTACACGCAACAGTCACAGCCGTGAGACACGCTGCCCCGTCACTCATCGCAGTATCGCTACCTTAGCAGCAGAGTTGCAGATCGAGGTCTGCTCCAGGCCGTCGTTTTTGGGGAAGATGAGGGCCTGCGGGCAGCGTCTCAGGGGGGCTGAGGGCTCCCCACACAGGATCCCAGTGGGCTGCCCACCTGCAGAGAGATGACCCAGTCAACCACAGCTCACAACACACACTACAACCCAGTGTTACTGCATACATTCTTAACATATATTTTTGGAGGGGGCATTTTTAATGCTTTATTGGAAGTTAAGTGTAACCGGAAAGGCAGGGATAGAGAAGGGGGAAGACATGCAGCATAGGCCGCTTCTCCGCCACCCCCAGTTTAGTAGTTTGATGAGCTTTTTTAGAGGGTGGTAGTGCTAGCAAGTTCTGAAACTGATCCTCAGGGTTCTTGTAAAACAGTCAGCTACCATTCGTTTCATGATGACACTTTGTGAAAGCCAAAAAATATCAGCTGATAATGCACATCCAGAAGGGAGAGCAACAGAGCACTGCAGGCAGACATTTTCTCCACTACCATACAGTCAGTATGTCGAGAGTAAGCCTGAGCGACTGGAGACGATTCACGCTCGCAGGGATTTCATCCGCTCAGATTTCACAGAGCTCACAGTCGCCAGAGAGCGTTTGCCAAACTGACACGAGAAAATGGCTGAAAACCATGTTTGCGGCACCAAATCCGATTGCCTGGATGGCTCAGACCCTCAAAACAGGCCCAAAAGAAAAATACTAAATGTGGATGTTGTCCAGACAATCAGTATAGCAAAACAGTCACACAGCCCAACCCCACACACAGACAAACCAACGCACAGAGTAAACCATTTAGGTCACTACATTGACACTTTCGAATCAAGTTGCATGAATCAGCATTAAGTAGCACTATGACTCAACAAGGAACTCTTCTATCCAGACTCTGCTTTAATGAACCAGACCATCGAGGCGCTGAATGTTTGCCTTCAACCACGGCAGCTTTGGCCAGTGAAGACTGCACAATGGATTCGCCTCAAGTGTCATTTAGCCTAGATCGACTGTGATAGTAACGTTCAACGAGCGCGACATACAGATACAGACGTGTCCCACTACTGGGGTTGACAGATCAACAGGATCAGAGGGCAGCAAGTCCCTGGCTGCAGTAGTGAATCTCCGCTCTGATTGCAGACTGGCTCTGGAGAGGTTGCGAACAAAAGCCACAGTGATATCATCTCTGGGCCGACACGGTGGGGGGCCGGGCAGCGAGCTGACTGAGCCCACCAGACAAATAAGGCTAACAGGGAAAATCTAAACAAATCTATGCTTATATTTCAGCCCGAGCGTAGTGTAAGCAGAATCGGATGGGTCATTTCTAATATCTCAAGTAGATACGTAGGAAAGTGCTGGTCCTGGTCTCAGAATGGAGGTGGTTGGAGTGACATAACCACCCCACAACCACATATATCATTACTGGCGTTGAGAAAAATATAGACCGAGTAGTCTTGGGATTCTGAACCTTATTTAGTGGCCTTGTTTTGTTCAAGCAAAGCCAAGACTGCAAAAATACAACATGACACAAACTGGGCCCGTCACTTTTTGAAAAACCGACTTGTTTGACAAGAGACATGTTATTCAAGTTCTGGTTAAACTGGTGCATTTCATCAGACCGACAGGCCAGCTTCAAACACTCAGGACTATCTGGCCAAATGAAAATGAGGTGGACATTGCGGCTGAACTGACCTTGAACTGACCCTGAGACAACTGAAGCAAAGCCGGAAAACCGAGTCTGACACATAGTGCTAGCAGCTGTGTCTCAGAGGTCTAAAGTCAAGGTGAATACCCCCCTTCTCCAGAACGATAGGACACACCAGACTCTAGGCTGACAAAACAAGGTTTGGACCAAGTTGTCAACTCAATCTGTATTTCATTTGACTAGGAATCTGACTATATGGGTCTATATGCATGAATGGTTCGGTTCCACAAAATATAGCCATGAATAGTCAGATGACTTGTCCAGACCCTTTAACACTCGGCTTGGATTACACTTGGGAAAATGATTGGTCCAAACTGGATCATGTCAAAACATGGAAGGCAGGTCTAGTTCTCACCCATGGTCTGTTTGGCATACAATGCTTTCGTCTCATAGCCGGTCATAAATAAGTGCCTTAAAACTCATTCAGATGTTAGTTATGTTAGTATTATGACCTGCAAAACAGGAACATGGCACGACAACCTGCATCCTTGCCTCCCAAAAGAAATGAACAAATAATGTTTATTTAAGTATTCTAACTAAGCAACACTAAAGATTTAAGTTAGGTATTAGGTTGATAGTGAGGGACAATTCTCTTTAATGGACAGAGAAGCGTTGGTGGGGTCAAAGAAATCCTGGAAAAGGAGAGGATTTGGATACAGGTTCTGTAAGCCCAGTGAGAAAACTGAACTAGCTTCTGTGAGAAGTAATGTTGGCTACCAGGTGGGTTGTTCCTCCGATGGGCGTGGGGGTCATCAGGTTCTGCGAAGATGTTGGACGCCATTTTGTTTTTGCGAACAGGCGCTTCATCTGTGCCAAAAGATATGTTGGATGCTCCGCCCGGCGGCCGCAGTACCCTGTGGGATGACAGAGGGTTAATGTTCTCTGACAGCCAAACAAACATACACACCCCCCTTTCTTCTCTCTCCCCCCCACCCCTCAGGTCAATCTAAATACAAGAGTCATGTAACACTTGTGATCAGCTGCATGGAAGAAATCAATACAATAATTCAAGTGGCTCATGGATGACACCTCATTGCTCTCCTACTCTACCCGCAGACTCTCCCCTCCCTGAGCACCGGCTGTCAGATGCTTACAATCTCTCCCCTACAGCTGACTAGTCTCCGCCTCTGAGATTCCATTGCAGTGACCAAGATCATTTTCATTCCAGTCTAGGCTACATTTTCATTTCCAACATTAGATGTGCCAGCAAATTCAGCCTATATACTGCCTAGAAGAAGTCACAGCCACGGTAACTAACCGAGAATTTAGCTTGGCAATTGTGAATAAGCTATCCAAAGCAAGTGATGGCAAACCCTACTTTCAAACAACATTCTGCCCTCCTCTGACTGAACAAAGAAGACACGATAATGAGAAGGAAAACATTTCCCCAAACCCCTTTAGTGTCCTAAGGACAGTCGGTTGGACGACAGAAATTGATGTGTTTGCAGAGCCATTCCTCGACCCCTCCCGCGGCATCGCCTTTTTTCAGAAACACAGCCGATGAATCCACCAGCTGACACCAAGCAGCTGTCCAAGAGGCAAACTGGGCTCAGTAAAAAAACAAAAAAACTTCGCTAACAGCACGGGCAAAAACGTCCCGAAATACTGGGGAAACGGTGACAAGACTAGAAATTGGATTTGCGTTTGGCAGTGAGCGTCCCGACCCACGCTAGGTTAGCTAATCATAATGCCTAAACCAGGCTTCACCTCCTGTCCAGTTAAGATGAGCTCATGCTTTCCACACGGGCTGCGAAGAGAAAACGCTTTATAGAGACCCCACCCTAGCATGAAAAGGGGAATATTTTAATTAAAGGCCCGATTAATAAATACATCCAAATATCCGGCACAACCCGGCACACCCGTTAAAACAGCAACACTAGTTCTAGCTCTACATTGAAGACTGGAAATACTGGTTGCTAACAGCAAAGCATACCATGACAAAATATTTTACTATTTTGAATGCCTTTGTTGTAAATTTGCGAAAATGGGATGTCACTCAGACTATGCAATGGTCGGAGGCAGCAAGGCTGACAAACAAGAAGCTTTGGTACAGCAAAGATAAAGTCAACTGTAAAGATTTGCAGGCGCTTAGCCGAGCCCACACCCAATGACCTGCATTGGCGGCAAGCCGACAGTTGATGAAGGACGATTCGATATTTTAGTACTTAATTGGAGTACGGATGGTTAACTTGGTGAGAAATGTTGTCTAAAACAAATAGCAGGCTATCTAACAGCAGTTATTTGACACAATTGTCGACACTTCCCTTTGACTGTGTGGCAACAGAGACTGACATGCAATGAGCTGCATCATACTGTCGGAAGAGAAAATGCAGCGAGTGCTTTGGCAGATTTCAAAGTTAACAATTTGTGTTAGCTAGCTAGGTACTTCGGTTGACACACCGCTATCCTTTAAATGTAGTGATAGGCTTTTGGACTGAATTAAAATAAATAATATTCCGTGACAATGATATCCGCATTGTTAACTTTAAATTCAAAAAAGGACAAAGGAAGCACAATCTATCTTAGATTTTGTACTAGCTAGAGCTAGCCAGCTACAGCATCATCGATGGGTCTGGCTATCGTTTGCAAAGACAGTTACTGTACGTACAGTATCCAGAAAGTGTAGCAACTGCCAAATTAGCTAACCAACTTGAACTAGACATGTGTAGCATACTTTACAGATACAGTAACATAGGCTAGGAAAAGAGTTCACAGCGTCAGATTAATGAGCCAGATAACGTTCAGTTCAGTTAAATCCCCGAAAAATCGACAGCCCGGACATAAGGCGGTTAGCTCTAGTTAACTAGATTACAGTATATTAGCTAGCTGACTGGCTAACATGGGTGGTGTTGCTGGTGGTTAGCAGGCTTGCCTGAACCCCATTTCTTTTGTTTGTCCATGAAGATTTTTCTGATTCATGACTACCTGGAACTGTTTTTAGCCCCGGGCTCCATTCCTTGAAATGTTGTAGTCGTCGTCATCTTGAGGGTCTTATTCACTGCCTTTGCGTTGCAATCGAATTGACGAAAGTACAAATACAAAATGTGTATCTTGCCAAATCCTAATCGCACAGATGCCAAAAATCAGGACGCAGACTCCACCCGACTCTACTTCAAGTACGCACGAGACAAGCGAAAAGGGCGTTCGGACAAGTTATGCCTTACCACAAAGTAACAGCCCACAACAGATCCAGTCGCTCTGGTTGGGCAGTATCTCAAGGAGCCTCTCTGTGATTGGTCGCATGAGCCGCCACTCAATGTCAACGTTATTCCACCCACACAGTGGGATGTGCTGGCATAAAGCAAGACACCGAGTGCAATTATTTTATCAAATTGCTTGAGATACGGATAAAATACACAACCATGACTACCTGTCATTAAAAAGTAGCCACAGGCGTTGAGATTAAGATGTTGATCGTGTTATACTGCATTTTCTTGCAGAATGCTCTGAGATGCAGTCAAAATGAAATTACTTTGGTTAAAAAGAGAGAATAACTTTATTTAAACAAGACATTTGTCAGACAATACAGATGTTAAGTTGAACTGAAACATCCCTTCAGGGTTTCCTTATTCCAAGTATGGCCTTGTCTAACTATGAACAAGACAAAGTTTATTCTACACAACCACTACTATATAAAAAATATATAAAACCAATTTTCTGAAGCAGAAGACAGAAAATAAAGTTGGACAACAAAGCCAGTCTACATATGATCTCTGAATGCTAACCAGTAACCTCTTTTTAAAATCAGTTCCTGCAACATTTTCCACATTATGGTCTGAACTTATTGAAAGGTAATTTTGATGAGGATGTTTATGTACAAAACAGGATAAAAATAAAAGTAAGAATGAAAACACTATAAAACAGCAGTTATATATAACTGTGACAATGACACCTCCTTCTGCATGGCATTAATTCTGCGATGGCAATAGCACAAGTCTCAAAGAAGCGGTCTGGGTAGAAGTAGGGTGTGGTAGAAGGGTAAATAAGGGTAGAACTTTGTTGGAATCTGTGGGGTACTTAGTTGAAGCCTCCTGTCTGTTGTTGGAACACATCAATTGTGTCTTCATCTTCCATTTCCAACTGTCAGGAAAAAAAGTATGTAATTTAATGTCAAACCAAAAACTGGTAAATGCCTATAAATATCCAAACCAAACCCGGGGTAAAAAAATAAAAACTGGCATTATAATACACTTTACCTTAAAAAAATACAGCATGCATTCTTTCAAAATAGACAGATTCGACAACCAATAGTTTCAAAGCTTACCTGTGCAGGTGTGTCCGTCTCGTTTATTGGCTGTCCATCAAACCTGAACCTGATTTGCCGTATTGTCAATCCCTGTGGACATAGAATCACAAATGTAAATGTACCATAATTGTCGTCCAAAGACGGCAGTCTTTCTATCATCCCCTGCATCATACCTATGTTCATACTCATTTCAACAAAAAAAGGAAACAGCAGCATTGGGAGGGAAGAAGTTACTTCCTATTGAAAGTGAGTAAAGCTTGCTCTCATTCCAAGGCCTCAGTGGCTATGTGAGACATTAGATCCATTTTATGGAGACACTCCACAATGAGATTAGGCACAAGCAGGCCTGGATGAGGGAGGACTAGCACATCGCTGAAACAGCTCAAGCAACTCTTTATACTCTTACCACATGCTGATCACATACACTTGCTGGTGTTAGCAGCAAGGAAACAAAGAATCCTATATCAGTGCATTACAGAACAGTTTTAAGTATGCAGTGGACTGGACATGCAAGATTGTTGACATACAGAGGACAGAAATATGTTTCATGCCAACAAGGTCACTGTACGTCAAGAACACAGTTCTTACAGATGTTTTATAATAATAATAATAGATGTGTAACTCCATTTCACAGTGTGGCAATGACCCAATATGGAGCACTAATCTCAACTAATATAGTATTATCTATAGACTATGTATAAGAATGTGTAGATGCAATGGGCACCTGCCATACTCACCTGTCTCTCACAGTATGCCTTCATTAGTTTACTGAGCGGCGTGTGCCTTTTGATCTTGAACTGCACCACCGAGCCATCTTGTCCTGCCACCTTTAAGTTTATATGGTCGTTGTTTTCAGTCTTTACTCCTTCCTGAAACAGAAGTGCACAAAGGTCTTATTAGTAAAAGGCCCCTGCTGAACTAAACTATATATGGCGTAATGTTAATTTAATATTTGCATTTTATCTATCATGTTTGCTCTCAATACATACTTCAGTAAGTGAGACATAACTTAAGACCTTTATAAGAAAATCCATAGTAACTAATGCCACACCGGATTATTTCTGCACAATTAATGCCCAGTTAGTAATGAATAAATACAGGTTAAGCATGTTTCAACATGTTTTATAAGATTTAGATACAACATCAATAGTAAACGGCACTATAGCAAATATGTCATACTGTATTATTTTTGCTCAATGGAATGGAGATACACAACCTTCATTCAATTTCACAAATCCAAAAGTCTCTTGATCAACTACTTCATTCAGACACTTATTGTTAAAGCCTGGGTGTTCATTGGTAGTACATTTGGGTTAGTCCTAGTCTTAAATACTTTGCTACAGTACTTGGACGTCTGACTACCCTAATAGTTGTAGTACCCTTTTGGTCGATGACAAGATTGCAATGGTGAACTTGCGACTTCTGTTGATGGTGCATGAACTCAATTGGAACCCCAGAGAAAACTAGCGTGCTAGGTCCAGCGATAGATTTTTAGTCATTACGTTGTAGTGAACGTAAATAAGAAGGGATTTGGTTTTTCTATTTATGTTTGCTAATGTTCTTCAAAGCATTGTTTTATTAAATTAACACTGGGAAAAGAACCCACAGGAAGCTAAGCTAGCTAAAAGCTAACGTGGCAATCAATGGGGCAAGTTATAGTAAACAACAATAGATAAGTTAGAGCGCTGATGTTTATTTTATTTTTTATCAGAGGTTAAGAGTCAAATTTATACGCCAAAGTATGCAAAAAATATAAGATTCCGAAGAGATTTTACTATATTATTATATCCTGCTTTCCATCGCAGCTGGTTGGCTGGGAATCAAGGAGCAATCTACGCGCCCATGAAAGCGCGTTCACATGTCTTCCGGTGTATCCAATGAAGTAGTTGCAGTTTTGATCTAGCAATAACTTGAATAAGATAAGATCAGGACTGTTAAAGTATCCAGTGTTTTTTTCTATAGTCTATTTAACTTATCTATGTGACATAGCAAAAAAAATGTATACACATTTTCAAGGAACTCACCTTGGGTTTTTCGTCAGCCATGGTTACTCTATTTGCGCTTCTCTACGCCGCCACACAAAGAATGGACGTGAGCGCGCACGTACTCGTTCTCGTATAAATTGTTGACCCTGCGTGCGCGATCACGTATCCACGCGCATTCCATAAGCTTTCTTTTTATTGGCTTAGGATCGGTCACGAGGAAACGTGCTCATTCTTGGCATTAGCGGGAGTGTCATGGTGCGCGTGAAAGTAGCAATCGGTGACACGTGCACGCGCATTTACAACATTCCCTTTTGTTTTGTTAGCTTTTTTCTTGTGTGCACATAAAAAAAATAGACAGTGTCGTAGGTTATTGGTTTAATGATGTACTTGGGTGAAAATAGAAATGTGTTTGAATCAAAAGATTTACTAAGAACATTGAGAGAGGAGGCATTGTCTCATAGAAGAGAACAGATATTCTGCAGCCATCTTGTTTTCATGTCATAGATCTCAACATTTGCAACCAATTATCCACAATCCATTACAGCACCCCAGACACCCCAAAACGTAAAGCTCTCTTAATGATCCATGTAAGTGAAGTTAATTTCATAAGTAATAATTAATAATAATTCTTGATAATTATAGTAGCTAAGTAAAATAGCCTTTAGTGAAGGTTTAGCATAGGATACCCTTTGAAGGGGTTAATTTCACAAGACACAGCTGCACCTACAATCTGAATAGGTATGATTTATAAAGCAATAATTTAGTATTTTACCATAACAAAAGGTTAATTGCAAATATGAAATCTTCCCTGCACTATTTCTAAACCAATATATCAGTACATTTGTATTTCACACACCCATTAAACATCAAGTTAGTAGATCTCATGATGACCCTGAAAGGGTGAGCCATGATGTGAGTAGAGACTGAAGAAGGGGTCTTCCTACTCCTTTTACACCATACTTGGATTGTAGTCAGGCACGTCAAAGGACTTCTCTGACATGCGCAAGGGTCCTTTCGCTGAATGATTGAGGCGCCTTCTGTCTGTAGTTCATAGTTTGAAATGTTGATAGTATTTTCTGTGCGTCTCTAACTTGAAACTATTGGACAGCGTTCTTTTTGGTACCATAGTTATTAGTAATGGAGGAAGTAGATGTCGAGCCAATAACTACAGTAAGTAGACCGATCCATGGTGTTTATGTATCGCTACAATCTAGCTTGCTAACGTTGGTAGCTAAGCTACCCTTAGCAAGTGTCATAGTGTGCAGTGTGGTTCAAGTCAACACATGGATGCTTCAACTATCTGTGTGGCTGTGGACCAAGGTTTATTGTATAGATGTAATAGGTTTATTGTGTAGCTAGTGGTATAAATAGAAACTAGCTAAGTTAGATAATTAAAGCAAAACACCTAAACGTGTGCATTGACACCAGTAGCAACCCATTCACACTGAACACCCCATTTTCTTTCACAGGCTATTCCAGGGGTGAACAGCGATCAGAAGCACTTGGGATTTGAATGGGGTCCAGGAGATATATTGGTTTATGAGACCATCTACAAAGCTTCAGGTAGTGATTTGAATCAATTTCCCATTACACCCGCTTGTTGTCTTGAAAAACCTATGTCTGTATTCTTCTCCTTATCAGGTGCTGGAAGTTCGGGGCAGGAGTGTTCCCCCATCCATGAGGTCATGAAAGATGAGGACATATATTCACCCAATTTAAGAAAACTTTTCAATGAGTCCCATCACATCTTTGTCGGACTGCAGGGAATCAATGAAGACCAGCCCAGCAAGAACAAGAAACCCCAGTTAGCACACTTGAACATTGAGCATTTTTCTTATAGCTCGATAACTTGAGTATTTTTTAAATAACTGTTCATCTTTACCTCCCTCAGATTTGTCAGTATAAGCAAAAACTACAGATCGGTGATCCGAGCTTGCATGGAGGAGCTTCAGCAGGCAGCAGGTGCGGGATGGCAGCACGACAACACTTGTTATTCTGATCACCTGTTTGGTACACTTGCTCTTTAACAGCCTACTCTTACCCTCCAGTGTGTACACAAGATGCAGCGTTGGTCCAGCAATACAGCAATCAGGTAAGAAGAAGCGTCTAAGCCCTCCACACATCCCTTGGTATCTTGTTGAAAAAAACAAACGCAAGCATTTGTGACAGCCGTGCCTTCCGTGTCAATGACAGGTGTCCATCCTGCTGGCCATAGAGATGATCTGGAATCTGTGCGAGGTGTTGTTCATCGACGCGGCTCCAGGTTTGTGTCTGAAGCTTATGCCACTCCCCCTGTGACTGACTGAATTGTGAGCGTGTCATTGACCCTACAACCCTCAAAGGCGTGATCCCTTCCCTGCCCTCTTTGTGTGCGAACAGCGGGCACTCTGCTGCTTCACCTGCTCGACTGGGTGAGGCTGCATAAGGCCGACGTGGACGAGAAGGCCGTGGAGGTGCTGCAGAGCGAGAGCCCCACAGAGCACCCGGCTTACTGGGATGTGGTACGTGTGCACGTGCTCGCTCACACGCTCCCTCTATGGAAATGACTCTGTTCAAGCGTGTGCCTCCCTCGCCCCTGGTAAATGCAGGTGCTGAGCTACGTGCTGCAGGGGAGGATGGACGAGGCCAGGCAGGTCCTGGTGAAGCAGGCCACTCAGCAGCCTGCGGCCAGGGTCATGTTCAAACTCATGGACAACCTCCTCACGAAGATGCCCATCTACAATGTACAGTACTTCTTATTTCAATGGTCTACTACGGCCTGTTAAGGCACAGAATACCATGCTTTGGAAACATCAGTTTGATTCCCAATTTGAGCACTTCATGGTGACCACCATTGTGTCTACTAACACCTCATTCAAAGTCGTAAAGTCGTGGCCTGTCTCATGTAGTAAAACTGCCATGTCGTTGCGCAGCCTGGAGGGACCCAGACGCTGACCGAGTTTGATGTTAAGTGGAGGCACTGGCATGAGGAAGTGGACCGCTGTATCCAGGACAACTCCTTTGCTAGCAACCCCCACCTGGAAGTCATCTGTAAGGTCAGTGTCATCTGTAAGGTATTGGTCCCGGAACCTAAGCCCCATTCCAATACTCTAAAATGTGTCCTCCCTTCCTTGAGATAATGTCTGATCTATCATATGCAGATCTTGGTAGGGGATGAGGATATTCTACTGGAACACAAGGAGCTGCTGAGCACCTGGTATCACTTCCTGGTTTCCAGGCTGCTTTTTTCTCACCCAACAGTAAAGCCTACAGAGTTGCACTACTATGCACAGGTACTACAACACACTCTCCACGACTACATTACCCAGCATGCAATGCTGTCGTATGACAGGAAAACTACAAACAAGTAACTTTTTTTGTAAGGTTTTAAATTGCAGGGAAGACTCAAAGCTACTATTGATGTTTCTTTCATCGAATTAGGTTTATTGTGTGATTTGAAGGGTGTGTTGTTACAAAGTGTCTGTAAGTTGGTGGTGTGTGTGTGTTGCAGTCCAGTATGGACATGTTTCTGGACATGAGGAATGCTCCGGAGCCTCTGGACAGTATCCTGCTGGCGGCGTTTGAGTTTGATATCCACCAGGTCATCAAGGACTGCAGGTCAGGAGGACTCACACACACACACACACACAGGCACACACACACACACAGGCACACACACAAACAGGCACAAACAAAGAGCAGTTCCCTGTCCTTTCCTTTGTTATTAACTTTGTGAGCTGTTATTGGATTTTAGCATTGCTCTCAACAACTGGTGGTTTGTGGCGCATTTGACGGATCTCCTGGACCACTGTAAACTGCTCCAGTCTCACAATCTACAGTAAGACATGCCACAATGTCACAAGGCGTACATTCAAATCAACTGTCATTGTACAAGCATGACCAGAGGCTATCCAACAATGTGAGGATACTGTCACTAACCAGATCTGCGTTTGTGTCTTTCAGCTTTGGCTCAAACTTGAGGGAGTTTCTGTTGCTGGAGTATGCCTCAGGTCTCTTTACACACCACAGGTGAGACATCAAAAGTATTCTGAGGACGTCTGTATCACAGACCTGATAAATACAGTCGGCCTGATTGTATGACTACATCCATTTAATCACATAGCAATTTAATACATTCAGGGCTCGACATTAACTTTTTGAGGCACTTGTCCTTTGGACAAGTACATTAACGTTCCACTTGTCCATGCACAAAAGTCATTTTCCGGGTAAAGATCTTTTTTTCTTAAAGAAAAATAATTTGTGTTGACGTTAGCTAGCTAGCGTCGGCAGCTGTGTACCTAGCAATCATTAGCAGCATTTGTATCGGTTAAATGTATGTAGTTAAATATCAGCTAATATTCAACTGTAAAGTATACACCTTTTAAAGGATCCCTTGGTAAATCAGCCTCTGCCGGAAAGAAAGTAACATTTTCGAAAAAATTGAAAGTTAACACCAACATTTAGTGGCAAAATCCATTGTTATGTCTACAAAATTATTGTATAATAATTAATAAGCCCGTTCAAGTGTTGAGCATTAAATTAGCTGCACGGTCTGTAGAGATCTTGGGACAAAGCTTAACATGTACAGTGGGGCAAGTACATTTCTCTTGCTCTACAAACAAATCCACTTGTCCCGGACAAGCCTTAATGTCGAGCCCTAACATAGCAGTGCCGGATCACACAATATCACCTGTTGGTGTCTGCCTACTATATTATGGAAGGTCGAGGATTATCACATAGCGTTGGGAGTGCGACCGTAACGCTATATTTCCACGTGTAAGCGACCTGTTCCCTGTGCTCGTGTGTCTCCTAGTCTGTGGCAGCTGGCGGTGGACTACTTTGACCACTGTACGGAGTTTGGGCGTGTGTACCTGGAGTTGCAGATTGAGCGTGTCCCTCTGGACACGGAGCGCAAGGCCCTGAAGGTGCTGAGGATCTGTGAGAATAGGCAGATGACTGAGCAAGGTGGGCACCACACACTCACACACACACACACACACACACACACACACACACACACAAACATCATTCTCTCTCTCGGTCTTTCCCTCCCTCTCAAATGCGCACACAAGCATCCTAATCTCCCTCCCCCCTCTAAAACACACGCGCCCCACTCACCGCCCCCGCGTATTCATCTGGCTCTCCCCCTCTCCCTGAAATAGACACGCGTTGCCACAGACACAATCCTATGATTGTCCTCCTGTGCTCTTAATGACTATAACCGGGTGGCATCTCCCTCTGTCTGTCTGCACTGCCAGTGAGGAGCATCTGCAAGATCATGGCCAAGAGAGCTCTGAGGAACAACCGCCTGGGCTCGGCTCTCTCCTGGAGCATCCGGGCTAAAGATGCAGCCTTCGCCACGCTCATCTCCGAGAGGTCCCTCTCTTTTTTTCTTTCTTTCATTTTAGTCATTCAGTACAAACTTCTTTTCAAAGCTACTTACAACCAGTAGGTCTGTCTATAGTAGGTATGTAGTTAACTGATTGAATCTCAGACATTGTTAGTTGAATCTGGGGTCTCACAAACCTAACTTTTATTGTCTTATCGACGTATCTCTAATATACAATGTTTTTTTAAAATTGTTAATCTTCCACCTTTATTAATATGTATTTAAAATGTAAATCCTACTACCATTTTTTTTTGAATTGCCTGTCATGTGTCAGATTCCTTCAGGATTACTGCGCCAAAGGCACCTTCTCTGATCTGGACCTGATCGACAACCTGGGATCGTCCATGCTGCTCAGTGACAGACTCACATTCCTGGGTAACACACCTAGCTACATTCAGAGCACTTAACAGAAACACACACAAACACACACAGACACACATGGTGACTGTGAACTCGTGATTCAGTCATCCACTTATCTCCTGTACAAGACTGAGCCTGAATGGTGACCAAGGGACATTAGATCAGATAAAATGTCTCCCGGCCTTATTATCACACTCATTCCTTGGCTGTCACATGAGGCAGGCACTGTGTCCTAGATAAGGCAGAGTGCTGACCTCCTGCTTCTCCTTTTGCTGCTTAATGCAAAGATTTCCAATAACCTGTAGTGTACTGGTGGGCTGGAGGCGGCCAGGGAATTTGACCATGGAATGTCAGTTTCACAGCTATGGAAACTGGCAACTGAGGTTGACAGGCCCTTGAGAACAGAGCTTAATTTCTTTCCCCTCCAATTCTTGACATGTACTGCAGTGAATGTGGTTTCCTGTGGTATGTCAGTTAGAATCAGGCCTGGACCACTGAAAACTTGAGATTGTGTCCGCTATGACATGCGTTCGTACAGTATACATGGTTAATCTAAGTTTCTCTGCTCATATCACGTGTGCGTGTATGTAGGGAAGTACCGCGAGTTCCACCGGCTGTATGGCGAGAAGAATTTCTCACAGGCCGCTAAGCTCCTTCTCTCCCTCATGACGGCCAAAATTGCTCCCCGAAGCTTCTGGATGACTCTGCTGACAGATGCCCTGCCCCTGCTGGAACAGAAAGAGGTCAGCTTGTTCACCCATGACCTTTGGCCCCCCCAAAGTGAGGAGGGGTCACTGCTGTTTTGTATCTCATTTCCTTGCAGACGAGGAAGTCTGAAGTCTCCTCTCATTTTGTGGATGCTGTTTGCTGTGTCATGTCCTCCAGGTGATCTTCTCTGCTGACCAGACCCACGAGCTGATGTTCTGTCTGGAGGAGCTCACTTCGGGGACGAGCCTGCCTAACGCTGACAGACCCAATCAGGTACCAGCTCTTCTCCACGTGCTTCCTCTGTGTTCCCGCTGCCTCGGTAAAGATGGCCTCCACTCTTATCTCTGTGTGTTTTTGCCATATCGCAGGATGAGGATATTGAGGCCACCAAGATTGAGCTTCTGAGACTAGCACTCGCCCGCAACCTGGCCATGGCTATCGTGAAAGAGGGGACTGTGGATGTTTGACGATGGCCATTTTGGAAAAAAGTTGTTTTTCATATTTTTGTACTGTACATAAACTAAGTGATCAAAATGTGTCCTTTGCTAATAAAACAAGGATTTTCATTATTTACATGTCATGTACTAATGTAGAAATTCTGGACATAGTAGTGACACCCTGAATCTGAACATCCAAAATCTACACAGCATCAAAGCACATGAAAATCTTTTGAAAGACTATTTATTCATCATGCAGCAGATGGCACACATGTAATACAGTATATACAAACAAAATGGCTTCCGAGATCTACATTACACATTGATGTATGTTTCACCTCTCTTATAGCAGAAAACAAGTACGTCTATGTACAGCACACACACTTGTTTCCCCTAATTCCCCATGGTCAAGACCAACCAAGAGGTGGAAGGTGGGTTAGGGTCAGACATGTATCCTTAGCAAAACATACAGTTCAGCGCCTAGCAGATAAGTTATCTTTTATTATACACATACATTAACACATCACCCACTGTTTACACAATTACTAGAAATGACCCAATTTCACAGTTGCAATTCTGTAATTTAATTACAAATGTATTCACCCTTGTAATTGTGGTTCACTCTATATTCAACTTGGTTTGTTCAGTGATGCACTGAAATACTAAAATGTTAAAATAAATAAAATACATAATTCCAATACTGACAAAAGTGAATGGAACAAAACAAAATCACATTTTAGCTTCTGTGATTCCTGTCAAATACTCCACGATAACACAAGATGGTGAGAATCTGGGAACGTAAACAAGTACTCTTTAAGTACAGCATGCCAAAATGAGGAATGTTGTCAATTTATAAATACCCTAATGGTGCCCAGAGTAATGGCATGACCAACAAGATGCAATATAGTCCTATTCGACTTTGAAAGACGGCCCAGAAAACCAAATAACTAATACAGTATAACAAACGCAATTGAATTCACTTAAATCATGTCACAAGCATGTAATGAGAATGATCGCTGGATATCCACTTTCAAAATATCAACCCATTTTTTCTAGTCTTCCTATCACACACAAGCTCACCTAAATACCGGAGCTAGCACTTGCTGTCTGATATATCAGTAGTCAGTTGAACTAAATAGTTTCCCAGTGATATTAAAACATTACTCTCATCATAAATATATAGCTTGAAGCATATATTCAGTAGGCTGAGCTAAACTCAAGTAAATGAATCACTTATTACAGTAGTTCTTGCAACTCTTTAGCAGCTAGCTTACAGTACACCATAAGCAGAACATCTCCATCTTAAATCATTTCGCTAAGAAGATACAATAAAATGATCATTTTAAATGGACTTACAAGGACATTTTAAGCTATATGTGCGTTAATGGATCAGAAATCAAACTTGAAAACGACATTAAAAAAACATTTACAGAATAGTAGTCTGACAGTGACTGTAGCAGTGCTCTCCCACCCTCTCTCTCTTTCTCTCTGAGGTATGTGGTTACCATACCCCATCATGGAGTGTAACCTGCCCTGTCCCACTCTGCTGGATGTAAGGGGTAGTAAGGGGGCTCTGCTATAGGTGTCCCCATGTGTCGGCAGGGGGGAACTGGTCCACCTCACCCACCTCTGTGCACTTTCGCTCTCCCAGGGTGAACGCCAGCTTGTACCGTAGACGCACCTTTTCCTGCAACACATACACACCCATTTTAACTTGAGCCCGATATAATCGGCCGATATTAGGTATTTTCCAATCGGTATCGGCATTTATAATGGCCGATAAATGAATATAATTTTTATTTTGTTCTTTATAAGTGTGTTTTTGTTCTTAAAGTTTCATATCTTAAGTTTGTATTTATTTTTGAAATCTTTTTTTTAATCGGCGATATGGGAATATCAAATTTCTACATAGTGTTTGAGCCTTGAGGAACACTATCTCGTTGTATGCTGGGTGGCGCGACGCTCCCAAAATAAACAAGTACTTCCTGTTTCTACAGGAAGTCAGGTGAGGGGCTGTGGTTCAGGGGACCCTGTTCTCCCGTTGCATTCCTGTCTCCTACCTTCAGCGGGTTGGCCAGCAGCATGACCTGGGTGATGGAGGCTGGGGCCAGGATGGGGTTGAAGGGGGCCAGCTCTGTCCCCGACGGGGGCAGGAGCTTCACCTTCATAGACTGAGAATGTAAAGAAGGGATTCACATGTGGTAACTGCAGGATGTCTATACAGGATCTATACTGTATGTGTGTTTACATATGCACCATGTTTATATACCTATCAGAATGTGTGGCTTTGTGATAACAGGCGTGTTGAATGGACTACCTTGGGCACGGCGGCTTGCAGGACCACGTTCTGAACAGGGAGAGGAGCTGTGTTGAGCGTGGACACCACCAGCACCAGCACGTCAGGTCTGCCAGGGGGGCAGTCAGAGGCGAAGTTGAGCAGCACACGCACCCCATCCTTGTCATAGGCAGTCACTGGCAAAACTCTACCTGGAGACAGAAGGAGAGGCCAATCACAGACCGGGATTGGATGCCATGTTGACATGGAGATATGGATCTGGACTGTGTTTCAATGTGTTTCTGCATACATGCATATCTGCAAAAGATTGTTAACTCTAAACTTCTTTCACGTATATAGTGTACTGTATATGCACACAATACAATAATAATACGACAATAATGTTCAATGAAGTCCTCAGCAGCCCCAAACCTCCCAACCCCTTCCTCTCGTACTCCCTTCCCCCGGACTCACTGGGTCGGATGGCCTCCAGGGGAACATGCACGTTGGACAGGGACACCTCAGGCCCTCTGGCTGGGCTGCCCCCCTGGAGGGAGGGGTGGATGGGGGACAAGGAGCGAAACAGGGGGCTGCCTGGGGCTGAACCCAGCATCTGGGCCTTGGCATGGGACACCGCGGGGGAGCTTGGCATGGTGCTTGGCAGCAGGGAGGCAGAGGGGGCATGCCCGGCCATGGAGGGTGGCACGCCCATTGCCATCCCAAACCCACTGACAGTGTTCATCTGGACAGGCAAACTGGCGATTAAAAAGCACAGAATGAGCACTGTTTGTAAAATACAAGTAAAACCAAGTACATGAGCGGAGTAGTACAACTTTTCCCAGACACAGGCTGAAGACAGGACAAAGACATTTGGCGGGAGAATTTCCCTTGACATGTAAGTTGGTTACGAAACAGGAACACTCTGTCACTGAGGAAACTGTTAACACAGTACAGAAGGCCAGGTAACATGAGGCAGAACACCTCTTGGGCTCTCCAAAGTCCAGCATGGCCAGATCCTGCAGGTCCTGCAGGCTGTTGGAGGCCGGGGCTGGTGGTCCTGCGGAGGTCTGCGGGGCCGGGGCCGGAGAGAACACTGACCCTGACATGCTGCCAAACAGATCCACACCGGGCTCAGGGGCCTGCGAAAGAGAGAACAAGAGGTTTTCACCACAATTTCTCAGCGTGTACGTTTTGATTGTTGATGCTGTTGCAAGACCATTATTGGGAGGAAGAGAAAACGTGAAGCTGTGCAAGAGGACAATAAGTTTTCGCCACAATATCTCAGTGTGTTCTGCTTGTTAATGCTGTCGCAAAAAACATTCTTGGGAGGATCACAAGATGAACCTGTACCTGTAAGGTGGTCCACTGATTGGATAGTTCATCTAGCTTTGGTTTGGAGTGGCTGTTAAGTGAGGAAGCTGGATCATTCAGGCCTGACAATTGACAAAGCTGAATGTTAGTATATGATTGATGTAAGAACACAAATTAAACATAAGACTAATCCATTAGTTATGGAGATACTGCTTTCTGTAATTCATTGAGGAGAGGGGTTTGATAAGCAGAAGTTCCTGAGTACCTAGGCAAAGCAGTTCGTCATCGAGGAGAGACAGCGCAGTGCAGGCCCTGTCAGTGGCCGAATGGCTGGGGCTGTTGGTCTGACTGGCATGCAGCCCAGCCAGTCTCTTTGGTGGAGGAGGCAAGACTGGGATGGAAAAACCCAGGGGATTGGCTGAGGTGGGGTCCGGGAGCTGTGGGGGAGGGACAGGCTGAGGAGGAATGAGGCTGGGAACATCGATGCCAGCCAGGTCGATCAAGGTCTCCGTGGAGTCACTGCTCCTTGTGGTCTCTGTACGAGACAGAGAGAGCGAGAGCGGCAGATACAGAGAGAGAGAGAGAGAGGGCGGGCATACATAGAGAGAAAGTGTGTGAAAGTGTGTCACATGAAAATTTTGAAAAAAAAGTTATCCTTGTGTGTATGTGTTTGTGTGTGGTCCCCTCACCATCACCAACAACCGGTTTAGGTTCCTCATAGTCCCCATTGACTGAGTGACCGTCAACAACCTTCTTGTAGGAGTTGATTACCCGTGAGAGGTCATCACTGGCCTGGAGGATGTCTCCTGCGAAGGCCAGAGGTTAACATGTGGCACAGGGACACACTAAGACACACTGAACTAAGACATCGAATTCACACGATATTCTCACCTAAATTCGAGTCATTATCTTCCGTCTCAGTGGCCATCTTGAAAGCGGCGCGTCTCAGTTTATCACAGCGGTTGAAGAGTTCCTGACATGACAACGACAAAAAACACTTTCAATCTTCAAGCAAACGGAGGTGTGAGGTTGTGCGTCTGCGAGCCATGTGCGCGACACAAGCTGAAGACACACCTTGATGAGATCTCGGTCGGATTCAGAGGACCTGTCCTTGTCGTAGTGCGTGAGCATGTCGCTCAGGAGCTTGACGTTGATGGTGACCTCCTCCAGGGTGTGTATGCGCTTGCTGACCTTCTGCACTCTGGCATCATCCTGGAGAAATAGCAGTGTCACTACATCCGCTTACTACATAATACAGGAATCAACCCTGGGTCCTATTGACTTAACAGTGATGCGTTGATGATAGATGCGGTGAACTCTTGTGACTACCCGATGTGTAGGACTTGTTGCACACGTGAATAGCTAGGTGTAGATTTCTTCCCATTGAAATGTGATCTACAACCATATGTCTATGGGAATAGCGCCTGCTCATTTCTGTAGGAAGCATGAAGGTGTTATTGCTCTCTGACCTCCTTCACCATGTTCTTGATGAGCCTGTTGGCCTCCTGGAGGTCCTCTGGATTCTTGCTCCTTAGAAGCTCTGCAAGCAACTACACGTACCCAAACACACATGTCCGTTTAGCACCGTGAAACCTAGAAAACTCCAATGCAATCTTTGGCAGACAGACCAGCTGTAGTCTGCCTTGCCTCTATCTTACCTTGCCCATGTCCTCATTATCAAACACAGGGTTCTTGGGGCGTGTAGGGGGCGATGGGATCAGGGTCTTGTCCACCGGCACATCTGGGTCTGCAGTTACAAGACCTGGACCATATGATGCTTAGAATGAACACACTGTTCTGAAATGGGTTCATTATATTGGATGTGATGTAAGGAGATGTGAGACGGTGTTGTCTGTCTCTCACCTTGCCTCCTAAGGGTCTGGTAGGCTTCAGTGATCTTGGCCTCGTTAGGGAAGACCACGGTCCAGCTGTATAACATCTCAATGATCTTCATCTTCACCTTCTCTGGCACACTGTCCCCCATGTACTGCAAGGGAGGGGAAATGGGATGTGGCTTCGGTAGTGACCCATTCACCCATGGTAGACACATAGAATGTCGTTTCACTAACAACATACACACACACAACAGGGTAACATGCTAACTCACTTTAGGAGACACCACTTTGATCAGCTCATTCAGAAATCGGTATTTTCCAATTTCATTATGAAATCTTCTCCCGCAGTTCTTCATACATGCCTCTAATACCTGCAAGCGAGATGGTTCTCATTCAGTCAGCATGAAGTTGATTTGTATTTGAAGTAGTAGGAAGAGAAAGGATACAGAGTCTATTAATAAGGTCCTTACTGTTAATGCCTGAAGGGCCTCCCATTCTTGAGGCGAGTGGATTTTATGGACAAGCAGCTTTACAGCTATCTGGGGCCTACACAAAGAGTGGAGGTTAGACTGAATCCCAAACATTTGCTCACATACGCTAACATCTCATTTGAATTTATATGAAATACTTTGTACCCTTCTAATTCCTTATTGATCTGGTCACAGAAGCCAATGATGTACTCCCAGTCCTCTTGCCTGTTATTTGGATGGGTGGCTTTATCTGTGATCAGATAGCAAAGCACAAGTATGCCTTACACATTCAGCTAGGACGAGAAGATTGAAAAGATCTCACAAAGGCCATACAATTAACAATTTCCTAAATGCCATTCCATAGCATTTATCTTTTACATCCTGTCTTGTGATCAATTTCACAAGGCAGGGATTGTCATCCTCCCCACGTATGTCCTTTAGCCATTTCTGAGCAAAAGATGGGCTGGTCAAAATGCTACATTACAGCCTTTCCTCGAACAATAGCCTAGTTTTAGGGAAATTAACATAGCTGCTACTCTTTTCAATTGCCAATTGAAAAAGTAATCCACTGTCTAGTCCCACATCCCAAAAATATTTCAGACTGACTGATACGCTAGATCTCGCCAAAGAAAACAGACCCAGATTCAGTTCCTAGCTCTCTTTTACAGGGATGAATGATGTGGGGAGCACAGATCTGAAATACATCGAACGCAGTTGCCTTTAGATAACTGAAGAAAGTACGACAGTTAGCATAAAGACAGTATCGCTGTTCATTCAGTGGAAAGCATTAGGACAATTACTATATCATTACTAAATAAATGGCTAACTAAGTGAATCACTTACTGAGCCAAGATTCAAGCGTCTCCCCTTCCTGGTACGCCATAGCACTACAAACATCGTGTGATGTCACCAATGTGTGCGCGAGAATGAAGAGTGAATCAATCTTACCTAATAAACCTAATAAATACATACATGTACTAAAATTTGAACTTTTCATTTATAAGATATATTAGAATATCGATCGGTAGAATTATGTTAATTCGCGACAATAATAGTAGGGACTCTTAATTTTTTATTTTATTTGAAGGCATCAGCTAGAGATACTAAACTGGGGTCCTCAATCTCTATCGACATTATCCAAGATGGCTGCGACCATAACAGGTTTATTAAAACCTTGGACACCGAGGCAAGTCATTATCTTACTGACAAAATAGTATATCATATTTATAGAGCATCACATTGGTCATATATAGGATAGTATTTGCATTGTAGTTAGTTAACAAGATAGCTTATTTTTTCGTCACTGTCTTACCTAGCTTGCTAGTACATCATTATCCCTTGCGTGGTACACACCACTAGCTAGTGTGTAGCTACGAACAGTGACAATTATGTTGTTGGCAATGTAGTTTGTCAAGAGTCTATATGGTTTGTCATCAGTCACTAGGAATGCAACATCTGAAATATGTGTTTAATCTCGTAAAAACGGTTACCAGACCCAGTATTTGAAACAAATCACTGCTACCCGAGCAGACAATATGAACAGCTAGCTAGACTGTGAAGTAAGAAAATTGTACAAGAAAGTCTGGGTGGATGGCTAACTGAACCTCAGTTCTCGATCTCACTCATTGCGTATAACGCTCACGTGGTATGGAGATGTGCTTTCCAAGTATGTAATAACTATGAGTTAACATGTAAAACTCGTACGTCTGTCTCACCAGAGTGTTCTTAGTGAGATGGAGCAGATACAATCCATACTACCTGGAGCCAGACCCTCGAAAAGAGGTGTACGAAATTCCGGAGAACGAATTAACGGCTGAGCAGAAAGAGGAGCGCGAGCGAAAGGCTGTCAGTCCGATAAAGGCAGCAACGAGTGGGGTCACAAGCTCCTTATTCCAAGAACCAGATTTGAAGTAAGAGGGCACATGAAATGGGATGCAGTTTCACTGTCGTTTAAATCTCCCATATCGCAATAAATGATGTCTTAAATTTTTCTTATAGCAAATTCATCAACATGATGATGAAAGATGGCGACAAGGTCACAGCAAGAGGTATTATGAATCAGGTAAGGGAACCTGTTCTCTTGGAACTTGTGTATTGGAATACTTTCAACAATTTGCCTCAGCCACTGATAGGAGTTTAGCAAGAGCATTTCTCTCTCTCTCTCCCCCCACAGACTTTGGAAACCATAAAGAGAAAACAGGTGGAGAAATACCTCAAAGCTCCCGATGGTAACAAGGCAGAGATAGAGTGTAATCCTTACGCTATATTTCATAAAGCATTGGAGAACTGCAAACCTGTCATTGGCCTGGCTAGCATACAGAAAGGGGGCAAGTACTACCAGGTACGTTGCACTCAAGCCTCTTGGACATATTTTGTTGCGAGTGCACAGAATGTGTAGATAATGTTTTAAATTGTTCCTATTGTTTCTGACCCATCTGCAGGTGCCTATCCCCCTGACTGAGACCCGCAAGCGTTTCCTAGTTATGAAGTGGATGATTGGAGAGTGCAGGGACAACAAAAATCGACGCACACTCATGTACGAGAAACTGTCCCAAGAACTGCTAGCTGCCTTTGTCAAGGAGGGTAACGTCATCAAAAAGAAACATGAAATGCACAAGATGGCCGAAGCCAACAGAGCTTATGCCCACTATCGCTGGTGGTAAATGGATCAACTTCAGAAGGTGACTCAAGACTGGAAACAAACTGCTTCGTGTGGTGTCTTTCCAAGTGCCTGTGGGTAAAGTGGATTCACAGTATACAACTCGACATCTGGTCTGTGTATTGAAAGATATTGTAAATAAAGTGGCCAGAGGCCATTATTGTGATATATTCAAAATGTGTATTTCCACAGTGATGTAAACAATGATTTGTCACTGTGTTTCTGTTTTAATATTGGGGAAAGGCTCAATAAAACCATCATGTGAAGTAACTGTAAATGTCAAATGTTGATTATTGAAATGCAATTACATCACTACAACCACTGACATACATAACAAAAAAGGAAAGCTGTTCTTAGCATTTTACCCAGTTTGATTTATTTTAACAAACCATGTCAATCAATGTACTGAAAAATGGAAACCAAGCAGTGAACTTTTCATTTGGAACAAGTTATTGATGGCAATGCGTCTATAAAAATATAAGAGTCTAAGACCCATCCTACCAAGGAACCATCTGTATTCAGAATAGGTAGAGGTACAAAGAGTTCCAGTATATTTGGTAATTAGATAGAAAAAAGACATGACATCAGGGAAAACTTTTCTAGTTCACTTGCAACCCTATTACAATGGTGATGTAGTGTCTGAATATGGTAATAAATACACAAATATATCTTAAAAAATCAAAGCTATAAAGAATGTGCTCAGAGACTTGAACCCCGAAAGTATATCTGGACTAGAAGGCTTACACCTAAGGCAGTACCCAGTAGCAGTCATGCAACTTGGTTATTAGCTCACATTGTTACTACTGGTAAGTCTGCATTACCACTGACAACTAGCAAAAAGGCTACATTAAGGTCACGTACAGGTTGCTTAAATCTATTAAATAAATAAAAAAAACATCCCAATATGTGTTAACCATCCTTTAGTTATGGTAGCTAGTGTCACTTAACAAAATGTTTTTCTCTAGAAAAAGCTCTGCTATTGTTCCAAGCCTGCGTGCAGTGAATCAAAAAGGCACTGCTTTGATCTGGTGATCTCGGTTAAGCTGTCAGCACACTGTTCAAATCAGAAAAGTAACAATACAACTCCAAACTACTATGTGGAACATTCATGTGAACAAAGTGTTAGTGCTGGTGGGATCTTCAGGTACATTTTAGAAAATCTGCAAAAAGAAAAATATATTCTTGCAATAATAAAGTATTATCTGCTTACTTAATTGATATAGTCAGTATTGTGGCCGTGTACACAAATAAAACAGTAGCTAAACAAGATAAACTACATCTTCAATTTTGTAGCACCAAATATCCCTCTATAAATAAGAAATCTTGGGTATAAAAACACCATTAAAATTGTATGTTTTTTGCCAGCATTGACCTGATTTGGGTGTATTGCTGTCAGTACATTGGCGCCTGTTGTTTCACCAAAGTTGCTTCAGAAAGATTTGTTGCACAAACCACCATTGGAAAACCCCTTGTAGCATATCCCAACCTAACCTATAACCATGATCCATTGGTACATTTTAAATGATAAATAATTGTCAATATCCACCTTAAGTGAAATGCTGCCATGAAGGTTTTGAAAACTTGGTCCACAATTCAAATTATGAACATCGTCCAACGCTGTGTTTCCATTCCTACACAGAAAAACTGTGTTCATATGTAAAGGCCAGATTGTCTCTGAAATGTCAATACCACTTCAAAAAATTGCTGAACTTTGAGAAGTGGCTTGGGACTTTGTTACCCAACCAACTCAGAACAAATATTTCATATTTCACCTCAACTACAAAAAAGTAATAAAATAATAAAAGACCATAAAATATGGTTCAGAAAACCAAATCAATGTACTTCAGTCTTCTTCAATAATCTGCATTTGTCTGAAAGGTATGTTATTCCAATGCCTCAAGTGAAAATTATTAAATGTTTCAGAAATCTGGAATGTCAAGCAATAAAAGGCATTTAATAGAAAATCTGCCTTCAAGAGGAATGTGAACTTCAGTCAAGTACTGGATGCACCAAACGCAAACTAAATATAAAAATCTTAGCAACAACAATCTTTGTCCTTTTTTTTTGTCAATTGCACATTCCACGTGGCAGTGGTAGTTTGAACAAAAATGTATGTTCTTTCTCAACTCTCAACATCTCTAGTCCACTGCCCAAACCCCTGCCTTCTCCTTATTCATCATTGATTCTTTGTGACCCTTCAGTCATTGTGACCCCCCGACGTGTTGCAACAACTTTACCTCATACCAAAATAAAGTGAAGCATTTTCTTTTAACCGTTGGGCTGTCTCACACCCCCCACAGCGCGAAAGTTAAAAGAAAATGCTTTTTATTTGTTTTTGTATTGGGTAAAGTTGTCACAGCACAACCATGAGTCATTGTGACCCGAAGGCAGCACAAGGGCTAAAAGAAACATTTAAACTTAAAAATGTTAAAAGGAAAAGATCACATACTCCAATCTACTAGATCAATTACTCCAACTAGAAGAACATACCCTAGTCGTCTGGTGGCTAGTCCATTGGCTGCTTCAGCCAGCTTTATAACCATCCTCACACCAAACCAACCCAGTTTAGCAGCCCAAGACACACTGCCCGTCAGGCCTCCTCCCCTACGTCGGCGCACGTTCCGAGGTCAGTCGGAGACTTCACTGTAGTAGTACTTCTGGGCCGTGTCACTGAGCGTCCAGCCGCCAGCCCGGAACTCGAGGATCTCCAGCAGAAGCAGCCGGCCCATGGAGCTGAGCCCCTCCAGGAGCAGGAAGCCATCCCGCAGCAGGAAAAACAGCTCGTCCATCCGCTGGTAGTTCATCTTCTCCAGCTGATCCCCGATGCGGTGCAGCTGCAGCACCAGACAGTCCACCTAGAGTCAGGCCGGGAGCGTTTTCTGATTGAAGTATTGAAGCATTTCCTTAACTCTAAACTAAACCTTTGTCGTTTGTTGTCTACATCTATACCCTTTGAAAGCAATTCATCTGTAGATAGAGTTAAAGAACCACTGTATTTGTGTGGGAACTTACTTCCTCTTCGTTGTTCAGGGCATCGGGTTGAGCCAGTCTGAGCAAACAGTCAAACACAGGGTGCACCAGAGCCACCATGGGCATGTTGTTGACCTGAGAATTTAGAACACAAGAAGGTCATAGTGTTCAATGTAAACATGATCAAGTCATAGAGCTGGCGGAGCACACACAAAACTCACGCAGTGCAGCTTTGCTCTCACCTTGAGGTAGTCAAAAACATTGCAGATGAAGGTGACGTAGCAGACCCACTCCTGCAGCGAGCGGAGCCGCGTCTCCTCCCGGGCCTTGAACTCCTGCTGCAGGCGGTTCAGAAGGTTCCGCCGGAACGCGCTGCCATTGTTCTGCTTGGCCTCCGCCTGAGAGGGCAGTAGAGAGCAAGGTCAACTAGAGTGTCATGTCGTGTGCATCAGTTGTCAAGTGATGATTCTGGTTATTGACATAGATTCATTGTAGACCGTAGTACTACTTACCTGGACAATAGTGTAACAGATGCGTCCAGCTTCTTTGCTGAAGAGTTGGTCCTTCAGAGATTGGTCCACAATAACATTGGAGACCTTATCCAGGTCCACTGCACTGGGATCTGAGGACAAAGATTTGTTTTGAGAATTAGCTCAATTACATACGGCAACATAAAATGGAGTTATGTAAAACAGACAATTTTCAACTCCTTTATTTAATCAGTTTTCTATGTAATGAGAAGAGCTGACCTTTCAGTGCGGTTTTCAACAGTTTCTGAGTCTCCAAGTCAAATGACTGGATCTTGTAGTCCTCTTTAGTAGAGTTCTCCATCCTATGTAGTGTAGCATCCACTTACAACCAGGGAGTTGTCACACTAAGCTACACATGGAATGCAGAGTAGTTTAGTTGCGTTTGGAATGAGCGAGTACATTATGACATTCACCTTGTAGTTAAGTGTTAAGGTCAAAGGCATGTTACTACAAAAAGACCGATTTCACATGCCACAATCGTCTTACAAAGTATTCGAATGAGGTTAACATACACGGTCGACTACAAAAACGACGGCTGGACACGGGATAAATTCCTTATAACAGAACCACAGAACAATTTGTCTCAGAACAAAAGCTAGGCAGCAAATCTGTGTTGTCATCAATGTGCCTGCCTAGCAGACCTTTCATGAGGGGATGTGAGGGATTAAGCGAACAAATTGAGTTCATCTCATGCTCATTTTAATGGATGCTTCACTTCTATTGTTAGATGCAATGCTAGCAACAATTTACTAAAAGGCTACTGTTTTCCCCTGCAGTAGCACAACTTTTGTTAAGCATGTATTGGACCGGAATTCGTACACAGTATTTCTGACGGATGGAAGCATGACCATTATTATCAGTCGGTGATAGGATAGCATCACCGGTGGCAGAAGGAAATGTAAATGACAATGCGCTCGGACGTTATCTTACTAACCAGCTGAAGTTTATAAGAGTGCAAATGTCACATCACAACAAAGTTAGTTACCGATGCTAGTCGGTGGAGAACACACACAAGCATTACTTGGTCAGTCTCATATCAACTGTATAACGTTTGCTAGCCACACTTTGGATGCTACAGCCCATCAACATGTTTGCGAGTTAGCACAGCTGCAGCTAGCTCTTGCTGGCTAGCTTATTTTTCTGAATCAGGTTAGTACAGTACATTTTCTTGACAATAAATGATAAACGACATTCATAAAAAATCACAAGCACTAGACAGAAAACAATATAATTGTTAATAGAGTCAAACTGACCTAAACTTCAACTAGACGAAAAACGTCTGCATTTCACACACAACCTGGGCTTTCTTCCTGTGATCCCAGGACGCGTGCGCAGAATTGACGGCCAATCAACTTTCCACTAGTATTATCCAAATCTGTCATGGCTCTGGGCTCACCTAACCGCGTATCTGGACGCTACTGCCCTCAGTTGAGCCTAAAGTGCAAAGCATTTAAAACAAGAAACTGACCTTTAAGGAAAGTTAATTCTTTAAATGACATTGTTGTATCATTACTCCCATCACTTACGTTAGAGAAGTTTTAACAAACATTTATTTCAAAATATAGTATTACCTGCAACACATTTACAGAGCATCAGTTGCCAGCAAAGCATACACAAAGTGCAATATACTGTCGACCAACAATTGTGTTACAGTTTTGGATATGGTCAGACCATAGACTGTATAGGGTCAGGCGGTCTTTATTAGTACAAAACGTAGGCATTGAGTTCTTGAGATGCAGGTTCATAAATAAATCCTTAAAGGGTCTTAGAAAAAAAGAGAAGGTTTGAACTGACAAATAGCAGGCATGATATGATCTTAGTATAATTATGATTGAAAAACATATGTTCAGAAATAGGTCGACATTGACAGGTAAATAATAGGGAAAGAGATAAAACTACAACTTTTGACAATTCCCTTTCACTTGGGTAATCAATACCTTAAGTCTGGGTCCCTTTCTTTACATAGTAAAGCAATATTTAGTATTACGCTGAATCTTAACCCATTCAACATGCTGCAGTGCTTCTATCCCTCAGTTTCCATGTCAGTGAACACAAACAGGCCTAATGGTAGAAAACTGTGGTCATCTGGGGAGATAAACAGCTCATTTAGATTAGAATATCTGACTGCGACAACCCCTGGTTCATACACTCCGTGTATGGTCCGTGTATAATTAATAATGAAAGGATGATTCATGACGTTATGGGAACAAATTCAGAAAAATACAGTGTCTGGTAAGACACAGAGGACAAACTTAAATCATTTCTTCACACGTAAAAAGAAAGTACCCAGTTTTATCTCACAATTTAACTTTAAAGTCCTGAGACTTAACAGTGACGTTGACTTGAATGCTGACGAGGTCATCGCATGTAGATTACATCATAAGAGCGTGACTGCTCCAAAATCCTCCTTTTCTTTTTTCTTCTCATCTTCCATTTACAATCCATCCTCTTCCAGTGTCACTGGTGTATTTCCCATAGCTCACTGCCTGCCCTTGAGTTTGTGGATGGCATTCAGGAAGAACTCATACCAGAAGAAGGTGAAACCAGTGGAGAAAGCTGCCTTCACCAGGCTAGGATAGAGTCCCTTGTAGCAGCCTCGAATGCCTTCCTCTTTAGCAATATTCAGTACACAGTCCACAAAGCCCTTGTACCTACGCACCTGGACATGACAAGAGACAACATACCTTTAAAACAGGCCCTTGCCGTCTACGTTCCTTTCTTTGTCATTAAACTGTAAACATCACGGATCAAAAAGCATCATTGCATGATCTGCATCTACCTTTAACCTTGACAGCCAATTGGGACAATGACAGGTTGAATAACCTTAAGAGCGTGCGTACCTGTCCAAATTTGACTCTGGCCTCCTCAAACCCCGCTACCTGTAGTCTCTTCTTGAACAGGTCAAAGGGGTAGGTGAGCGTCTTGCTGAGCACTCCGGCACAGCTGCCACAAGCCAAGCTTTTAAGGTTTCCTAGAGAAAGACACGCCACAAATACTAACACGGAGGACAATCCTTTTGGTTCTAATCTATACCCGATAACTGATGTAATACTTGTAACACATTGTTATATATTGTATTCATTTGGCTGATGCTTTTATGTAAAGCGATGGATGAGGGTAAGTGGTGGCTGGAACTTCTTGATCTGCAATCAAGTACTCATGAGTACCAATGAGTTATACACATTCCATATGTGCACGAGTGTGTGTGTGTGTTTTTGATCGCATCATGCCATGACCCATGGCGCCAATCATTTGAACTAACCGACGCTGTCCTTATTTGGTGGCCCCATGAGCTTCTTTAGGATATTGTAGAAGAAGAACTGCATTCCTGCATAGGGAAAGACAGCCACCAGAGTAGGAGCAAGGCCGCTGTAGAACGCCAGCAGTCCCTCGGTGCGGTATATAGAGGCCACGGCATGTCTCAGATTCGGATAAACCTGAGAAAACATGACGGATGTCGAACAACAGAATAATCTGCAACGTCCACGTTTGTGCCTCAGTCTAATATCCCTTTAAGTCCGGGATGGGCATTCAACTGTTTTCAAAACTTCAGTGATGACACACAGCGATAAATTAAGGCCCGCCCCTGTCCCTCACCTTAGGCTCTCCCTGGGCAGCGAAGCGGGTGCGCAGGGTGTCCAGGGGCTGACAGGCCACCGTGGCGGAAGAGGCAGCCAGTCCCCCACACACAAAATGCACCCCAGGGGTCTGACTGTTGTACTGGGTGCTCTTGTGCACCCCCTCTGTCAAAAGCTCAAAGCTGGCAAACTGGAAAAGACGAAGCCATAAGGTCTCTTAGGGAACTGCAGTGCCAACCAATGAAATACAAGAGGATTATTGTAGTAAAACAGACCATGCCATGTGATGAACTGTCATGTGATAGACCTAGATGTCGAGGCATTACAGTTTGCCTTCAGGATAAATCCCAGGACAGTTGGGTGCCTGTCCGTATTGATATTTGTGCCCTTGCTATAAGTCTGACATATTTTATAAGGTTAAAATGATGAATAGAACGTAGAATGTAGACGAATGTAGCTCCAACCGAGCGACAGAGCTGCTAGTCGCAGCCAAACAGTGTGCAGACAGCAGCCTACAGCATGTCTTACCTACCTGGACAGCTCCGAAGCAGACAGAGAGGCACTGGGCAGGGACATGACCTTTCCAGAAGGCAGGCAGCCCCTCCTCAGTCAGGATGCAGCGCGAGGCCTGGTACAGACCCCAGTACTTCCCCTCACGCTGCCGGGACGACACTCGTTCTATCTGCAACTGGGGGGATCAGACTTTCAGACAGGGCAGAAATGAATGTGAATGGGAGGTTGCACGCACTTAGACACAGCACAACATGGTATGTTTAACACATAATACGAGTCAGTTGTTATGGTAACCAGTGAGCTGTGAGGGACTGGGCATGCTCAGGCTGTGTCAGGGTTTGGGTGTGGTGCTGTGACTCACATCAGAAATATGCAACAAATCTAAACGGTCAAACATGAAAATCCTCCTTTGGCCAAAGCTGAGATCTTTCATGACTTATTCATTAAGGTCAAGTTTTTTTTTACATACCTGGAACCTAATTTTGATGACATCCAGAGGGCTGATGAGGGCCCGGGTCACCATGCCAGCAGCTGACCCAGCAAGAACAGCCTCCTCTGGGGCCAGAGCAGGTCTCTGAGCCCCTGAGTCATAGCCTACCATCACCCCACAGCAGCAGCCCTAAACAATATTCCCGTCTGAGGGATGGGATAGGTCGTTTAGTAGTTACTCTGTCAATTACTGTAGGAGTCGATGAGGCACATTAGTTTATTAGTAGGCTACATTTTTGCTAACTAGTCGAATTGTTATTGACCCAACCTTGTTACATCCTAGGTAGAACTTCGCACTTACTGAAAAGTCACTTTCAATGATAATCATTTTGACACTTGCACAAACCATACAATATGATGAGGTGTAGTCTAACATGCTTAAAAGGCGTGGTAACTGTTAGGACTATGTGTAAAAGCAAACATCAAACAGCTTGTATCAGGAGTCAGGACCTTGAGTAGTGCAGCTAGCTAGCAAAGCTAAACCAAGCCAGGCATCCTAAATGGATTTTGTGACCTAATCGAAAGTGTACAAAACTCACATTTAGGTTGCACGTCCTTACAAGACATGTCAAAAATACATGCAAGGATACATCATAGAGATAAGGCTACACCTTCATTCTACCTCTGCCGTTTCACTTACATACTACTGCAACTTGGTACAATGCGAATCACTGGCAAGAGCGTGTACTTCCGGATCGCAATGGGTGGACATTTCAAAATAAAAGTACACATACGCACACACGGACACATACAGGTGCTGCTCATATTATTAGAATATCATCAAAAAGTTGATTTATTTAACTAATTCCATTCAAAAAGTGAAACGTGTATATTATATTCATTCATTACACACAGACTGATATATTTCAAATGTTTTTTTATTTTAATTTTGATTATTATAACTGACAACTAAGGAAGATCCCACCCCCCCCATCTTCCTCTTCACAATACCCCATATATTTTCGATAGGGTTAAGGTCAGGCGAGTTTGCTGGCCAATTAAGAACAGGGATACCATTGTCCTTAAACCAGGTTGGCACTGTGTGCAGGTGCCAAGTCCTGTTGCAAATCTCCATTATAAATTGAGAATATTCTAATTATATGATGAGCACCTGTACACAAAAACCCTCAAACCAATACTGTGAATGTCTATTTGACGAAAAGTAACAGAATCCAGGCCAAATAAACATGAACAACAATATATAGAAACATATCTTCAAATGTGATTATTTATTTATTTGTTGTATATAGAAACAGACACCTGCAATATAAAGCTTACTGATTTACTTGCAAATTAACTTAGCATTAAAGCAGTTTTACCAAATATAACCTCCAAAAGACAAATTACAACAACTAGCAGACAAACAGTAAAAGAAAAACAGTATATATAGTGTACAATTATTTCACATACAGAGTTCCCTAGTTTACAGTAAATCAGATAAAGCAAAAGCTGTATTCAAAACCATGCATTTTCTTGTTTCTCATTTTAAAGACGGTTGTCAGGAAAACCAAACCAATACCCAGAACCAACTACAGAGTGACCCTCCAGCATACATCTTAATCTCCTCTCTTCTATGCACAAGTTACAGTAATTTGATAGCACTGGGAGACATCAATTACTCTATCATTGCACAGTAGATAATAATTATTTAATATACATATATACAAAAATACAGGGCTTAATCTTTCCAGAATTCCATCATGTTACTTAACAGTTTCACAACAACTCACATGAACCCATCGAAATCCAAACACACAATACATGTGTGAAATTACAAAATGAGATTTAAAAAACAATAGGGAAAATCGAGTGAGAAGACAAACGTATGAATATTCATAAATACTTAAGTGTGCGGACTGATGATTGATTTCTTTAACATCATCTCCATGTATCTAGGCAACATCCCCTGAGATATAATCGGACATGAAAAAAGACTGGTACTTTGAAAAAAAGGGTTTACAGGAATGTACACTACACTGAATCTGACTGCACACAAAATCCCACTTGATTGCACTGGATCTGAGAAAGGTAAATGGTTCTTCTAACCACCTAAGCTTACAGGCTGGTGATGCTGGTTAGCGCCCCATTACACTGATGGGAGGAGGCTTGAGAGGTGAGTTAGAAACCTCCTTCCTGATGTCTGGGTCTACGATCCCACACTTTGACTTGAGTTGGCTGAAAGTACATAACAGATATAGCCATTCCCTTTAAAATTGCACGTAACGTTGTCGGGGTACTCCACCCCATCAATTTTCATTCCGGCTGAGTACTGGAGCCCCAGAAGAAGAGACTGGGCAGTCTGAACCCTGAGTCCCTACGGCCAGGGTCAGGGAGGGTCAGAGTCTCCGGGGCAGACTTCTTCCGGGGCCGGTCCTTGGGCACAGAAAGGAACTCGGGGGCCTCGGTGGACAGAGGGGTGGAGGGGGCGCTGGAGGGGCCACCACGGGCATGGGAGGGCAGAGGAGTTTCTGTGATGGAGATAGCTGGCGGGAAGGTGCCGATCTTGCGGTTGGTGGCCTCCTGGGTGGCGCGTTCATACTGTCTCACCTCGTCCATGGTCATGTCTTCACCGGGAACAAAAGGAGAGAGAATAAGTTTCATGTGACGTCTGTATACGTCAACCTAAGAAACCAATTCTTCATCCAAGTGGGAAAATCCTTAATGTGTGAATACAGTCTCACACATTCTATACACCCACTGCGTGTATGTTTGACTATGTGTGTGTGTGTGTGTGCGGGTTTGTATCTGTGCATGTGTGAGTGTGTGTATATACAAAGGCCATACAAACTTCCAAGCATTGAGTAGAATACAGTGAAGTGAATGTGATTCGGGATAATGTACTGAACTGATTAAACTGAGTAGTGGAATTAGAAGCAAATCAACAGCAGTGACAATGTAAAGACATACAGTACATGGAATGTGTCATGTTGTCCACTAATGATGGGGGTAACTAGTGAGTTAGTGCAATGCTCTTGTTAGACATCGCAAACTTAAATGTTGGCTTTTCCATGCATTTCTCTGGTGTACTGCAACATGTCGTTCTGTAGAGAGGTTGCAGAGAGCCGCGGCAACCTTCTTTTAGGTAGGCCTTTCTAAGCTGACAGTAGGCCTTTGAAGGAAGTCCAAGTTGGGGATGGCAGAGGGGATAATCTAGCCTAAGGTAACGTGAGTGGAGGAGATGGATGGTGTCATGCTATACGTGGGAAACCAGCCAGATCAACCAAGGCTGGGATCATACACAGTGGAAGCTGGTTTCTACAGATAAGGAATGTATTTGGACAGGGTTCTAAGACTAGCGTGCAAACAGGTGTCTGAATAGAAACGGAATGGCTGTTTTTATTGTCCTCTCCGTTGAAATCCATGTATTTGATTTGGCATTCATAAGGAATACTAAAGAAGCAAGGGTGAGTAAAGGAAGCGTGCTCTGGGGTAAAATAGCTGCCACTTTACCTTGTACTAGGTCTCCTATAGGGCTTTGCAGGAGGTAGGACAGGAATGCAGGTGTAACCGGCGTGAATCTGTGAAACTCACTCCTCAGGTATGTAATGAGCCACCCGCGTCAACGAATAGCTAGCTTTTCTTTAGTGTAGTTGGTAGTGGTCGCGCTTGGCAAGTCGGAAGTCGTGCGTTCGAGCCCAACAAGTGGCTAACGACGCCTTGCCGGACGGAGCGAGGCTACGTCCGTTACATACCCGTCACACAGACACTCTGGATTTCCCTGAAGCTACTCTATTTATACTCAGCTTCTGCATGTGAGTGGGGCTAGCTTGAGTGTGGCCTTGAAGTCTCCTCTGTCTTGAAAACACAATGCACACTAGTGCTGTCTCTTTCTCGAATGCACACACCTAGGGGTGCAAGCACAGTTTTGAGTGTGCTGAAGTGTGAATATATTTCACACAGAATCTCAGTCCAAAGATGTGTACAACATTTCAAGTGCAGCATCTGAGGTGGACTATCAACACATGTTGTTTTACAAGCAAAGCACAGCAGGCTAGACACACACAAGATACGTTTTCTGAAGCTTAACTTCCTTCACAAAGCTAACCGAAGAAGCTGTTAAAAGGGCAGGAGACGTGTAATTACTGTGTTTAAAGTGCCTACACAGATTCATTTATAGGTCCAATGATCACAGCCAGTGACAGAGTTAGGAAAAACAAATCAATAAAACCATAATGAAAGTCGTGCTTTGTCAGCGGGCTTTACGTAAAAGTAGTTCTATTAAAAAAGATCAATCGTTGTAATGAAGGTTAACTGTAAAGTCTAATTCAATTGTATTTAGAAAGGAGTCCATGTCCCAGAACACATGCTTATAAAGAGTGGCAGACAGACACAGACACAGACTCAGACACGACAGACACACGACACACAGACACACAACACAGACACAGACACAGACACACGTGTGTGTTTCACGACATA
The DNA here is from genome assembly GCA_903064625.1 of Mallotus villosus. Classification (NCBI taxonomy): domain Eukaryota; kingdom Metazoa; phylum Chordata; class Actinopteri; order Osmeriformes; family Salangidae; genus Mallotus; species Mallotus villosus. The sequence goes on along the minus strand of CAEFZP010005882.1, from coordinate 397,736 downwards.
TCTTCGAAGTACAGAGAGATTTAGACATAGATTTAAGCATACCAATCCATTCATCAACCCAGGCAAAGGCTTGTCTGTGTCCAAGAAGGAGGACATCTCGAATCACCTGAGAAGGAGATAGAGGGAACGAGGGTAGGAGGTGGAGGCAGAGAGGGAGGAGAAGAAGTGGAAGGTAGGAGAGAAAGAGAGAGAGAGAGAGAGAGTGAGACACAGGGAACTTTGGAGGTTGTTAAAGTGAATGTGCAGCAATATATAGTCGCTCTACCATATCTCCTCAGGGACATTGATAAATGTGAAGCATGGCTGGTGTCACAATCTGAGTAATGAACCTGTAACTGTGTGTGTGTGTGCTAGGGGAGAAAGAGAGCCTGAAGCAAGGAGAGGGACAGCTCAAAGTGAGTGGGGGACAAAGGAAAAGATACGTTCGGCAAATGGGAAGAAAAGTAAACATATCTGTCACAAATGGATGTCCTGGGGCAGAAAGGTTCTGATATTGAGTCTCACCCGTCTGTTTCTGTGTGTTTGTGTGTGTGTGTCTGTCAGTATTTTGAGAGTATGTGTGACGTGTGTTCCTCTGTTGTGTGTGTGATTTTGTGCATGTATGGCATTTTACTGATTGAGAGCATATCGATTTTTGGGACTGACCTTGTGGACAAACTGCTCCACCCGTGTCTGCAGTCCCCACACCTCAAACTTAACAGTCACCAGCTTGTAGGAGCACATGATGGGCTCCTGGCTATCAATCCAGCCCTCCTGCAGTAGACCTCTGGATGTCTTCTCTGACTTAAAGTAGCGTAAGTCCTACAGATCCCCATGAGGGCCAAAAGAGAGTATCAGTACATTTCAATGTTGACATCAAGTTTCTGTTCAAAGACCAGCATAAGCTAACATGTCATCTGATACCGTCAGGACAGTACCGTACAATAATCTAACCTCTGCTTTCTTATTGATGCATCAGGGTTTTCCCGCAGCACTTTTCAGTTAAGGCGGCCGCCTAAGCAACACACGCATGCCGCCTTAATTACGTTGTTGTCATAAAATAAATAAATCATTTTTTAATAGCGATATCCACCGTTGTCCTGTTTTCTCCCTTCCATTCCAAACCGTGACCAATGCCAGTCTCCCTTCCCTGCAGAACGCATTAGTCTATCGCACAAACTAGCAGCCCCACCCCCGGTCTGACGGCAAACCCCACCCTACCACCTTAACTAACACCATTTTCTGCGGGAAACCCCGGATGCATCTTTTATGTGGTGTCAAAAAGACGGATTCCATTGTCTGATATGAAGATTGTCCTCATTCCCCACCACCTAACCTCTGTCTACCTCACGCCTCCACTGTGTTTGTCCTCAGCAGAGGAGAACACGACCCCCCATCAAAAAGTGTTTCTGGAGTCACACTGTGCTAGATGGGGACACACACACACACACACACACTCTCTCCCTGCGGGGGAGGGAGGGGGGGGGGTGTCGCTCATTACAAACAGTACACACTCACACATTAATCACTTTTCCCTTTGGGCTAATTCTACAGGCAACACTCATTAGAGGGGGGTCGTGCAGTTTACTGCTGAGCGGGTGTGAAGGTAGGTGTCATTCTACATGTCCGCTGAGACACTGTTGTGGAGGCGCCCAGGGTGGCGTGATCGGAGATGAGACGTGGCTATTTGTCGGATGATACTGGGCCCAATTGAGGAGGAGGAGCTAAAGCGCAAATCTGCAGCCAAGATGCAAAGCTACCTCGGGCATGGTTTCTGGTTTATAAAAGAAAGTCCTTAAGTCCCTATCTCAGTCTTTTAGATTGAATCTGGGTCTCCAAATCATCCTTTCTGTTGTCAGATCAGCCGGGTTTGGTACAGAGAAGATAAGCTACTTTGCCTCGTTGATGAAAATCACAGCCACCAGACAGGCTGGTTGGCTTCCCGTTTTAGCATTGAAGAAATGTCTTGTTGCTATTATTAGCTCAGGAAAGGGGATGAAAAGAGAGAGAGACAGACCTGGGTTCAGACAGGAGACACGGCCGTCAGCTCATTTTGGTGTCATGATAACAGGCCTCATACTATCACCCCTCCCGCGACACCACCTTACAACTCCACCCCATGCACACATACAAAGCCTGCCTCTTTTGTCTCTCGGTCGCTCTCGCTCCCCAGCACAGTTTGGAGAGACAAATAGTCAGTAAGCTCTCAGAGAGGAGTGAAGCTGTCAGCGACAGATAACAACCCTCCGTCTGATTGTGGACAACCTCCACCCTCCCTCCCTCCCTTCCTCCCCCCTTCTCATCATCCTTTCATCCCCCATGTCCCCCTGAAGTGAGGCGAACTTGGACATGAAGGAGAGGAGCAGGCGGATGGTGGTGAAAGCGATGCCAGGTATCAGCTGAGGACGCAGAGGCTTCTGGCTAATGAGAAAAACAAGTCAACAAAGGAAGTGGTTTTCTGTCGCCGCTACAGTGACACGCTCAAGCTCAGTCTCAGTCTAAGCGAGGCATGTGGTGAGGGCGTATGGGCGATTGGTTGTCTTGCAGAGTGGCAGCTATAAGTAGCAGGATTCAGGGCCCATGCACCATCCTCCCCCCACTCCCTACCCTCTTGATCCTACAGTATTTCACGAAAACCCTCGGTTCTCTCCATCGATTTCCCTCCATTGATTTTTCCAGCAGGGATGACCTCTGACCCGCCTCACCTCTGACTCCTTGTAGTAGCGCTCAGGGATCTCGTCATAGGCAATGTCAACAAAGCACACCTCCGTCTCCTCGTCCTTGGGCTCACTGTCGAAGATCTGAGGGAGGGAAAGAGAGGTTAATCAAAAAAGAGAGAAAAGCAGAGAGGAGCAAGCGAGGAGGAAAAACATGTTAGAGACTCCTGTGTTGTGTCCCTTAGCTGTGAACATTTACACAGAGAGGGGGAGAGAACAAGATGGAGAAATAGAGAAAGAAAGAGAGTGAGAATGAAAGAGAAACTACACATGCAGAATCACCTCAGACCCTGACTTTGAGGAAGTGACGCACGGTGTGTCATGACGCAACTGCCTCAAATATAATTGCTGAAATCCTTGCTAGTTCACATCCCAACAATTCCACCACATCCTGCCTTAGCTGTGTGTAGGCTGAACCAACCTCTGGAGTCAGCCATCGATTGTTACCAATACCACGCTAACGAGCTTTCGCTTTGTGTCAAGGAGTGTGACTCACACCTCAAGTTTTTCCGGGCGACTCACGCAAATGGGTCGGCCCACTGGCTGACAGTGGAGGGTGACCGTGGACGGTTGTGGAAGCGAGTGTGACTCAGACAGACACAGGAAGCGATGGTGACTAGCTGTGTGTGATTGACGGTGGCATCATCTAAGAACAGGTTGAGTCACAGGCTGTGGGTTTAGGATAAGTGGTCCTTTATGGCTTTGTAGGTCAAATCCGACTCGGAAGTGGGGGGAATGGAAAGTGAGAATAAGAGAGTGATGTAGACAGGGACTGGATAGAGAGACGGGGGACGGGGGGGAGAAATCAGACAGATAAGCAGGCAGGACAGGCAGGTTAGTAGACTGACAGACAGGCAGACCGACAGATGTAGAGATTCTACTCCACTAAACCACACCTTAGATGGCAGTTCAGAAGACTGTATAGTGTTATTATATTAGACAATAGACATGGATTGAACTACTGCCATCTTCAGACTTCAGACACTGTGGAGAACAAGTTTGCGACAACAACACCAACCACTAGGTGGGGCTGTGGCATCTTGCTGGTGCCCCTGGCCAGGAATGGCTTTGCATAAACTTTGAATCTGCCACCTCTGCGAATCGGATGATAACTGGAGGAGTGTTTGAAGGGTGGTGGTGTTGTGTGTGTGTGTGTGTGTGTGTGTGTGTGTGTGAGGTGCTACGCTGGGTTGAACAGACGAGAGGGTTCTTCCCCATTAAAGCCTGCATCATCAGTTTGACGCAAGTGAGAGTCAAAGTGGGATTTAGCTCAGCGCGAGAGGGGGGGGTCACTGGGGATGGCAGGAGCAGAGGAGCTTGGTAGGGGGGACTTAGCAGCACCCTTCCCAACACCACCAAACAGCACCTCTTTCGTTCGTAAAGAGCCGCGGCGTGAATTAAGTCGTTCTACATCCAGAGTTGGCAGAGAAGACAGGGAGTTCAATAAAGAGACGATGATTCAAATGTTCTAAGTGTGAGGGTCATCAAAACTGCTTAAAATCTGATTATTTACCATACAGTGAGCTACAGTGAGTTTCAATTATTATTTTAGGCAGAGATATAAAGGTAATAAAATACAAATATAACTTTTAGAAACCCCTCAACTATAAATGTCAATTCTACAGTTAATCTACAAGTCAACAAGGTACAGAAGTATTTCAATACTGTATGCACCATTCCGAAATTAACCCTATCTGCAGTGCACACAAACTACATCTACTGAAGTTGAACGTGACATTTTACTTTCTTCTACAGATGAAATTATTCTTAAGACTGAAGGTGAGTCTAACCCCCCGAAGGGGCTGTCAAAAAACAAACAAATCTCTAAAAAGAGAGATCCTTAAACCTTAAAAAAAATACTCATCACGTCTTTCACAGTTGAACAAGAGGAACGGGGTTGTGAGTAACATCCACAACATGGACATCTGACAAAGAAAACACTACGTTGATTTTAAATGTCTCCAAGCCTGGAGAAGAGAGAAAGATGGAAGAAGGAGTCAAGACTTAGATTACTTAGTAATAAGGGACGAGGAGGAGATGATCAGACGTGCGACGTGTGAAGTGTGTGTGTCTGAGTGTCGGAGGCCGAACGTTTAAGGGGAGCGAACACCGAAACAAACACATATACATACACACACACATATACACATGCAAACACACACGTACACACACACACAAACGTTAAAGGAACCGCTTGGACGGACATTCGACGCACGAAGCATCTGACACGCACTCACATTGTCGTTGCTTCCTTTGTTGTCCTCGTACTTGGTCTCTATGTGAATGGAGAACTTTGGCAGAAAGGAGCACTGCAGGGGAGGGAAAAGAAACCCAGCAACTCCATCATTATGTACTGCAGACCACGTCTACAGTCGTCACATCAGTGTTACACTCTGGGCTTTGAAGGAGCTCATGGTAGATGTTTAGAAAAGGTCAAACCGACCACAGAAACATGTGTTCCTGTCTTATATACATTTAAGACAGATCAGGCAGAAACTTTGTGACCAGGCCACATGCGAAGGTCTTTCATGGGCTTTAGATGTATGTGTGTGTGTGTGTGTATGTGTGTATGTGTGTGTGTGTGGGGGGGGAGGGCTCCTGCCTGCAGTAGCAATTCTCTTGCCTGTAGATTTACTGCCCCAACCCCCCCACCAACAGTCCAGCCCCCATCCCACCACACCGGGCCAGCCAACCATCACTCATCACTTCTCACACACCACTTTGATTAGATTAACCCTTTACATTCTCAATTACAATAAAACTCAATAGCACCTCAGTTACGCAACATGTTGTGTGTGTGTGTGTCCCAGTAAGATGGAGATAACAGGATGGGATCAATCTGCCCCGTGGCAGAGCAGTGAGGGGAATAGCTGAGCTAATGGCAAGGGGCTGTGTGTGTGTGTGTGCGCGTGTGTGTGCGCGCATGTGTGCGAGAGAGTGTTTTCCACGTAATTACTCTGCAGTGAGGTTGTCCCGGGTCTCAGTGGGGCTCTGATTTAAGAGGAGAATAGAGAGAGAGAAAGAGGGAGACAGAGGAAGAGAGAGGGAGAGACAAAGAGATGGAGAGAGTGGGGAAGGGAAACGATAACAGAAAAGCGGGATCTATTCTCTAATGATATACCTTAGTTGCAGAAGATCTACTGATCTCCAAATCCTAGTCTTTGCCCTCCGATTTGCTATAATCCACCTTATCTATCTCCCTCCTTCTACCTGTCCGTATAACTTTTATTATCATCCCCATAGATGTTTATACAATATCACTGTGTGATCACGCATCATAATCTTACTCCTCTGCCATCACTGCAATCAATAAGCTGCATCAGTTCAAGTTGATAGAGCATCAAACAAACGTGTGATGAACTCATTCACCACTGACACACTGAGCCTTCCCATTGGTGGGCTGCTACCACCCAGAGCTTCTACTGCTGGACACAGTAAGGTGTGCTGACTCTGGTCTCCCTGTGGATCTCACCAATGCCCCCCCACCCCTCCCTCCCTCCCTCGACTGCTCTCTTGCTTCTTGGCTGACTGGACGACACGCAGCGAGAGTTGTGGGGTTGGCTCGTGTTTGGAAAACAGAGAGCTCTGATATGTCAGTGAATCGATCCGTTGCCGCAATCCCCCTGACTGTTTGGGGGATTGCTTGGTTGATTCACTCGCGAGGGGCACACGCGTGTGTGTGTGCGCACACACGTACTGTACATTAGCGCGAATGCTTGCAGAGCACGCACTCATAAGGCTACATGGACACACACACACGTGTGCACACACATGTGCACACACACACAGACATGCATTAACCTAGTAAGTAAGGAGATGCTGCACAAGTAGCTTTCTTCGATATCAAAAAAAACCTGTGTGTGTCTATGAGCAGCTGAAACACACCTTCACATTCATACATGGATGATGAGGCTGTGGCAGCCATATCGACGATGACTAAATATAGCATCTGAGAACCTGAATTATGAAATATGAAAGCAGACCTTTACAATCCTCAGCAGTATCGACACATCCATTGATATTTCATTCCATAGTCCCACAAATGCACTGAAGATCTTATCAAAGTTAGACGCCCATCATATCAAGATAGAAGAGGGAGATAGGAGGATTTTTCAACAGCAGTCTGTGTGTAGACGTTTGACAGCAGTAGCTTTACTGCTGGAGGGACACTGGAGAGAGCAAGACAGAACTGAATCCCGTGTCTTACATTAGGTCTGACACAATACCAGGGATTTGTGGGATGAATTGAATTTCACAGACTATGATACACGATATTGCCAAAAGTATTCGCTCGTCTGCCTTCACACGCATATGAACGTGAGTGACATCCCATTCTTAAACCATAGGCTTGAATATGATGTGTCGGGCCCACCCTTTGCAGCTATAACAGCTTCAACTCTTCCAGGAAGGATTTACACAAGCTTTAGGAGTGAGTTTACGGGAATTGTTGACCATTCTTTCAGAAGTGCATTTGTGAGGTCAGACAGATGTTGGATGAGAAGGCCTGGCTCGCGGTCTCCGCTCAAATTAAAAGGTGTTCTATCGGGTTGTTCTATGCAGGCCAGTCGAGTTCTTCCACACCAAACTCTCTCATCCATGTCTTTATGGCCCTTGCTTTGTGCATCTGAATTCAATGATTTGGATAGCTGAGTGAATATGTTTGGCAATGTAGTGTATCTTACACAATACACAAGATTTGCATGCAGTATTTTTTCTTTATTTCTTTCTTTTCTTTCTCTATCCCTAATTTCACTATGACCTCCCCAGGCATGCTTTACATACGTTATAGATGAAGACATGTTGTGCTTGAGAGTTCAGGAGTGCGTGGGTGCCTGATGTGTGTGCGCGCGTGTGTGCGTGCGCCAGTGTGTGTGTGTGTGTGTGAACCATAGAGGGCAAATTACCGTGTACTCTGCAGACGGAGGAGCCGATTTCAAAGCGGGATACAATCGCATCGAAGAGGCAGAGAGAGGGAGAGAGACAACATCAAACATCATTCAACAGTTCAGTTAAAGGGTGAGGACACCTGAGAAGGACAACCCAATAGTAGCAACATTCTAGACCATAATAGTACAAGCCATCGTGTCCTGGCTGTCATATCCCCATCCATCACACCCTCCCTCCCACCTGACTGTTGTCGTCTCTTGATTTGTGCCAGACCAGACTTTTGTCTTCTAAGAAATCCACACTATGTCTGTGTGTGAGTGGAATGAGTAACTGTGTGTTTGTGTCTCTGTGTGTGTGTGTGTGTGTGTGTGTGTGTGTGTGTGTGTGTGTGTGTGTGTGTGTGTGTGTGAGTAAGAGAGGGTAGTGAGAGCCTGGGATCAACTCGTGTTTGAGCTGTGTCCTGTGTAGGAGGACAGGGGAGCACACAGAGAGAGAGCACCGATGACATTGTGTCTGGCTCTGAACAAATAAGACACAAATGTGTCAGTGGGGACTTCTGCGGAAAAATGATCCAGCAATAACTGAAACCGCAGGCACATCTTTATCGCAGGACAGAGAGAGAGAGAGAGAGAGAGAGAGAGCAAACTAACAGAGGAAAAAAGGTTGTTCTAGCTGATTTTACGCAGATCGACTGAATTAATAAGACATGTCATGTAGATTTCATGCAGTACTACCTGTGATGGTGTAAGGGTAGTAGTTCCATGCCTTCTCTGTCACATAAAAAATCTTGGGGACCACTGCCCTAGCCCAGCTTGGCAGCTTACTGAAAGAGAGAGAGAAAGAGAGAGAGATGAGAATGACGAAAAGAAGATAAGGCTGAAGAAGGGAAAACAAACTTGGAGGGGAAGATTCAAAGAAGTTGAGAGAACGATGAGACATAGATGAGGAAGGAGGAGAAGAGGGACATTTCTATCTGTCCTTCCCCTACAGTATGTCACTGGAATCATCACTTTGATCAAACTGTATCTGGCAACCAGCTGTTAGGAGCCCATGGGGCAGTGAGACTGAAGCCATTTTGGCTCCATTGACGACACTGATTGGAAAAGGCTCCCTGTAGTGCGGTCTCCACTGGCAGCAGGGGAGGGGGGACAGAAATAACACTATCTAGTAGAAATAGACCTCTAGAACCACCAGATTGGACCAACAACAGATCAAACCCCCATTAAGTCTCAAGATCGTCCAATCAATATGCAAAGCAGAACTCGAGTAATGGGTGGGGAGTGGCTGCAGTACATCTGTGATTAAGTTGTTATGATTATAATTGGGAGGTTTGAAACAGTACTGGAGCGGCAGACTGGGAAGGCCTGAAGTCAATGAACTGGTAGGAACACTGCGGTTCTCACCGTGCAGCCAATAGAACTGGACCGCAGCCATATAAAGCATCAGCCAAGTCATAAAGATGCAAAATCCCCATCAACTGAGGGCAGGCTGTAAACGAAATGGACCACTTTGAATTTCCAGTGAATTTCCATGCAAAATCTATCAAATATGCCATCTTTTTCTCTCTTCCACTCTTCCCTATTTATCTGTTCCATACTCCCTGTATCTTTGTCAGGCTAGTTGGTTCGGTGACAGCAAATTGCTATCTCGTTGATCCTAGTCTTTAGTAGCCCTGAGCTAGCAGCTTGACATGATTGACTGGTTTTCATAGAGGACCGGTATGAAAAGGTTGACTTCATTGCATTAGTCTCTTCTGGATATTTTCCAAAGCTAGGGGCGTCCCAATGCACAGCTGTTCGAATTCATATAGGCACATTAACACTCTGGAAGTTCAAACACACACACATACAGTACACACACACACATACAGTACACACACACACACACACACACACACACACACATACAGTACACACACACACACACATACATTACACACACACACACATACAGTACACACACACACACTATGTATGAGTCTGAATGTGTTAGCAGGTGGTTAGTGGGAGGAGAGGTAGGTACAGCATCCCACAGTGACTGCTCAAATTATCCACCACTTACCCAACCCTGTCTTCACATGTGTCTGCAACACACACACACACACAAGCACACGCACAAACCGAGCCCTCTGCACTTCTGTCAAAGCACTCACACACTTCACAGCTTCAAGAAGTTCCCACTCATGGTTCACTGATGAACACCAAAGTATTCCTCTGCCTCTCTGCTCTCTTTGTTCTACAGCGTGTTGCCTGTGTCTCTTTAACAGTCTCCATGGGCTGCGAGGGAGAAAGATCTGAAAGAGATTTTTTTTTGTCCTACTTGCTCAACTCTGAACTACCGGAACTACTAGAATTGAAGTCCTTAAAACCCATCACATGACATTCTGGCTTCATTTCCTGTGAAAAAGAAAACACACACTTCTCCATCCATGTGACTATTACAATCTGAAGGTTGGGGTTGGAATGGTAAAAGGGTCCATTTCTTCAGTCTTCCCGATCCCTTCTTTTTTCTTCTTCTATGGCAGATGTTGATGTAGTTTGCTTCCTGCTGGGGTTGTACACCTGTCAGTCATGCCGAAGGTGATCTCTGACCAGGCTCTGCGTCTGATCCAAGCTATGGGCTCAACCACCATGAACCACTCTCACCCAATGATTGAGAGAGATAAGCCTTGTGTGTTACACACACACACACGCACACACAAACACACTTAAACACACACACAGAAACACACACAGTCATCAATTGGGCCTGTTCCATTGGGAACCGGATCCATGTATAATCAATGCAGAGCTATTGTTCTGGGCAGGCTGATAGATTTCCCCAGAGGAAAATGGCCAGGGAGGAAGGGTTCACTCTTTCAGTGCCCGAAGGACCCCTCTGGCTGTCCATCTGGAGGGGAACAAGGGAAAACAACAAAAAGTAGACCTACAAAAGCCTGATTGAGAGGTAGAGGTGTGCTGTGCACGTGCGATTGTGAACATGCGAACTCTCACGTTCCTCGTGCATCTGCGTGACGCTTCCATCTTTAGGGAGCGGAAGTGTGAGATCAGTTCGTACACTCACAGAAAAGGAATTAACGAAGCCGGGATATTTCAGACTCCTCGATGCGTGAAACAGCAAACTGGATAGACATTTACATAATGGAGAATCAAATATTCAATTTTGTGCAGTTAGCATGTTAATCCAAACGAGAGGAGGCTGGAATAGTAGCTGGTAATGAAATGACATTTCGTTGTCATCGTGTGATTTGACTGTCAGTTTTGTGCGACAGGAGACGGAATGCATTCATGACTAAATCAATTCTAAATGGATAGATGGATGAATGGATGGATGGATAAGTGGATGGATAATTGGATGGATGGGTAGGTAGTTGGCTGAAAGCATAGATTGATGAAGCTTCACGGTGAAGAGGGCCGTGGGATTCGGTGACTGCCCCTCCGTGACTGAGAGACGCGTCATCAACGTTGAGGTGAAGGTTGACCCACCGACCTTGACCGTGCTCCATAGACGTTGCCATGTCGACCTTCGCGTCATCTAAATAAGCTATGAACTGAAAGGGAAGCGCTCACTTGTTGAGGTACACCCGCTTCTCGGTGAACTGTCCCTGGCCGTGAGTGGGGTCCTCGAATGGCTCGTTCTGGACCACCTCCACCCCCTCGCCGCGCTCACTCTGTTCATGGCTGTGCTTGCTGATCATGTACAGTTGACCAATCCTGTACTGGAAGACACACACGCACAAACACACACACACACACATACAAATACACACACACATTCACACACACGTGACCATTACTGAGTGAAACAGTGTGTCAAGTTCGACCAGGAATAAAAACTTTATGAGAGGGATGAAAAGGAAACTAAATACTGGAATCAGCAACATGAGGAACATTCCGGGATTGCACACCGCCACGGGTTTATCAAAACTGGCAACCGTTGCCATAACAACAAAACTCACAGATTAAAAGAGTCATCCACACCTCACTGGTAGAGGCCTTCGTCTTCCCAGGTTAGCTCCACACAACAGAACAATAGCAACAGCCAATGCTAGACTATAGGTAATCCCCCAAGTGACCTGCCGTCAACACCCACAATCATTCACTCATCACCCCACTGACCCACTTGGACGTACGACTGTATCACCTCCTCCATGGCGACGGGAATGGTGTTACGCGGCAACAATGTACGGCTTGAGTGGAAAAGCTGAGTCGGAGTGGTGGGGGTTTGAAACAGCCGTTCAGCTACCAGAGCTTTCAGGCCCGGCATTCCCAGGGCAGGAAATCCATACTGCTTTGGCACACATACCAAGTCCAGTCAGACCTGGAGGCTGAACAGAAAGGTTTTACCTCAGAGTTCCAGGGATAACTGTGTTAATCTGGGGAAGGGTTTACGAACCTACCACAGACTTCCAAGGATAACCGTGTTAATCTGGGGAAAGGCATAGAAACCCACCACAGGGTTCCGACGTAGAGCCAAAGCCTAAACTAACCCTAGATGAACATGCTGTAGAGGGTCGAGAAACATGATAGCTGATGAACAAACATAGGAGCCCGATGCAAGGAAGCTTCAATGTGACCGACAGAATGTCTTGTTTCCTTGTATAACAAACCACAATAAGATATGTTGTTGTTGGAGTTTGGGGGAATATTTACGAGGCATTGCTTGTATGTTTATAACCTAAGCCGACACTCAAACAGAATCACAAAAAGAGCATGCATCCTTTTAACAATACAACCATGTACATTGTCAAACAAAAACATCCACACAAACACACACACATTGTAGTAAATCAAGTAAAATGTCTTGATTCTCTTAAAAAACAGCAGGCGATGAAATACAGCAGTTCCAGAGCAACAACAGCTATTGAATAATTCAGATCAGTGGTGCTTGGCTTCATTTTTAACTGCCATTGATCAAACTGATGGAAAACCTGAAAGAGAGAGAGACAAGAGACAGGAGACAGAGAGCAGAGAGAGAGGGAGAGAAAGATAGAGGAGAGAGAGAGAGAAAGAGACAAACTGGGGAGTGAGAGAAAGTCGCTCCTATCGAAGCCCCCAATTTAGAAATACAAAAAGATGACCCAGCCAGCTTTGAGAAAACACATTTACCTCGTAAAGTCAGTTTGCCCTGAGCAGTGATTTAGTGCCGGCCGTATTCTGTGCATGTTGTTGTCTTTGCCTATCTTTGTATTGCAGTTCATTACTGTAATCTCCAACTGTCTCTAACCTAAGGGTCGGTTTGATGAATTAGATTGCTATTTCTTTATTTTATCTCCCTTTATAAAACAAACTGACAGGACTGAGAGGTAAGAAAGGCTGACTCCCAGGTTCAAGTGGTTTCTGAATAATTCATGTTCTCTCTCCCTCTTTCTGTCTCTCTGTTCTTCTCTGTCTCTCCTCGGGCAATGGACAAATGTATGTTACAAAGATGAGTGGAGCCACAGGGATAAAGGACTAGTTCTGGGCAAGATACAATGGAGGACCAAACAATCTGTGTATTCGTGTATGCCTCTCTAAATTCTTAGTGTCTTTCTCACCACAGTCTATTTTCCCCTCAACTCCTTTCACAATAGCTTACAAAGACATGGAAATCTTATTAAAGCAGGGACTGTCTCTTATAATGGCCACCATAGTGTATCAGTCTACAGCAAAAAGGATTCCTCCTGCTGATAAGAGTGGTTAAGAGTGATAAGAGTGGCCTCGTTATTGGTCAAACCTCATGAGAGCCTTATTGTTTACTGATGTTTTTTCATAAAAAATGTCAATGTTGTAGCAGCTCTATGAGCTAAAGCTAAACAGAGTCTCTCCCTCAGTCTCTGAGAATTCCTAATGTTTCAGGGATTGAATCCACTAGCTAGCTAGCTACACTCGGATCCACCATGAGGTGTTTACTTGTAGCTCTAAAGATAATAGTGGAGAAAGAAAGCATCCATTTCAGGATGGTTTAGTCAACAACAGGACGATAGTAGTTAGATTTGAGCAGGAGCAGAATTGACTCAGTAGGTCCTTTTTTTTACATACTGATCATTTAAGAATTCCATTCAACAATCAGAGGAGATCCACTGTTATATTCAGAAAATTGTCTGTCCTTGGTGAGACAATTTGTCGCAACACCAGGAATCTGCAACACTGAATGGCAAAATAAATAACTTCCATTAACACACATTAACCGCCTTCAAACGCACATTCAGTCACGCACACACACAGGCACAGCCACAAAGACACATTCCCTATTTCTGACACAAAAGCAGAACTGCAAAGTGTAACTGCAGTTATGATATTGCAGCCAAGGAACAGCTTGGCGCGTGGGAGCGCAAACCGTCTCTGACACAGCTCAGACAATGGCTGAACACCACGAGCACGTAATTAAAATTCTAACACAGACATGCTAATTATTGCTTTGAACACGTCTTGGTAGCCTTAGCTACAGGATGAATGGCTAAGCTATGATGAAGATTGGTGGTGTCTGGGTTTCCAATGTCCATGAGAGAATGAGAGATGGAGAAAGAGTGTGTGTGTGCGCGCGTACGTACAGAGTAGAGTACAGGTGAGGCGGACGTACAGTAGAAATATGGCACTGATAGATACAAGCTGGCCATCTTTCGGTTATTTTGTTTACATGGTCATTTCATGCCTGTCTGCCTGACTGACAGACTCATTGATACAATCTGTCTTACACAGCAACTTGCCATCTGACCGAATTCCAAACATCTTGTCCTTTGTAGCTACTATAACCCATTATATCTATTCAAGGGGAAACTGCGAACATTTAAATGGAATGAATTTAACGCAATCATTTCAACCAATTGAACATTGATGCTGGCACTAAAACAGAGACCACCAGCAGCAGTTGAGCCATGTAGTGAAAACTGCAAAGCAACTTGGCACTGAATGAGAAACACGCACTTTAGTTTACTGCCTGTACTTCAGCCTTCCGTTTGATTAATAGGCTCCATGAGAGGCACAGTAAACAGAGTGGTGCTAAATCACATATATCATATCATGGAACTCCGTTCAAAATGCCGCACCCGGCCCTAATGCGGAGCTGCACCAGCGATCCCATTGTGATGAATGGCACTGCGCTCCATTACGGAGCTCGTCAAAGGGCTCCAGTGGTAATAAGAGGCACTGAGAGCGTCCCAGGGTGGAGCTGCGCCACACAGCCCAGGCTCATCGCAGGATGTTTACTGTACAAGGAGCACGGGCACGGCAACAGAGAGCTCATTCTGAGTGATAGCACGGAGGTCAGCTCCATTCCGTAGAGTCCTAGCATTTGCAATATGAGCTGTTTGAGAGAGGAGAAGAGGAAGTCTTCTGTGAGGTCGTTTTTTTCCCAGGTCTCCCATCCATCCATATTCATTGGAGCCTTGATTAGACCAGACAGGCCTGCCCAGCTAAGACCATTGAAGGACCAAGAGGTTATCTGTGGATCTGATAGACGACAGTAGCTGAGGTTCTTGAAAGATTCAGGACCCAGGTATTGAAAGATTCAAGGAATGACGGCGTGAGTGAGTGTGTGTGCATGTGTCTGTGTGTGTAATCAGCAGGGGAAAAGTGATCCAGTGACTGTGGAGGGACACCTAATTGACGTGTGTGTGAGCATGTGCGTGTGTCTGCAGCACAAAGGGATAACAGCAGAGCACGGCATGAAAGAAAGCTGCAGTGGGGATAAAATAGAGTTCCATGCTGAGAGTAAAAGTCATAAATTAGAGGGCACTGTGTGTGGTTGTGCGCGTGTGGTTGAGTGTGTGGTGTGTGTGTGCGGTTGGCAAGGTGCCTTTACTCCTGCAGCAGTGAGGCCTGTGACAGGGGTGATTGGCTAATAGCCATGGTGATGCACTGAGCAGAGAGAGCAATGCTACCTGCGCTCCATCTATCACTGACAGCAGCTTGCCAAACTCCTGCATCAGCAGAAACTAGTATATGTGTGTGTGGGTTTGCGTGTGTGAGCGTGTTTGTGTGTGCGAGAGAGAGAGAGAGAGAGAGAGAGAGAGAGAGAAACAGAAGGAATGTGTGTGGCCCTCTACCTTGTCACATACTTCAACATAAATTGATGTGGGTGTGTGTGGGTGGGTAGGCGTGTGTGGAGGGGTAGGGGTGGGTGGGGGGGGTTCGGTGTGGTGGTAGGTAGGGGGGGGTGGGGGGTTAGGAGGGGTGGGGGAGTAGGGGGGGTTGGGGGGGTAGGGGGGGGTGGGGGGACAAAGGGAGAGTAGGAGGGACGTCTGTTCTGCTTTACAAAGGGGGTGTCCGCCTGTTAGACTCCTGAATAAGTGCATGCCTGTGAGTCACGTGTCATGTGACTGGAACTGCCTACGTGTGGAAGCGCACACACACACTGCGTCTTCTGGTGTGGACGTCACACCTCCTTCCCACACTATAAAGCAGCGGCTCCCCAACTGCCACTTCACCTTTATCTCTCTACTGTAAAACAGTGGGTTATGTGATATACAGTTATGTATATACAGTATACACTATTCATGCCTAGTTCCTGTTTTTCCCTCACAGGATTAATAAAGTATCTATCTATCTACTATCTATCTATCTATCTATCTATCTATCTGTCTATCTAGTTGCACATTCTGTACATATATTAGTAGTTTTGTTCCGACGTGTAATGAAACAGTACGGGTTTGGACATCCATTGCTTTCCACTGATCGAGAAGGGCATTGGTTCGAAAACACGTGAGGGCTTCAAGGCATGTTCATCAGGTATCATCCCTCTGCCCACAAAGGTCATACCTTCCAACGCTCTCCTACCTTGAAGAGTCTCCAGAGTGACCGGCGTAGATGACAAGCTAATGATGCGCTAACGACAGGCCACTTATGGAGAGAGAAACCACTGTTGTGTCCTTCTCCAGCCATCTTCTCTCACAGCGTCCTGCGGTGTCTGATGTCATCTGGTCAGAGATGACAGAACTCCACATTGCTCACAAAGGATCAGTGCTGAGTCCGTGCACTATACGCTGCACACTAGTCCCTGGGGGGTAGCCTGAAGGACTGTGTTTATGTGCACACATGGAAGAGAGGGAGAGCGATGATGAGAAAGAAGCAGTAAGAGGAGGAGAGAAGAGATAAGATCACAGGGGAATGAAAGAGTTTGGACACGTAGCAGGGTAATTACATCAAGAGATCCTTAACAAGAACAACTCTCTTTTCCTGTGTCCTCTATCTCTACCCCTATTTTTTTCTCTCCGATCATTCTCACTCCTCGTCCTTTGCGGGTGGGTCCAATTCACTCTTCTCTCTTTCTCTCAAACGGTAACTTTCAGCGGAAGTCCTGGTTTCCTGACATGATTGTGAAACCATAGCTGATACGATAAAGCTCTGTACTCTCAGGGATTTTTTTTATGCTGTAGAAGTATTTGTAAAAGGACAGAGAGAAGCCATCTTGTTTTGCTGTCGGTCTGTTGTTCTCTTTCTCTCTCTCTTACCATCTCATTATCCCTCCCATTCTTCACTGGGCAACCTTGGAGGCTTGCAGTAGGGAAATTGACGGTATCATAAAATATACACTATCACGACTCCAGGATAACAACAGGGTTGATGCACTGTTTTCTCTCCTCTCAGTGTGGTATTTCAAGAAATGGGGAAATCTTTGGGGGGTTTAGGCAGCCATTTTGATGTTGTTGATGATGTTCACACTAATATTTCCTTTATAGGAATAAATACATTTTTGAATGAAACTGATTACAGACAAACAATTATGAGGCCAAGAGAGTCAGCAAAATCTATTCAAATCAAAGAGGAGGATGCATTGCAGGGCTGAAAATCTACCAGTGTGTCTCACTTTTATCCACCAATGGCCAGCATGTCAGGAAACTAGGTGATCCTGTTTTCCACACACGATTCAGTGCTACAGCAAACAAGTATCCTTTAGTGTTACATAAGCCAGTTTGATCTCATCCAAGTCTTTAGCACTGCAGCGGCCATCCTCCAGTTCTGAAGGAGAACCAGCTCATCTATAATCCATGAGGAGTGCGCTGTATACGGTAGACCATCTGCATGGACACACTACACAGGCACTCATCCCAGGTAGAGAGGAGAGAAAGAAAATTGTAGAGAGAAGAGGAGAGAGACTCTCCACCAGCCTACGGACTTGAAACCCTGATACTGAATAAAATCTGCAAGTGAATATGACACCATTTTGTACCGGTAGTACAGTAAAACCCTTGGAATACAGTTTAAAATAAGCTATTTAGCTGTTGAATATTGAGTGTAGCTTTATGTGGAATGTATTTTTTGTTGAGCAAGATAAAATACAAAATGTATTCTCAAAAACTGAGAATGTATGCATTGTCATTGTGTACTGTTAACTCCTCTGTTTAGATGCCAACTTTCCTGTCTGTTCTCACTTTGGATCTATTCCACATATCAATCCCTCCATCACTCCTACCGTCCACGCTATCATTAATTCATTCTGTTCACTGCAGTGCATCTCACTCTCTCATTGAAGCGTCACTCTCCCCGCCCCTAACGCACCATCCCTGCCCCCCACCCTGCCTTCACCCCTCCTGATCCCCACCCTGTCCCCCTGCAGCTCGGAGGGCTCGCCCAATGGTCTGTGTCGATGCAGAAAGGCCACAGCACCGGCCGCACTGTACACACACACAGAGCTCAGGAGAATTCCAGCAATTAAGGCTCACATGAGTCAATGTGTTTGGTCAGCTGCCAGCTATAGGTATATGCAGAGGTTAAATTGGGCCGGGGCTGTCCGGGGCGGAGCCCCGGCACATAAGCGGCCGGGTCTGGAGTTCTCCAGCCGATTTTGGCAGTCTGCCTAGTCCATCACGAGCAATGTTGTCCTATATTTACAACTTTTCCATTGCAAATCTATGTTGTTTTAAAACACAATTCTAAATAATGGTAGGGATAGGCTGGCCTAGACATCTGGAGCAAGTTTGAGAAGTAGGCATATCGCGCACGAAAATTATAAATTTACGCTACCGTCTTTGAAGAGGTAGATTTTTTACACACGACAGTGACTGACAGATGGAAAGCTAGCTATAGAGACAATATAAAGATTGAAAGCCAGGCTAAGAAACGTAAACGTATTACCTTCACTAGACAATGTTTTACCAATTGGACAAACGGATGTTTGTTTGTTTTACATCAAGCTCCAAAAACTATTTTTCGCTCAAATCAGCCAAAAAAATTCGCTCGCGCGCTATGCGCGCTCGCATTAAGCATGGAAGTCTCTAACTAGCCGCATGACTCATGGCTGAAGTTACGTTTCTCCAGTTTTCCCCCAGGTTGGCAAAAGAAGTATCTCAAAATGCTTCAGATTGATGCTTTAAAATATGGAATATTTAATTTTTCTAATGGGGGAGCATGCACCCGGACCCCCTTAGAGGGGTAATCCTTCTCACCTTTTTCACCCCTGACCCGTTTTCATGCCTGTTATTTACTGCATAATCCACGAAAGATTTGTGAAATTTGCCCCTCGGTCAGAGCCCCCCCACATAGAAAATCCCAATTTAACCCCTGGGTATATGCATTTAGCAACGTGAGTTGGGGCCTGGGTGCTTGCTTCGACTCCAGTGTTTACCTTCATTGGTTGTGTGAGGGTCTTAATAAAGCTTAGTGCGTTTGTGTGTGTTTGTCTGTGTGTTTGTCTGTGTAGTGTTGTAAAAATAGCATTTTAAAGGAGGCAGTTTGTTCACTGTATGTTGTTTGTGATTCCAAAACATGCTGTTATGGTGGGAACATTTAAGAGAGGTGGAGGCAAAAGACAGACAGACAGACAGACAGACAGACAGACAGACAGACAGACAGACAGACAGACAGACAGACAGAGAGAGAGAGAGAGAGAGAGAGAGAGAGAGAGAGAGAGACATATTAGGAGCAAAGGTGGAGGGGTTTGTGCTTGTGAAAAGGTCATTTTGGGAGGAGAGATTGTGTGGATCCCTCAGGTATGGGTCAGGATTTAAGGGGAGATGTATTCCTGTGCAACCTTCCCTTTCTTTCCAGTTAGGCTCCCCGCCCCTTCCTCTCGCACTGCCAGACCCTTCCGCAAATCTGTATTCCTCTGGAACCTCTCAGCTCATTTTCAATTTCCATGGGGCATTGTCAACCAATGTCTCTGGATGCAATTGGATAGATACAACCAATCGGAGCAATGAAAATGCCTCTTTGTAGTTTACGAAAATGCCTCTACGGCGCTTCTCTGTACAGTCATCGTATTAAAACCGCCCCATCTCAGATGAATGGTTGTGATTGGCCTGTCCAGAGTCTGGTTGAAGGGAAATCTGTTTGAATGGGAGGTTGGCCAGACCCATCTGCTACAGAAATTCTATCTCCAAGGCCCTTTCTTCTAGTAGCATACTCTCACTGCTACACCACCATCACTCTTCCCTCATCCACTATACCCTCCAACTGATGACATAAAATAAATGAAAAACACGTTGGCATTTTACAATCAGCCCAACGCACGTCCGCCCAAATATCAAGTCAAACGTTCCATGAAAAAGTAGTAAAATTGCTATTTCAAGATATGTGCCACCCTGCAGCGGCAGGACCAATCCTGTAAGTCGTTGGTGCCCATTATGTCACAAGACTGTGTGGAAAGAATGTAGTGGAGAGAACACCTGACCCTCACCCAGGAGTGCCACTCGGCCAGGGTCAGCTTACTTTGTGTGTGTGTCTGAATGTTGCCTGTGCTGCATACATGCCTGACCCTGTGAGACTCACGGCCACAAAGACTGATACACAGCGTAGTTACAAAAAGAATCGAAACTCGGAGGGGCTCATAGGTGGAGTTTGATATGGAGCCTGATTGAACTGTTTTCTGTCCGTGGTTTGTGAGTTGCTTCAAGTTCCATATGTTTGCATTTCCATTTGAGTGGTCTACATTTGTACACAAGTAGAACAAAGAGTGTTAGCTGTAACCCTCAGGGGAGTGTTATTTGTGTGGCACACAGTGAAGGTCTATGGTTCAAGTTCCCGGCTGGATCAGGAATTACCCCTGGCCGGGGCTGATGGTGTAAAAGTACATTCAGAATAACCTTGGAAACCTGCCAGCCCATGACAAAGTGTGTTTACTGTCATAATACTAGTGGAGTACTTATTATTAAGAGCAGGATGCATTTCTCGGGATAAAAATTGTTTCAAATTGAAAAAAACTGCAATGTCACGACAATTCCCTTCAGGTACAAGCACACATACACATATATAAGCACAGACACACATAAACATGTAGACACAAGCCCACTCACACAAACAGTATATCCCGCGTACAGGATACTAAATTTAGACTGGCCTCTACAAGACCTTCCCAGACTCATGATCCACACGCACACAAACACACACACACACACACGCTGGGGAAAGCTTTTGTTAGCCCTCAGACATTCCAGTCAGACGGAGGCAACGACAGATTTGCAACAACCCCTGCATTCACAAACTGATTACGGAAAACCAGGAAGACAGGTGGGGAGTAAAACAGCCTCTAGGGGGGGGGCTGCCCCGAGAGAGGCAAACGTCTCTCCCCCTGACACCGGGTCACAGTGTCTGACCCGCTGAGTTTATCCAGCCTTCCTGGTCAATCCCACAGAGACTACACACCATTAGTACCGGAGACATGGGCCGCCACAGGTCAGTGACTCTAATGGAGATTATATGATTACCCAGGAGAAGGGCAGCTGGAGACCAACCGGCCTTCAACCTTAGATGGGGCTAATTCAGATCATACACAGACATAGGGCCAGAACGAGCCATTCATATAAGCAGGGTTTACACTCATTTGACTATTCCATTGTTTTGATTGTGGTTGTTTGGGTGACCGTAATCCGATCACACCATTTGACCCAGGTTTGTTGTACCTGAGTAGTACCTGGTAGAGACAATCTCTCTATCTCAGAAAGCTATCATCCTTCAAAACGCATCTCCATTTAGCCAGCCCAATTATAATTTCAGAGCACGGGGATGAAAGGAGACCTCTTGTACATGAGGGGCAATGATTGGTCTAGGGACGAGGCGCGAGTTGTCACGGCAACCAACCCCATTACCTGTAACAATGATTTTCCATGGTTCCAGCATGTGCACAGTGTGGTTAGCGCAACCATGAGCCAAGAGCGCGTACCACACAGGCTGAGGCCCAATCACAGACAACTGTGTTCGACTCCGGCTCGAGCCTTTTCTGCATGTCTTCCCCTCTCGCTCACTCATGCATTTTTTGTCTCTGTTTAATAAAGGCCAAAAAATATATATCTAATGTATGACCGTGGGCCCTGGCCTTGCCCCTGCATGAGACTGCACTGCACCACTTTGATCCCTTCTACAGAATGTACAGTAGATTGGACACCTGGGAAATGAAGTCCACCACAGGTGAGAGTGTCAACTCCATGGGTGTTTCTGTAGCCGGATTGGCTTGGGCCTCAGGGGGGAGTGACAACTGGGGTGGTCTCTGATAAACAGCATGTGGCCCACTACAAGGTAATGACAAGGAGCATTCAGGGAGAAAGTTCCGTCATAGCAGAAAGTCATGGCAGAGGGAATAACTGGGAAATTAAGACTGTCATTATTTCACCTCTAAATTCCTAGTCTTATATCTTGATGACACACACACACACACACACACACACACACACACACACACACACACACACACTAGCATGAAGGCTGTGGCTGTTCAATCAGGTACTAAAAAGCCCTTGATAAAGTGTGCTTCTGGGACAGTGTGGGTGACTAATGTGGAGTTGGAGATCTGCATCAGTAGAACCTGATTGGTGGAGAGCTGATTAAGGAGCTGTCTGACTGAGTATTAATCAGCCATGTTGAAGTGGCTGGTTTGTGTGGGCGGGCGTCGTGATTCCCAGACTGTTAGCGAGCAGTGTGTGTGTGTGTGTGTGTGTGTGCGTGTGCGGAGCCCCCCGTGGGATAGCACTGCTGTCAAACAGTCCTACAGGTGGTGTGTGCAGATTGAGCATAATTCAGGCTCCAACACAGACGCGCACACAGTACACACAGACACAGGCAATAAGACAGTACACCCCCGCACATGTATACTAACACACACACAAACACACATATCCTTCCCCCGAAAACACAAAACAAATCTTCTACCAAAAGCATTCACTGTTGCTCCATGTCAGTACTGTACACAGATGACAAGATGACAAGTCTACACTATTATCGAGCCGTGAATATCTAAATCACACAGGCATGGCCCACTCTCCAGCCGATGCACCATGAATAGTCATCCAAACCAACGGGAATGGAACCAAACCTCAATCTATACAGTTCAGCTCCATCCTGTTCGACGTCTGAACCAGTGATGAATGGGTCTTCATTACTCCCCTGGTCACACACTGCTGAACTTATTTACGGTACCATCATGAACTGTAATGGAGTTATGGTCGCCGCAGCTGTAGAAGGATGTAGATAGACGAAGAGCCGGTGGAGAACCGGTTTCGAACAGGAAGGGGCTTCTGGTGCCCTGCAGGAGACCATCTGACCATCACAGACTAAAAATGACTCATGAATGAATTTCAACGACTGTAATAGTAATCACTTGCTAGTATGTGTGTTTTGTTTGGGTTTTACTGCTGACCAAAAACATTCCAGACGGTAAAACAGTTTTCGGATTCTGAACTGAGCAGACATTAAGTGTATTCACACGCAAAGGGGCGCCGCTAGGGATTTTGGGCCCCATGAAAAGTAGTGTCATTATTTTTTCTGTATTATAATTTCATCATCATTAGGGGCCTCTCTGGGCCCCCCTCCATCATGGGCCCCTAGAATCCGTCTCCTTTACCCCCCCTTTTCGGCGCCCCTGCACACGCCCGCCTGCTGTTGGAGCAACAGGCCAATTAAATGGAAGGCAAAAGATAGCAGTGAAATGATATAAAAGAATGCAGACTACGTCCGTCAGGGTGATCAAAGAGCTTGACAAACTGCTGCGGTGCTGACAAAGTGGCTTCTAAGCCACACTTTGTGTGACAGTTTACCCTTAGTCTCCCTAATAACGTTGAAATATTCTGACAGAAGCTACCTCCCTGGTCTCATAGCAGATGGATAATAAGGCTGCTAGAGGTTGTTAATATTCAGCTGAAGTGAGAAGAGTTGGGGCTGCATCCAAACTGGGCACCCGCCACAGGAACGTCCTCAAATTACTTTTACAGGATGTGTACATATACAGATGTCCTGTGCTATCACTCTGAACTGTAAGCATCAGACACCATTGTCATCGCCAAAAGGACTCTCTGTCCTGTCTGTCAGTATGATACCACCAGTTCAGCATGCTTCAGAAATGTGTTTTTTTCTTTCTGTCTAGGTCATTTATTTCCCCACTCAATCAAACACGAACCAAAGTTGATTCTCTCCAATTGTGATTCTGAGACTCTATTTCCAATGTCTCTGCCTCATATTTACCTATCTCTATCAATCTCTTACCCTCCCTCTCTCTCTCTTTTTCTCTCTTTCCTTTCCTATCAGCAGATCAAGTGTGCCTGTCTGTGTGTGCGAGTGTGTTTGTGTGATTACTATGAGCAGCTGATTGGGTGTGAAGGACCCTTGCTGCAAGAGAGGGTAGGAGGCGGGTGGTTCCAGGTATCCCTCATCCTCCACTCCCCAGCCGGGTCACACCAAGGCTGTGCTGCTTCACCTATGTCTCAACCTAATCTATGATAGAGTTTGCCTTGGGGGTGGGGTTGAATATTCACCTTTTATAGAGAAAAAAACTTTGGTAGATGGAGAGATGGATGGATACAGCCAGGTAGGAGCATGGTTGAACGGATGGATGGTTGAATTGAGATTTAGGAGATGAAGAAAGAAAGGAATTAATATGCTTGGCCTCAAACCTCATGGGGTTTAGCTGGTTAAGACCCTTCCTCTTCTGCTCGTACACACACGTACACACACGTACACATACCCACACAAACACACACACACAGCCCTCATCTGAACCCCCAGGCAGGCAGCCAACACTGCCCATGACCTTGGTGTCTTGAATGTTTTAAGTTTGAGAGGCCAGCAGTATTAGCTAGACGTGTTTGCATATGTGTGTTTGTGTGTGTCCACGTGCCAGTCATTTATGGGGACTTTTTAGGGACTAGTCTCTGTGGGTACAATAACTTAAACAATATAACCGAGCATTTCACTTCAGCCCTACTTACGACATGGTTGTATCTGTTAGTATTATTTCTTGCATGCTAAGAGCAGGAAAAAATAGAGCAGGAGCGCTCTAGCGCAGATTTGTTGGGTCTACTGGGGGCAGACAGACTAAAGCAACAGATGTCAGAGGGAGGGAGGAGCAGCTTCATGCTGGCAGCACCACCTGTGCCCAGTCGTGAGTGGGAGCGTTGAGTCAGGCCTTGCTGCACCACGCTGAGCAGGGCAGGCTGGAGTAGGGAAGAAACGTTGTCCAGAAACAACAAACCCTAAGCAAAGGGACTTTGATTGTGAATTTTTGATGATGGTGCTCTAGTAGACTGTAGCGTGGGCTTCAAAGTAAGTTCAGTGTTGCTTGACAGTCAGCTGTATGTGGATGTCACTAGTGAAGTATTGGATGTGTGAGCGTGAGCGTGTGTGTGTGTGCATCCAGGCAGAGGGGTGTGTGAGTGTGTTGCCAGAGGGTCAGTGAAGAGTGGTGAAGTAAATCACGGCCCTGCAGAAAGAAATGAACTGTCCCTCCATCCCTCTAATCTCTACTCACCCACAGAGTTGGCCCGACAAGGTGTAAACACACTGGACGGGGTGGATCGCAGCAAACCAACACATACACACATGCACACACACACTCAATGATTGTAAACACTTTATCTGAGCCTATTGCTTGCCTATGGGAGCTATGTACTTGCTGGGTCTCCTGTGATTGAATTAATAAAATGGTCCTCGGAACAACCACTCACACACACACACACATCTACACTCACCCACACACACCATTCATACGTGATGCACCAACAATCAGTTCATCATCAAAAAGACAAGCCTCTTAATCATAAATAGGTCCGGTGACAATGCTCCCTAGCAACAAGGAACACATCTGTGCGTGGAGAATAGTGACCGTGTGTGTGGATGAGGATGCGCTCGCGCGTGCGTGCGTGTGTGCGCGGAAGTGAGTTGTGATTACTGAACCTCTCCTCATCATACGCATGATCCTCGGGTCATGCTCATGAAAGCAGCACTGTGGCTCAGGGGGGGCCTCCCGAGAACGAGCCCCTGGTTGGATGTGGGGAGATGGCCTTTTCCCACTCCCAAGCTTTGATCTATATTTAGCCGGTCATTGTCAGTGTGAGGTTGAAATGCTTTACACACCGCTGGCTGGTTAAGGCTCCTCCATGCTAATGGCCTCTCACTGGAGGAGCTGGAGAGGTGTACAGCGCTGTGCTGCACACCTTCATACCGTATCTCTGGATTGGAAATGAAGAGGTTGGAACTTGAATTTCTATTTGATGATAGAGGGCTACCAGACAGTCTATGGATTTCAAGTAGAAACTAGATTTTACAGATGAATATTGACAAGCCAGTGAGCTGACAAGGTAGTCATTTAAAATGTTGGTCTCTTGGGTCAAATCATAATAATAATGTAAATACGTTTTTAAAACTCACATTTTTATTACCTTTGAGAGACAGTCAATAGCAGGGATTACAGTTAATCAAGCCAATACTCAAAACATGTTCTCTTCTAATTTGAATTTCCTTGGCACAGTCCCTTAAGTTAGCCTTGAGTGCACCTTTCAAACAACAGACAGAAAGATAACAAGAACACTCACAGTTCAAAGGTCAGGTGGTTTGGCGTTCCCATGACAACCCTAATTAGCATATGCTTGACAACTGATGAGAGATTGATCCTCATTTCCTGTGTTGGAAAGCGACGATGCAGAGACGATAGTGAACTGGAATTGTTACGCAACCATCAGTTTAGATTGACATTTTTGGATGATAAGCATCTACTACACTGCTTCATTATTACCACACTGTTAACTGGCAACACCAAAAAGCAGACCAATGACAGCATTATAAAGACAACCAGACATTAATAAAAGAGAGAATATTATTGTCCATTATCTTTCAGAAGAGACATGTAATCTTGAGGGTCTTCATTTAAATGCAGGCATCTCTTTAATTCTCTGATCTCTTGTGGAGTCTCTAAGTAATATTCTGAACTGATGTCTTTGATAAGTGAATCAATTGTGAGCCAGACAAGCAGCTGCACATGGTCCTGTATTAAACATCTCTCCTCCAGGACCCAGTCAACACCTCTCAGCCTGACCCCAATAAGACCAGCTGCCTTAGGGTGAACACACATACACAGTGTGGGACTATCTTATGGCCACTGGCTTAGTAGACTCTCTCAGGCCTAACTGGGGCTAAACCAAAGGCTAGTGTTGCCTGGTGATGACCAGAAACCCGAACAATGAAAACCATCACTTCAAAGTACACCTACACACAGACAAGCACACACACACCTGCTGGCGGGCTGACCTGGCTCCACAGTTCAACTGAATTAGAGGCAAAAGCCTTGTGGTCCACATCCTCCATTAGTACTAATGGAACCTTGTCCTCCAGACGGCTAAAAGGGGGGACATAAATCATAGTCGCACTGATAAAGTTGGTTAGGAGAGAGCGACTTCCTGTTTGTCTAGGGATGTTGCTGTACATACACACATAATCAAAGTCACACACACACAGAAGGTTTGTTGAAGCTGTACCGGCACATGGTTCTCACACTGTGACCCTTGAGCTGAATACTGAACACGTCCTCAGGGTACATCACAGTCATCGGGAAACAGGTTGTAGTCAGCTGTATCCCCTTAATGGGGAAAATCATGCCATGTCATCACAGATATGCATCTGCATACCCACAGATTCACACACACTGACTAGCCATACCGCCTTCATTAACCATCTGTCACTAGGTGCCATGAAAGTGTATGTGAGTTCTGTCTGTAGTAGATGGAAGACAGTCATCAGCAGGTAAGGAGCAGTCTGAAGATGAACCAAACTGTGGTAGTTAAGAGGTCTGTGGGAAAAGTTGCCCCACAGAAGCTAATGATAGCAGGGAACTGGTGCTAACTATTGGTGAGAGGGTCAAAGCACACAGGAAAAAAACTATACAGCAAAACAAGAGGGGTTACAAACAACACCACCATCTCTAAATAGAGTATTGTTGCCTGAGTTCTCGCTTCAGTAAATTTGATGCTGTGTTACTAGGCTTTTTAAGGTCTATTAGAAAAGCTGGCAAAACAAGCTGGATATTCTTCAATGATGATCGCTGAATGATGCAAGGCCACTTGATGCGCCATGTCTAGATCGTGACTCCTCGTGTTCTGTGTTGAATAGGGTAAGACATTCATCAAAATGTAGATGTCACCTAAGCTGAAGGACTGAATCCGTTTTTTAAATTAAGGCAACAGTGCAGTTTATGAGAGGAACAGATAATAACGACAAGTCCTTGTCGTTACCAAGTAACTACCAACACATTTTCACATTTCGAGGTCATTTGTATTCAAATCCCATGAAAAATCTACGCAAATGGTTCATGTGACCTTGGTATATGTGATACATTCTCTTATTTTGTGGATTGTCATTACTAAATGATAATATTATTGAGCTGACAGGTTGGTCAGGAAAAATGTTGGTGTGTGCTTTAACCTAACCCAAATCCTCTCTATGACTTGCCTAATGCTTGAAACACTACGTTTGCTTTAAAAAAGCCTTAGAAAGGCCGTCCATGCACGTCTCTGACACATCCAGAGAGCAGTGAGACTAGTCAGTCCAGGAGCAGCAACTCTTGGCCGAACGACAGTCCAATTACTACGAGATAAACAGATCTATTGTAGCTTGGTCTAGCAGCACGGTTGTGAGGGAAAATATTATCTTCAATCATGAGTGAACCGAGGATGGCCATCTTGTTTACAGCCAATAGCGAATAGGCAGGGCTGTGGGAGAGGAAAGTGGTGCTGGGATGATGTGACAAGGCTGTAATGACACCATTAGAGCCACAGAAACCATTAAGGGTTGATGGTGGAGCCATGATAGCTAGATTACAATCAATAAAAAAAATTGAGAGGGAGACTCCAAGTGGCAATGGTTAAAATAGATTTGTACACAGTATTATGTCTGAACCAATGTTCTGTGATGACATGAGACAGAAAATGACTACAGCTGAATACAGTCAACTGTATTTTACAGTGAGGCCACCACACTGAACATATAATAACATCAGCAAAACCTTTTTTCATAATGTGAAACTTGAATCAAAAGCCTCTCACAAGGTAAGGTTCAGAAGCAGGATATTGCAGTTAAACCACAAGGTTCAGCTGGTGGCTCTGGTCATACAGTTCCCATAGTTACAGTAAAATCCAAGGTTTAATCCATCATAGGTTGGATGCCAACAAAGACCACTTACATTTTATTGGATGGACACCGACTGATTGCACTTTAATGGGTAGACGAGGGGGTGGTGTATTTTTTTGCTGAAATGAAATGCCTTGCCTGGAAGATCTGATTATAAACTGCTAAACAAAATTAAAAGAATTGCTGTTAAGATCGACTTCTAAAATGACGCCTCCAGTTACTGTAAGAAGAAAAACTCACGTAGTATGTCTAATTGGGTGTGCCTGCCAATGGAAAGTTTAGCGTACAACCTTTGTTCTCTCTCATATATATTTATTAATATGATTATTTTCCCACCCCAGAGACATTTTAATATTTACACTACATAGACAACATTGATGTCAAAATGTTCGTATTGGTCCCGATTGAGTTGCTTGTATTGGGATTTACGTTTGGTTGCACGGTTCAGCACAATACAAAGTTTTTGTGGCAAAAAGTGCTAGTTTAAAAGTAGCTAGTTTGCTGGCACAAACCGTTAGCAATGTCATGACGCATATATACGACGTGCTAGTAAGACAGACAGCAATATCAGCAAGCCCTCAGCATTAGTACCATAGAAGTCTAGGAAAGTTGAGGCTACTTTTTGCTAGGTACCTAGAAACCTAGCTAAAAGTCTAGGAAAGTTATAATTATTCAGACTGTACATTTAGGGGGCTCACAAGGTCCAAGTTTGTTGTCACAAGAACGCTGCACCCCCCTCCGCCTCTGCCTCCTAGCAGCAGCTTGTATCTCCCTCTCTCCCTGTTTGTTTAAGTGTGTGTGTGCTTGTGGTGGGTGTGGCTCCGGTCTCCTAGGGTTGCGTACTGAAACACACCGGTACCTATATAACCGGTATGTACCGAACCGAATCAGAACGCATATTCCGATGCCTCATTTTGGTGCCACTTAAAGCTCCCTGAGTTTTGCTAATGTTTTTGTCCTGCCAACTTTTGTGTTTTTTCCTGTCTTCAGGATCTCCCTGCTTGCCTACCAACCAGCCTTACCAACCCTGCCAGTGTCTACCCAGCCTACCCTGCCTGCCCCATCTGCCTGGCTTCTGCCCTACCCACCTTAAATCCTCTGGAACTACTCCCTGTCCTTGTCTGTGTGTAGAACTCTTGGTTCCTCTATAGTATCTCTTAACAATATGCGACACATAAGTTTGTAATATAGGATCATGAATTATAATTTAAAAGTGATGAAATGTGTAGCTCTAGTCTTGGAGCCACCATATTTAGGCAGGAATAGCCAGGACTTTCTCGACCCGCTGTCCATCTCAAATCCTTCACACTACAATTATTCAAACTAAACAATAACTCCTCAAACAACACCAAAACAAATCTGGGCGCCTTTAAGTGACCAAAAGACCTCTAGAAGACAAAATGAAAGGGGCTACCATGTATTAGAGCACTATGAAACACAAAGACAGTACATACAGTACAGTAGCAGCACAAAACATTGTCTAAGCCCCGAGTGGCATCCTCAGGGATGTAAATGTGGGGGCATGGAGAAGTCTGTTTCGGAAAGAAACACTCTTTTTTTTGCTCTTTGAAGATAATGTGCGGTGGCTTGGAGATCAAACAGCTTGCATCTCATCACAGCCTGAAGAAGATGGAGCTCTGTGTGGAGTCGCACTTGTAGATGAGCAGTAGTGACTTCAAAGGCATGTGTAGGCTACGGTAGCTGGATGTATCTATCTCTCTATCGCTTATCATGGCTGGCAGTCGTAGCCGAAGTATGCACGCACACTTCATGATGTATAGGTCTAAACGTTAATAAGGCTCACGGTTTCTTTAACGATCCTCTTTGTTCCGTACTACTTCTTATTCACCACTCCTCTCCTATCCATCCTCCCCTTCTTTTCACCTAAAGCTTTTCCTCTTAACTCACCCCTTAGTCAAAGATGACAGCAGTTTGGTGAATCAACAGGTGGACTGAACAAGTACAACAAGTAGCTCAACACTTCTTTGAAAATACACATAGCCATAGGTCTTCTCTTACGTAAACGCAGCGCTTAAACTTCAACCCAGCGGTTAAACTTAAACCAGCCCATGTATTTCGTATTTCCTCCACAAAGATTACATCTTTTGATCTTATAAAGATTGAGCATCTATATTCCATTGACATTTAACATCGGCGACAGCGCCATCCCTTGGTTAAGAAAGTTACTGCAGTGAAGTGAACAAAAAGCTAATGTGAGTACATTCATTGTGAGTGTGGGGTCATTTCAAAAACACAGTTTTAAAGAAACTCCACATAACATGATTATTATATTTGCTACAGGGTAAAATGGTATAGTTCACAGATACGAGAAAGAAACTAGGTAGACTAACTTACCTCCTCCACTGTAAGTGGCATACATATTCTGTATTCCTTCATCAGCATAGTCCTGTTCTGACAGTTCACTCAAGAATTTGAAGTTGAAACGACGTTGGCCTTCAGCACTCTATAGGAAGCTGTCTATTGCAACGCAAGCATTTGACAGTGCACGAAAAATGTCATAGCAAAAAGGCGGAGACACGTTTCAGATCGTCATTTCATTTCCAATACCCTACGTATGAATTTCATCTCTTTTCCACAGACGCTCTATACGATCCGTTGTATTAGAATCTACAGATCAGTTGATAGGAAGGACATCATCGTGGTGCGGAGGAAATGGATAAGAACGAAGAATAAAGTGTTAAGCTAAAACTGTCTAATAGAATGACAAAAGTTCACCGCAACCTCAGTCCTCGATTGAAAGCCTAAACAAGGGTGCACTAGTCAAAACGCATCTCTCGATTAAACTGTCGGGTTGTGCGCTCCGTGCGCGCTCCTGCTCCAAGTGAAAAGGGAAGTCTGCGTCCCATACACAGATACCCAGCTCTATATTAGGCCTATTGAGCCCATGTTGTACGCCGGACGAGTCGTACCTTGATGTAAGGCTGTAAGTCTGGCGGTGAGCAGTGGAATACTGTTCAGTTCAGCGTTTTCCCCTCTCCAGTAAGCTTCCTTTCCCCTCACTTCTCAGTGACCGCACACCACCGATGTGGGCACGTTACGCGCCACAGAGACGAGCTGTGTCAGTCATTCTGACTGTTTGTCCGGATACGCATCTTCTAGGACAAACTGCCAGTTTATTTAAAACGCATCTAGGTTATTTCCAATCAAATATTTAGTAGCCCAATTGAAATGTTCATTTTTAGTTTACACTGGGTTTAAGTTATGCACATATGTATTATGCTGATTCTTGTGTTTGTATTGTCCAATCACTATTGTGGGGATCCAAATAAAGTACCTAAATGCCCATTTGTAGTTTTTCGATTCAGATAAGATCGTCCAACACAAAAGTCAAAATGTCTTTTATTTTGAAAAAACAGAAGTGCCTTTTCCCCCGGAAAAATACATGACACACCTCCAACACTCGCGCTAAATTATAAATGTCGTTACCTCCGCACAGTGACTGTGTGTGCAACAGCCCCGCCGTTTAGGAAAGTGTAGAAGCATGGAATTGACTTTCGGTTTTCATTCAACTGCTGATTTATGTGTCATAGCAGATGTGTAATTCCAGGCCCCCTGCAACTGAATTATTTGCTTTTGATCTGGAAAGTGAGTGATTGTTGTAACTCTAACCGCGATGCAACTTTCTCAATGTTAAACACAGATTGTTAAACAGAAGTTCTAAGTACAGTGCATCCGTATGGGGTCATTATTGTAGCAAAACTATTCACAAATGCATAGCACAATCCACAAATGCACAGCACGATTCACAAATGCACAACATGATTCACAAATGCACAGCAAGATCCACAAATGCACACCACGATCCACAAATGCACAGCACGATTCACAAATGCACAGCACGATTCACAAATGCACAACATGATTCACAAATGCACAGCAAGATCCACAAATGTGTGCGATCCGCGATCCACAAATGCGTACCACTGAGATTTGTGTATGTGTAAAACGATGCAGTCACAAAGTCTAAACCCAGAGCAGGTACCAGATGCAGGATGAGGCCCCTGTCTGCTGTCTAAAGGGCCACACTGTTCTCCACCAGCTCAGGATCCATGTATGTGTAGGGAACGTCCAGACCGGAGTTCCTGGCCTTGACAGACTCACTGAAGGCCTTCAGCTCTGCTTGAAATTCCTTTATCAGCGTGCAGGGGGCGTCCTCACTGAAGTGCTCGTTTGGGTATTCCCCAAGAGGGACCTGGCCAGGACGTGAAGAATATGTCAGTTGTGGATAATCATCTGTTCCACAAGACAGGTGTCAGTGTCTTTGTTCAAATTACAAAGTCAGTGGACTGATTGCTGAGTAGCCACATAGTGGCCATGCCACTCTCTGTAGTGTTGAGGTCTGGCAAGGTCTGCAGCATGGTGCTCTCATAACTCTGCCCCTTAGTGGTGGGAGGAGGCAGTCGCAGGGAGATCGGGGTGTTAAAGAGGGGAAAACAGCTCATTGTTATTACCAGGTTGATGTTAAATCACGACAGAGGAAGAACTGACTGTAGAGACAGTTTGGAATTGCTTTAAATCTTTAGTTCAAACGTTTAACAGAAAATCCTACCTGTCCACTGTTGACAGCCGAATGCTTGACGGAGCCTGTAAAGATTACCATGGTGACAAACTTGACGAGTTCCGCCACTGTGTCGAAAGATTCAGGGACTTCTTGAAATGGAATATAAATGGACATAATTTTGTTTAAAAAAAAATTGAATGTTAACCTAACCTGAGTAGAGCCTAGACAGGAATCCATGAATGAAGATATCCTTGATCCAGTTCTGCAGCTCAGAGTCCTGCTGAACGTCAGAGTCTGACTTGTAGGAGTGACGATGACTCCCTGGACAAGCCTATGAACAGCCACAACCACATTATTAACTAAAACTAACTGGTCAGGACACAACAACA
This sequence comes from Mallotus villosus, assembly GCA_903064625.1. Taxonomy (NCBI): domain Eukaryota; kingdom Metazoa; phylum Chordata; class Actinopteri; order Osmeriformes; family Salangidae; genus Mallotus; species Mallotus villosus. Next base: position 363,943 of record CAEFZP010005882.1, on the reverse strand, counting down.
AGCACATGAGTAACTCCTCGGGGTATATACAGAGAACCAGGGGAATAGGTTTGTTTTCACATGTGGGTGGGACAGCTTTTTTAATAACTGAGGATGTGGCCGTTCAATATGATTCTGGGAACAGATTGGACTTTTTCATAAAGTGGTTAGATGTTCCATCTGTACAATGAAACCTATACCCCTACAGAGAACACACAACAACATACATACCTGTGGATCACATCCCACAGCAACATACACACCTGTGGATCACATCCCACAGCAACATACACACCTGTGGATCACATCCCACAGCAACATACACACCTACGGACCACATCCCACAGCAACATACACACCCGTGGATCATATCCCACAGCAACATACATACCTGTGGATCATATCCCACAGCAACATACACACTTGTGGATCACATCCCACAGCAACATACACACCCGTGGATTATATCCCACAGCAACATACACACCCGTGGATCATATCCCACAGCAACATACACACCTGTGGATCATATCCCACAGAAACATACTGTATTATCCGGACTATAAGTCAAACTTTTTGGGCTGGTCCTGCGACTTATAGTCAGCTGCGACTTATATTCAATGGATTAAGTGATGTGGAATGAGATCAGGAGCTTGGTGAACTAGCTTACCGGTACCTAGCTTGTTGGACTCGCTGGCTGTAGCTGAAAAACTGTTAATGTGGTACGTTAACATACCGGACAACTATTCAGCCTGTTGTTTTGTGTGCTATTGTGTAGTTGAACAACTTGCTTTTCGCACTTTACAACTAAATTATGGCTATGCAGGTATAAGCAAACAGCATAATGACAATTTATCAATGATACAAGCAACATCATTCATAGATAGGCATATTTCTCTCCTGGACATGATCAAGGGTTATGTTCTCATGATCTTAATATAGCAGGGTATAGATCAAACATTGTTTATTATATTCAGAGCATTCCAAACATTTTAAAAGTAATAAAATAATCATTATCTTTAATTATTGTTAACTGATCAGCTCTTCAATACCTTTGATAAAAAATATCAAGATAATTCAGAATTTGGTAATCTTGAACAGTTTGTATCTGGATCAGGGTGATCCAATCCAATGTTGCTAAGAAAACCAGCACAAAAGTAGGATTAATTACTTGAACCTGGATGGCAAAACATGGGATTTCAAAATCCAGATCATTCTGATCCAATTTTTTGAACAACTGGGCCCAGTAGTCAGAATTTGGCTTTGTGTATCTGTAGTATTACTGCAAAACCACTAGATGGAATACATGACCTTCAGGTAAGCCACGAAGCGTGAAGAAACTCAAGAGCAGCTTGTCAATGAACACGTTACACACTAACAAAGGCCCCCTTGTTGTTAAGCATCACATGAAGCCAGTCTTACATTTGCTAAATCAGAGCAGGCATTGATTTCATGTAAATAATCAGAACCGCCTTCTTTCAGTGCTATTTTAACTGCATCCTAATAGGCTACATATTTTGCCATATGGTAGTGACATTAATCGGTACCTACTGTGCTAACGGTTACAATTAGGCCTCCTTCCCTCTGTCCTTCTCTTCCCAGCCTCCCTCTACTGTCACCTTGGTCCTTGTTAGAATATAACCTGAAGTGATTAGCAGCGTGAAGCCCATAGTGTCGTCAAATTAGCCTGATGCCGCTAAACTCTTAACTTCTGAGCCAGCCGCCGTCATTAGGAGGGTTCATCTCATTTGGCCTTCAGACTCCCAGGGTTTGTTCTGTCACCAGCACAGCCCGGAAAGCTAGTTAACCCGACCCTCTATGGGCATCGCCAGGCAAAGAGATGCCAACTTGCCCTAGAGAAGTATCAGAATGATAGATGTGGAATTTTAAAGACACCTGTAGGTAAAGTTTAGACAGACAACCAGGCTGGCACTGTAGCACCCACCACATCAGAGGTTGGTTGTAGTTAGGGTTGCCAACTGTTCTGTATTAGCCGGTGTTGTGCCGAAATCTCACTCCCTGACCGAATTCCACTCCCCTATGTGTGAACGCACGCACTGCCTTCTTAGCGTAGGCTATCGCTATGTGTAGATTGGCGAACCGAAGCGATTTTTACAAGTAGTCTGTCAAACCTTGGTTCCCTCGTCTTAGGCTTTGAGAAAACTGTCAGTAGGATATTTCATTCATGTTTCGTTGAAATATAAGGGATGTTGCGCTGTACTTGAGAGCCTATACAATTTGTGTACGTGCTACATGTAAATCTGAATGATTGTTTCACGAAAATGTGCTACAATTGTGCTACACGGTTCTATCACCGGAATGAGGTAATATGTGAATAATGCTGTAGTAGGCAGTGCGCACGTTCACGCGTAGGCGAGTGGAATTCCGGCAGGGAGATTTCGGCACAACACCGGGACGTCTCTTATGTTGGGCCTAATTGATTTGAGACCATACGTAACCTCCCTTGTCCCGTTTACTGACTGCTACGCTGATCCAACCACTGACTGATACAACTGCAACAGCAGTGCTGATCACGACACTCGAGAGCGATCACCGACACCTGTCATCATTCAATCGCAACCCCACGCGCATCAGTAGACGTTAAGTAATACAATTCACCAAGTAGCTATCGTCATGACAAATGGCTTAATACAATACACACAAAACCATACCCACACTTGTGTCCCGTATTTCAAAGTGACAAAGTTGGCAACCCTAGTTGTAGTATTTAGCACAACATACTTAGTCAGCTGACAGTACTGTAGTAGCCTACCCTATGACGTGTTCGAGCTTCAACAATCATAATGAATGAGTCATAAGGCACTGCCCACAGTTTGTTCATGTGTATGTCTAAGAGGTCTTCGTTTCGTTAACTAAATGAGCCAATGTTAGTCGGTAACAATAACCACAGAGCTATATTTCATCTCAAGGGTCGTTCTGTGTAACTGATCCCCTTAACGATGCCCGGTTGTAGAGTCTGGAGTCTACACTGAAGAGCGTGCAGTCTGCTTGATTTCAACTTTATGAGGACATGGTCTTTAAACATGCCCATGCAAACATTACATGCATACGTATGTGTATACTTTTACACATACACACACACTCTATTTGTCAAATTATGCAAAAATGAGTTCTCCATTGATTACATGACTGAGTATAAATTGATTTGCTTCATGTTGAGCTGGAGTTCAGTGCCAGTGGAGTTCAGTGCCAAGTGACATCCTCACAGGGAGACTTGCGGGGCATAATTGTAAAAGGAAGCAAATTATATTTGATATTCTAGCTGATGAATGTGACAAGAATCATTGGAAGCTATCCAGCACAACCATTCCCTCCTGGGGCCTCTCTTGGAGAAAAGCAATATCAAGACATTTATCAGGAAGATTGCGATCAGACACAACAAGCCTAACCATAACCCGTAGTCTTAACTGAAAGTGTTGATTTCCTCTATGTATCGAGCTAAAGACACATCGAAGCCCCGTTTATTACTTCTGGCACACGCCTGACTCCGTGACACCTACCGAGAAGATCAGCTGTTGCTAAGAGACCCGGCCTCCTCGCCTTGCACGCTCGAACATGCCGTGTCACTTCCTCCCCATCTCGTCTCAGCCCCGTCGTCCAAGCAGTCGTCTCAAACGAGGTGTCGGGGCACGGTCTCTCACAGGACTCGAACGCGGCGCCAAGGGGGTTCTTGGTAAAGCCGTTATCCACGGTGTCTCTGGCAGACGTCTCTGCTGTGGTTTACTAAAGCTCACTGTCCCCCCGGCCCTGTGTTGCCGTCTAAACTGAAAAAGACATATTCAATACTCACATCCATATAGGCTTGAACAGATTCCATTTTATACACACATATAACTACAACTGAAATAATGATGACTCATCTAGCCCCCCCGTGTATCATAATGATGGGAGAAGGTCACATGACTCATGTAGCAGCAGGGTAGACAACACGGTTCTTTGTGGAATGAATTCGATAGATTTTAACTGTCTGGCCGTCATCTGGAGTCTGTCACATGAAACACCTGTTGCTCCCCCGGGGACAACAGAACATTCAGGAAGAACACATGTCGTAAACTTGAACCAATAAAACGTATGCATATGTAATTTTCCCCTCGTACACAGACACACGAGTACACACACACTTTCTTCAAAAGGCTATTGTGATTTGATGAATGACAAAAACACCCTCATTTATAGCAGTCAGAAGATGGAACACCTCTCCAAGATGTAATTGGTGTGTTGAAGCTAGCACTGCAAAATATATCACAGCATATCTGTTGCCAGGTTAGTTGGACAAAATATGCTTTCCTGTAGTAGCAAGTTGTTGGCAGGGAGATGAAAGCCTTGACTTTTGACCTTGACTTTTCTTTCCACATGAATTAACATTTAAATGCAGTTACTTTTATTAAAAATGAAAGTAGCATCTGTGTATGAGGAATTGCTTAGCATAAAATCTACATACATAGACTCATGACAGATTTCTGTGTTTCTTTACTTGGCTGAAATCATGATGGATTATGTGAAAGATTCCAGTTACCAGGAATGTAACCTTAAAGAAACGATTAGGCCACCAAGTATCATTATCAAAAGATTAACGACAAACTCACTCACTAGTTTGTGTGTGTGTGTGTGTGTGTGTGTGTGTGTGTAAGTGTAAGTGTGTAAGTGTATGTGCGTGTGTGTATAGAGATGTGTGTCTATTCCTGTGTACAATATGTCCAAGCTGAACAATATCAACCGTGCAGATGTGACCTTTCCGAGGTATGATTGACAGTAGGATGTGCCGTTGCCATGGTTACCTAACCACGCATTTCCCTTTCTGGATCTTCTGCCTGTTTTCTTGCCGTCCTGCCGCTTCAACAGGAGCTGCATGGTGAGCTAACGCTGCCCACCCACTCCATCCACGTTGTCATTCCAGCAGGTCAGACGGTCATCCAGGTGACAGGCCTTTTCCATAGGCGGCTGATAATTATACCCTGCATAATGTATAATGAAATGGCATTGCCGGTGAGTTATTGCTATAAATGGCGTGGTGATATTTTTTACCCCTTACAGAGGTAATCTCACAGATTAAATGAAAGCCCATTCAATATCCCAAGTATGGGAGGATGTTTGAATAGTGGAACTTCTCTCCTCAACTGGAAATCGAGATGGGGGGGGGAGTGAGAGGTTTAAGGGATAGATCCCCATTAGTGTGCATTATGGGCCTTCCCCATCAGACTGTCCATCAAGCTCTAGCAGTCGCTCTTTGGTTGCCATAGAGACATTGGTCGCCCCATAACAGCCAATCGTTGCCTGCCAAAAAATGTCACCTCAAAGGGCCGGTCAAGACAATTCAACGTGTGTGTGTGAGAGTGTGTTTGTGTGAATGTGTGAGAGTGTGTCTGGATCCATGATCAAACCTAAGACCACAGCGGCTTTTACTCAGAGAGCACAAAGAGAAAAGGAATCGTAAAGACAGAAGTAGAAAGAGTGTACAGAGAGAGAGAAAGGAAGAAAAGGAGGATAATCAGGTGAGCTATACAGAAAAGGCGATAGGAGAGATAAGCGGAGAGAAGGAGAAAAAGGAGAGAGACAGAGAGACAGAGCGTTAAGTTACAAGTTAACGAGACGTCATCAGACAGGGGGTAATGAGTTCAGCTGAAGTGCTCCAAGGTGCTGTCCAGAACATGACGCAAGAGACACACACTCCCCCTCACCACCCCCCTCCTTCTACCGCCCCCCCCGCCCCCACCTCTCACCCCTGGAGTAACGACCAAACCCATCCCCACAATGATCGAAAGTTCCTCCCAGAACCAAGGCTGAGTGCTGTGGGCTGTTCTTGGCCTACAGCTGCACGCACACACACACACACACACACACACACACACCACACACACACACACACAGGATAACAGGCACACAGGCAGTGTCACCAGTCTAGACATCTTCTCTGCTTGCTGGAAAAATCATAGGGTCGCTGTGAACTGTGCGCATATTCAACAACTAGGCTGTTCTCTCCCCCCCCCATCATCTTTCTTCCTCTGATCTCTTCCATCTTCTTTTCCAGTAAGTGATAAACAAATGAAATTGGATTTCTATAGCCCTTCAATGTCAATGAGGACTTCACACACACCCATGTAACTGCAGCTGAACCAACCTAAACCCTCAAAGAAGACAGGGAAAAACTTCCATGAAAACTCCAAGAAAAGAAATTGAAGAAACCTTGGGAGGAGCAGTTCAGTGAGGGATCCCCTCCAGAGATGGTAGGTGACAATGAGAGGTGCACACCCGAGACTGAATATAGTCATGCATCAAGAGTGGAGATCAAAACAAAAATGTGCAAATGGATGTTGTGACATTGAAACAAAGATATCCAGCGTTCCAAATCAGGGCTCCGAGTTACACAGTGACAGTGTACACAGTCATTGACGCAATGTTGAAACGGCAGCATTCAGCATTTTTTGTAGTTCTCCCACCCGCATCTAATGGACATCAAATGTTTGTGACAGGCCTCACTGCGGTGCATATTTTAGAGACAAAAACCCTTCGGCAAATGGTGTATTAAATGAGCACTGTTAGACGAAATGGCAGCTCTGCATAAGTGTTTTTTTTGTCTTTGATGACAGGGCTCAGTCACCTGAGTCGGTCCAAATGCGTGGATTAATAATGAACGTGCTGCTCCCCTGAGGACCTCTTCTGATTGGATGGAAACGAGCTCAGAGCTTGAGGTGCCTCAACGCCGCTGTGCCACCGCGCCAATTAAACACAAACACAGTAACGTCTCGGTTTACATACCAGAGAAACTGACGGGGCATGGTTCTCTGCCAGATCTCATTGGGATGATGGGTAATATATTGGGGAAAAAAGAGTGCATGCCAGAGCTAGCCAAACCAGAACAGAACATCTTACAGTGAGGTTTTTAGTGTTTTCAGAACACCATCGTTCTATTTGCAGTCAAAACACTGTTGCTGGCAGATTTGTCACAGTTGGGAAACACGGACAGATGATTTATCCACACCTTTGTGTGTGTGTGTGTGTGTATGTGTATGTGTGTGTGTGTGTGTGTAGGCCCACATGTAACAGTGTCTGTGAGTGTCCTGGATGTGCGGGCCCATCCCCTCCCTTCATCTGCCCAGAGAGGAGAGCACTTTGCACTTTAACCTCCCCAAAACACTGGTCAGACAACCCTGTAAAGTAACTTATCAGCTGGAATGACCGTTTGTTATGTATTTAAAAAAGGTTTGTTAATTTACGAACACAAATATACACAGTTACTGTAAAAACACAATGGTAATCAGTAACGATAACCAATTACAAGTTAGCCCCCTAAACAATTATAGGTGTCACCCCCCCGCCCCCCTTCCCCTCCCCAACCCATCCATCAGTACAGTCGATGAAAGTGGGGGGAAAGAGCGGAGAATTAAGGGACAAGAAAGGGTATTCTCTGAACAGATCCAACAAACGTTGCTGTGAATGTGACCTCTTGATGCTTCGGTGTCTCTGAAGCAGGCAAGACTCTGGGTGGGTAAACATCTCCCAGGCGGGTTCACCCGGTCATACTGGACGGGAGGGGAAGACGGACGGAAGTGTGGGGAGGAAGATGTCAAACTGAATCAACTTCACCAGATATACAGTAGTTTCATAGTTTCATCATGGAGGCAGGCAGCACGATTCATCAGAGAAGGGCGTTGAGGAACGTTTGTTGTCTGGTGTGAGATCCTGTCCAACCCCCTTGAGCTGTTGGTTGTGAAAGAGCTGCATCTCTTTCTCTCTCCTTTCTACCCCGTCCTCTCTCTCTCTCTCTCTCTCTCTCTCTCTCTCTCTCGCTCATCTCTCTGTCTCGCTCTTTCTCTCTCTCTCTCTCTGTCCTCCCCCGTCTCTCTCTCTTTCCCCTTCTCCCCTTTCTCTATCCACCTCTCCCCTCTCCCCTCTCCCCTCTCCCCTCTCCCCTCTCCCCTCTCCCCTCTCCCCCTCTCTCCCCTCTCCCCTCTCCCCTCTCTCCCCTCTCCCCTCTCCCCTCTCCCCTCTCCCCTCTCCCCTCTCCCCTCTCCCCTCTCCCCTCTCCCCTCTCCCCCTCCATCTCTTTGTCTCTCTCTGTCTCTCGTTTCTCTCTCCCTAATCAAATTCTCTTTGTTCTCTTTCAGATGTGACTCCATATGCCGCCCCCACTAAATGGGAACACGTGCCATTTAAACCAACCCTCTCTGCTAGCTCCACCACAATACTGTAAATGGCTCCATGCTCCCCTCACACTCCTCCCAAGGGACAGTCATGAAAGATATCTCCCACAGAAGTGATCGCTGTGTGCTCACCTGACCCCCAGACCAAGACAATGACAGAGAGCCACGTGCCACAGCTAACAACAGGGCTACGTGATTTAATTTAGCCACCAAAGCTCTCTGTTGCCATGGTGACCGTTCTCTCTGAAAGGTGAAGTACCTTTAATGCAGGGAAATAAAGGTATTACTGAGATCACTGTGAAAGTGCACGTCTATCTCACACCCACCTGTGTATGAGTCACTTTTTTGGAGATTTTACAGAGTGAGAGGTAAGCTATGCTAAAAGCGCCACTTCCCTAGCTCGGCTGAGTGCTGTGTGTTAGTTGGCGTTTACTGCAGATTGTGTCATTGTGTACTGCATGGACACGCTCGTCTTGAACAGCGGACAAAGACTGTGGAGAGTGAGTACAGCAATCTCTAATGACACCAAAACATTTTCCAGCACAATTTCTGTGTTGTGATAGATGGTTGAGGTAATCGTGGGTGAAACGTTGCTTTCTGTGGACCAGGGGTGCCAGTCATTAAAAGCATATGAAACAAAAGCAATATCCACTGCCCCCACCCTCCCCATCTCATTACCTCCCATCATTTCATATGTCACCCAAGGCTAGAAGCTCTACAGAGATCTTACCAATGGGGTCCTCCGAGAGAAGAGATTTGTAAAGACAAGAGACGGAGACAGAAAGACAAATGAAAGGAAGATCAAAAGTGTGTCTCCGAGCCCGCATGTGTAACTGGTAGAATATCTTGCCGCACTTGTTCGTGTGGTGCCCCAAGGCCCATAATACCAAACTGTTGGTTTGCAAGGTTCTCTCAACAAGTACAACCACAAGATACATAAAATGGACAATGGAGGTCTTTTTATGGACCTTGAGTCTGACAATAAAGATGATGATGATGATGGACAGCTAACTTCTCCTAGTCTACGTTTGTCCTGTGTGGCCCATTCAACAGGCCATTCACCACAAGAGATGTGGAAATGAAAGAAAAATAATAAAATAAATACAAAATAATAGAAAAGGCAAGGACAGAGTTAGAGGAAAACAGAAGAGGATGAGACAACAAAGAGTCCTTCTCCTCCACACAGCGGCACCAAAAAACCAACTGTCTGTAAAATGAAAGACGTGGGTGTGCGCGTGTGTGTAAGTGTGTGTGTGCCAGGGGAACGCCAGTGAAACCTTTGTTTAATATCGATGTTCAAATCGACATTTCCACAAGGTCCAGATTGAATGACGCCCCGTAAGTACGTGTGTACTGGCAATAGTTGATCCATCCACTCCCACCTCACACACCCTTCTCCCTTTGACCATTCCCTACATCCTCCAGAACATCTTCTCAAGACCAACAGTGGTTTACAGTTCATACAGTATGTTAGGGCCTAGGGCCTAACTGGCAACAGAAGTTCCTTTCATTCTTATTCTAATGATTAAATCAAGCCTATAGATGGAATATTGACTATGCATGCTGCTTTTGGTCATTTGTTTAGAAAGTACATATTTGTTCTATACTGTAGAGAATATGTGTAAATCTAGTTACAGGAGCATGCAGGTAGGAAGTTGAGAAGCAGGTAGAAGGGCTGAAGGGAAGGTGGTCATACAGTTTTGTGACAACCCACACACAAACTTTGTATCAATTTGATTCACTAAAATATGTGATAAATGGTATTTTTCTCTGCACTCTGCCGGAATCTTGTCTCTCTGGTTCCACCATATGTATGAACGCACATGGGAAAGCCTTCCGGCTGATCCTGATCCTCCATAACCTTTATCCCTGTCCTCCTGACCTCAGTAGCTACAAAAATCAACACACGTATGTGTCTACCTTAGGCTGCTGAAGGAAAATACAAATACACCCACTCTATTGGTATCATCAAATGAAAACTGGTACACTTTTGCATTCTGTGTGTCTGTGTTTGTCAGTGAAAGACTTCCACCTGAAACATACATTTGCTTTCTCCTCTTATCCCCATTTGAAACACTTTAAGAGAAAGTGGTTATTCGAGGAGATGAGAAATACAGCCTGTTGTGTGCGTGTGTGTGTGTGTGAGAGAGAGAGATTGTGTGTGTTCAACTAGGTGGATAGGCTTATTACAGATCCATCTCCTCTCCCCCGTTACTAAGGGTCCTGGTCATTGGAGTGTAGAGCCAATGCTTAAGAGAGCACTGGAGCGGAGAGATGGAGAGATGGAGAGAGGAGGGAGGGAGGGAGGGAGGGAGGGAGGGAGGGAGGGAGGGAGGGAGGGAGGGAGGGAGGGAGGGAGGGAGGGAGGGAGGGAGGGAGGGAGGGAGGGAGGGAGGGAGGGAGGGAGGGAGGGAGGGAGGGAGGGAGGGAGGGAGGGAGGGGACGACAGAAGGAGAGAGAGGAGGAGACAAATTCATGGTTCATTGTCACTGAGACCGTCTAGAGAGAAAGAGATAAAGCAACGAGGAAGAGGAGGGAGAAGAAAATGAGGGGAAGAAAACAGATGGGAGAGGGAGAGACAAATTAAGAGCGAGAGATTGATGAATGGAGGAGAGAGAGGGGGAGGCGTAAATCTGCTGTCTGTCAAAACTGAGAGGCAAACAGTGAGGAAAAAAAGAAGAAAGAAGAAAGATTGATTAAAAAACAAAATATTACTGTCAGTGCTATTCAAGCCCAAAAGAAAGATGTAATGTAGATCTAGAGAGAGAGAGAGAGAGAGAGAGAGAGAGAGGGAGAATAAAATACTATTATTTTATTATTAAAATAGTATTGGTTGAAATATTTAGACCAAGACACAAGTAGAGAGAAAGTGAAAAGAAACATGAATGGAAAGAGGAGAAAATAAAAAGGGGAGGTAGAAGACAACGTGGTGAAGCACATAGAATGGGTAAGAGCATAGTGTGTGTGTGTGTGTGTGTGTGTGTGTGTGTGTGTGTGTGTGTGTGTGTGTGTGTGTGTGTGTGTGTGTGTGCATGTGTACATGTGTGTATGTGAGTTTATTAATTGTGTAGACTGATGGAATGGAGATGTAGTGGAGTGGAATAAGGCTCCTGGCAGTAACAGCTCTCTCCCAATCCAAGCAGGATTGGGAGAGATTACTGGATAGACATCCCACTAGACACCCAAGAGATTACTGGATAGACACTGCCGTGTTACTGGATAAACACCCCAGTTGACTCTGAATGACTGCCAACAACGACTACAGTGAAATGACCACTGTGTGTGTGTGTGTGTGTGTGTGTGTGTGTGTGTGTGTGTGTGTGTGTGGTGTGTGTGTGTGTGTGTGTGTGTGTGTGTGTGTGTGTGTGTGTGTGTGTGTGTGTGTGTGTGCACGTGTGTTTGCATTTGTGAGCAGACATACTTTGTGTGACATACTTCTGTTTTTGTGTGTGTCTGTATATGTGTATCTTTTTCTCTGTGTGTGTGTGTTTCATCAAGAGTGGTGGTGGGTGGGATTTATGCACAATAAAGGACAATACAACAATACAAAGACAACATACATCAATATTGTTATTTTAATTTAAAAAGACATGAACATACAATCTCATGAGCTTTTACAATTCCAGATACGTTTGTTCAGAATATTGCAGATAAGGGTTTACTGAGCAAAACTCTAGTCTAGTTTGGACTGTTTAATTTCCATTATAATTTACATGTAAAACAGCTGTATATCGCACACAGCATTTTGGTAGAGCAAATAGATGTGCACTTGGGGTTTTGACTGAGCTGCTGAAGTATTTAGATGTGTTATTCAAACTGATACTCTATGCTACTGTACAGCTGTACAAAAAATCAACATCCAAAAAGCTCTCAAAATTCTAACAATGCCTGTTGCTCCATGATTGAATGCCTAAGTATTGCAACTTCTCCAGCTGGGTATAAGCTAATGTGCGAAATCAGGTGGTAATTATGTTCTCTCACCGTGCTGGGGATGTCATTGTGCAAATCAATCCTCATTGCATTTGCATCAAACATTGTCTGTATGCACATTCACATGGGGACTAGGGTCACATGACTAGAGTCCTAACAGAGATTTACAACGGTGTATTCTTCCTATAGATGCGTGCGGCTTTGAGGAAAACGTTATCAGTCATTCTTGTCTTCTTCCTCTAATAACTATACGGGGGGGGGGAACTGTTTGACATGCACCTGCTATAGCTGAACCACATTCATGATGGAGAGGCAGACCGCCTGCTGGCTTCATGTTCAGTGATTGAAGAACAAGAGAGAAGGAGAGAGAGAGAGGGAGGGAAAGAGGAGAGAGAGAGAGAGGGAGGGAAGGAGGAGAGTGAGAGAGAGGGAGGGAAGGAGAGAGAGATCGAGGAGGAGGAGAGAGAGAGAGAGAGGAGACGAGAGAGAGAGAGCGAGAGAGAGAGAGAGAGAGAGAGGAGAGAGAGACGAGAGAGAGAGAGAAAGAGAGAGAGAGTGATGGGGGCTATGTGTTACCACAGTTCAGATTTATTACCATGATATATCAGCGTTTTGTTATCTACAAGCTCTAAAAAACAACACATAATATTAAAGTATAGAGTTTAAATGCATTGTAAATGGAAAGCAGGCCACCGAGCAACAACATTCCTTATTTACGGTTTGTTCGAGCAATCACTAAGATTCAATCAATTTGTTGTCATTTATTTGTCATCGGTTGAAGCAATGCAGAGTCAATCGTATATATAAATGCAGGATAATAGTTACAAAAAAGTTTTGTAACTTACACATATAAAGCAAGTCATTTCCTGAACCTAATTGCGTCCACATTGATTATTTAAATGTCTGTTGTACTTTCTTTTTTAAACAGTAATATTTGATAGTGCCTGAGCAGAGGTCTTGGAGGGCTGTTGTTGCCGGGATGGGATTAAGGAAGTGTTCGAACCTTGGGATAATTCCAGGTACTGTAGTCTTTAGACAATTTGTGACTTGTATGACCTTAAGATTACCTGGGAGTGAAAACAATGTGCTGACACTTTAGCCTTTTCAAGACCTATGATCCCTTGCAATAAAGCAGATCTGGTCTGGTGTCGTTTTTGTCTAGTCTGATCATGTCTTGTGAAGTTTGGTCTGGTCTGATCTGGTGTTGTTTGGTCTGGTCTGATATAGTCTGATCTAGTCTGTTCAGGTCTAATCGGTTTTGTGTAGTCTACTTTAGTCTGGTCTGTTCTGGTCTGGTCTAGTCTGGTCTGGTCTGGTCAGTTGTAGTTTGGTCTGGTCTGGCCTAGTCTGGTCTAGTCTATTCTATTCTAGTCTGGTTCAGTATCATTTGTCCTGTAATGTCATCTGGTCTTGGTCTGTGATCTTCCTTGTTTATTTTACTGCAATCTAGTCTGATCTGATATAGGCCCAGTTTCCCAGACATGGATTAAGCCTAGTCCTAAACTTTAAAAAAATTCAATGGAGATCTTTATTGAATTTTTCTCTTACTTTAGGCTTAATCCATGTCTGGGAAACGGGGCCCATAAACCTGCATGATCCTGTTCTATCCAAACCAGCCTATCTAGTCCAGCCTGGCCCATCATAGTCTAGCACTCATCTATGGGCTCTGGCTCTGCATCCATGCAGGTCTCCCAGGGGTTGCGAGGCATGTGAGGCATGGAGATGATGAGTAGACTGCCCCCGCTGGAAAGGAGGAGGATGAAGGAGGCGCATGCACAGGCGAAGGACCACGAGTAGTAGTACTCAATCCAGATCGTCTCCTCGCTGTCAATCATCCGCTTGACGGACTGGCGCATGACTTCCACAGAGATGATGATGCACAGGCCTGCAGGTCAAAGGGTCAAGGCGTTACAGGTTGGTGGTCACAAGCGAGGGCAGAGCCCTGGTTGTGACTGGGTCAATGACAGATAATACAATCCCACACGCATCTGACCTGCGAAGGCGAAGAACATTCCGGCAGGCCGCAGCAGGTAGTCCCGGCCCTTTCCGAATGAGCACAGGACACAGAGAGAGCCCAGCACCATGAAGGCGAGGCTGAACACAGCGATGGCCGCCGCCGAGATGTTGTACTCTGAGTGACGATGGAAGTCGAGAGAAAAGAGAGGAGAGGAGGGTTGGGAGGAAATGGAAGGTTAAACTAACCAGTTTAGGTTCAACCTCATTCAGCTGTGCTCTGCGTCCTAACTCACACGGACAGCACCCCAGTCCATCTGCTGACCCGCTGACAGGCAGGAGAATAGCAGAGCTAACTCAAAGACTGTAGGGCTCCTTTTGACCCACCATCTCTACCCTGTTATCAGCAATGAAGATGATCTGGCTCCCTTGTCTCGGCTCCTCCGAGTGTGCACCCCGAGAAGGAAAGAACGGCGGTCGTCTGTGCGAGGGGAGCAGTCTGGTTGGTTCACGCTCCACAGGATGTTCGCGGTGGGGGTGTGAGGTTAGGCTGCGCTTGGATGTGGTTTCCTACATGGTCGGGAACATTAGGTCTCCCACTGATAAGCCACAGGGTCATGTAGCGGATATGGCGAGAGAGAGAGAGAGAGAGAGAGAGAGAGAGAGAGAGAGAGAGAGAGAGACATAGAGAGACAGAGAGAGACAGAGAGAGACAGAGAGAGAGTGATGGGGCTATGTGTTACCGCAGTTCGGCTTTAAATTACCAGACCCTCTCAGAGAGAGAGTAGCAATTTTGCTGAAGGAGGGAAGAAGAGAGTTTCATATTGTTTTTGTTTTTTTAACCTCGGCTGGTCTAATATCAAGGATATTAGAAGGGGTGTGTATGTGTGTGTTTGTGTATGCGTGTGTGTCTGTGTGTGTTTGTTTATGTGAGAATGTTCTTTCAGAGAATCGTCCCTTTTCTTGAGACTGAAAAAGTAATCGATTTCTGAACACTCACCCTTCTGGGTTTTAACTTCAAAGAGTTCAGCTTCTTCTCCCGACGTGAAGTGTTTAAAGTAGGAGCAGTTCTTAGCTGTAGAGGGACAGAGAGAGAAAGAAACTGATTGGATAGTGAAAGGTAAAGGGTGAAGGTGATGGTCTTGCTTGTGTCTGCCCTCGCTTTTGACGACACTATCCATGAGCCAAGCGGCCATTTTGTGGAAGGAGCACCAAGAAATATCACAAAAATAAAAAAAGACACAAAAAAAAACATGAAACCAAAAGGCAGACAGTTGCCTAAAAGGAGACTTGTTGAATCCATCCCTGTAAATGTGTATCCGGGCTGCTGGGAAAGTATAGCAGCTCAGCTCATCTCTGAGGGGTTAGTTTGCTCCCTGGACGTCAGTGACAGAGACGTGAAACATGTCTACAATCACTGCAGTGTTATGACTCGGTGTCATCCCAAAATAAAATGTGTCTTAAACTCAATCTGCTTTTCCCTTTCTGTCTGGACACCACACTGTTCTTTGAGAACTTCAGGTAAAGATGACAGATTTTATACACAGAGAGAGACAGACAGGAGCGTGAGTTTGTGTTTTGTGGGGGGGGCAGGGGAAGGGGGGGAGGTATGAGGGAGTATGGAGGGTGGAGAGGTGTGTGTGCGTGAAAGAGGAAGGGGAGGGCGCACAGTATCTGGGCAACAGACAAAGCTGTTTGTTACCCAGGACGCAGAATGACTAAAAAGTGGCGTAACCTAGCAACAGGCTGCCTCACTTCATGGTTGCTGTAGCTCGTCTTGATTATTTTGTTTAAGGGAAAGGCACATCGAATGAGGGGGTGAGGAGGATGGAGGAGAGGATGGGGGAGAGGAGGATGGAGGCCGCTTGGTGGTGTTTGGGAGGGGAACCCTGAGCAGATTACCTTCAGGGGGGCTTTGGAGAAAGGAGGAGAGTGCAGTGCAGCATGGCTGAACAAGCACTGCACCCACAACTAGAGAGGGTACGATTTCTGGGTGAATTGTGAGGTGTGCTTGTGTCTGTTGTCGATGGGTCCGTTTCGTTACTGAAAGTGTAGAATGAAACAGGGTCCTCTTGTCATTTCCCTTAGTGCAAGAGGGAATGGTCATAGGCTTATGCCATGTTGCAGCCTCACATAGTTGAAAAAGTTGCATTAAAACAAATAAATTGGCCAATCTTGTGTAAAAATGGTTCTAACCTACAATGTGGTCACTACCAGTATCTTAACTGGAATCATGTGAACGATTAAAAAATTACCCTCTGCATTAAAAAAAATGCCAGCCAAAACGTTAATAAGCCTGAAATGTATTTCTGGAATACTGGCTAATATATACTAAGTTTACTAGAAGTGATCATTATGTGTCAGTAGTAGGCAGGGGCCCTTAGAATCGTTCTAACTTTCCCCCCCTGTACGGCGCCCCTGGTGGTAGGGCTGTTGAAGTCAACGGGATAATAACGCGTTAACGCAATCTCACTTTAACGCATTTAAAAAAAATAGTGCTGTTAACACGTTTTTGTCCCTGGGAATCACCTGTCGTCATATGACTTTGACTGACTGCCGACGGTAGCTGAATAGTGAATGATGGAAAGATGGATTTTAGTGGTTGACAAAACCAAGGTTGTTTGTATTGATTGTCAGGCTGAGTTAAGTTATCACCGGAGTACTTCCAGCCTTAAATATAATATGCAAGCAAAGCACACAGCTAGCAGCAGCAGCAGCAGCGGAAGCAGCAGCAGCGGAAGCAGCAGCAGTGGAAGCAGCAGCAGTGGAAGCAGCAGCAGCGTTCGCTCTGGGAGTATAGGCCCCACGGCAGACGACACTCGACAATGTTAGACAAAAATCAATGCACGCGTCAACCTCCGGGTCTCACATGGTACTGATGTGGCAGGTGTTGCCAAGTACTTGCGAGCAAGGCAGGCTAACTTGTTGTGTGCCCCAGCATGTTTGGGCCACCACTCCAAGGGACAATCCTTCATGCTGATGACAGGATCGGCTCTATAGCACTCTATAGAATTTTTCAATACAGTCCTCCTCATCAGAATCAGAAGTAGCTAAGAGAGCTGCTTTCTTCTGGAGGTTCAGACGTTGCTGTTTGCACTGGTTGCTGTGAGGGCATCTCCTTCTTCAGAATGCCAGCAAGCAATGCCCACACCTTATTTGAAGTTTGTAAGTATACCCTTTAATGTTATTTCACCCCCAAAAAACTTTTATTTGGGTAAAATTTGAACAAATTGAATTTGATTAGTCGTGATTAATCATATGAAATAATGTGATTAATCGCAATTAAATATTTTAATCGCTTGACCGGCCTAGTCAGTAGCAATGTCCCTGTTTAAAGACTAGGGGGTCATGTGATGTTACTGGTTATCCGCGCAGTAAGTATGGAAAACCGCTAGTTCTGATATTGACGCTAGTTCTGGCATCGGTTGTTTTACAGAACTTATGAACTTCATGAGTGTTGATATCATAGCCTGGAAACATAGATAGTAACATGTTATCACCATGGCCTTTGCCTGTGGCGTTTCTGCAGCTGTCTTGCTGTTTTATATAGCTAGTTAACAAGCTGATAAATTAATGTGTTGTGATGTTAGTGACGTTTGTGACTGTGGCTGGCTAGTTAGCTCCACTTTTCTGACTAAAACGTAAATGCCTAAACCGTCAAACGGAACGTTTGCGCGGATACAAGCACGCAATGGGGACCAAGACAAACCTTTTAAAACCAACATTGTTTATATAGTGCAAAAAGGGGTGGGAAAATAAATCAAATACAGTATGTGACAGAGAATATAGGTTGGGCCTTGCCAGAGCCAAATAATAACAAATAACAACAATGTTAGGTTTATAATGCATCCCTTGAGTTATGGTCACAAATTCTAAACAAGCCTGTGGAGGGCTTGAATTCATGCACGTGAAGCCAATGCCATGCTCAACTTTTAGTCAAATCAAATCTAAATGTATTTGTATAGCCCTTTTTACACGCAAGCATGTCACAGAGGGCTTCACATACGCCCATATAACTGCCCCTCAACCAATCTAAAGCCTCAAGGAAGACAAGGAAAAACTTGCAGAATTTTTTTAGTAAGACATACAGTACACATTTGACACAATTATTTGTGTTTCTCTCTGTAGACGCTGATGGAGACAGCCCCAGTAGACCATCTCCTCCATGTTACTGCAAGGTATCTGATGTGCACGGGCCATATTACTGTGCGTATCATCGACCTCGCGGGCCCCCCTAATGAGAAAGCTTAATATCAGACAGGAAGTCAATTAGGAAGCTGTGCCGCCTGTCACTTTGGGTTACCGTCCCTCCCTCTGGCCTTGTCCTCCCTCCTCCTTCTACCTCCATCCTTGGCTTCTCTTTACCCTCTCCTGCTCTCTGCTAAGTCGTCTTCTCTTTCCCTCTCCTCCTCCCACTCCTCCCTTCTTTCTTCTTCTTGGTCTTTCAACACATCTTATTCCATCGTCATCTCCACCGTTCCTTGCCTCCTTCTACTAAACCTCCACCTCCTGTCGCCAAACTGTATTTACACACTACTTTTTAGTCCATTAAACCAGATGAATGGGTCGTTATGTAGTTATGCAGAAGCCTGTTAACGACTATTCATTTGAATCAGGTGTGTTGGGGCAGGGAAACATCTAAAACGTGCAGGACAGGGGGGTCCCTGAGGACCAGGGTTGAAGACCTCTGCATTACACGATGGCGCAGTAAAAATGTCCTCCCTAATTTAACCCCTGACAATGGTTTCTTGTTTGCTCCATGGGTCAATTGTGTATTCTGAAGGGCTGGGGGAGGCTGGTAAGGACAAGACCTTCCTTTTTCACTGCACTCACAGAATGACCTCAAGGATTCTGGGTCAATGTGAATGGAGAGGCTCGCTAAAACTCGTTGAGAATGCTCCGAACTGGGTCGGCATGGTGCATGGGTCCCTTGTGTGCATGTGTGAGTGTGAATGTATGTGTGTGTGTGTGTGTATGTGTGTGTGTGCATGTAAATGTGTGTGTGTGTGTGCGCACGTAAATGTGTATGTGTATGGACAAAGAGACTTTGGTCTGTACTAGTAGCCAGCACGATGGTGCTAATGTAAAAAATAGTGATTACCATTAGCCAACTTGCGGTGTTTTAGAACATGTACAGTAAGACAAGCAAACAATCAGTCTTCTCTTCCCTGGTTGACTGTGAACATAACTCATAACATAACAGAGATTTTCTCCTCTCCAAGGCTGCTGCTATTTCCCAGCCAGAGAGAAGATGATGGGGCTTCATAAGAGGGTTTGTTTGGTTTAACAGCACTCAGGCTGCCGTTCATCATTTGTGGGAGGGTCATTTCCACTCATGCTGGGCTCACAGGACTGCTGCACAGGCCCTGACACAATAGCACAGTAATTGCATTGGTGAGAATGGAAACACATGAGAAAAAGCCTCTCGACAATGCCGACAAGAACTTACCATGTTTGGGCAAAATGCGATGGATGTTATTACGCCAAATTGTCTTGGCTTGCACTGGGTTATGATTTGGGATGTAATATGTTGTTTGTTGCTCAATATTTAATCAGAAGCTGTTTGGTACAACAAATGGGATGATTATAAATAAACTTTGTACAATTCTGTGGGTGCCCTATGCCACATTAGGAGTGAGCTTGCTATCAATGGGAGAATTTATTTCGACATAAACGAGGTGAAACATGAACAAGAACACACACGTTCCTCCATTCACACACGCATTTCACTTTCCTTCATGCTCAACTCTAAACCTGACCTAGTATATCTCTATGGACTTGACACTTCTATCTCCGACAGCTGTCACACGTTCTCCCCCCTCCTCTCCCCCCCCCCTCCCTCTATCTCTCTGTCTCGCTCTCTCTTTCTCCTTTCTCTTTCTCTGTTTCCCCTCTCTACACGACACAGACTATTAACTTCTCCAGGGAGGCTCCGAGGCACTTCATTAAGGCCAGCAGTAATCCGTACAAGCATGAAGCCTGGGTCTCCTGTCGATCACGCCACCCTGCTGCCTGATAGGAGGCAGATAACAGAGAGACTGTGAAATCTCTCAGTCAGACTGTCTGGCACGTTTTCAAGCAGACCCCAACCGTTGGGGTCCCTCCAGATGAAAAGCCTCCGGTTAACTAGCAGTTCCGACACCAGTTATTCTCCTGGAGCTCTACAGAATCCTGTTGTTGACTTTTTGGAGACTGCTTGTTTTGGCTTCTTTTTTTAAGCTACACTTACTAGCAGTTTCAAGTAGTTTCCTTTCCCGAAGCCAGGAGTCAGTTAAGTCTGATGTTGTAAGGAGAAAAACTTGAAAGCTGTCATTTTGACCTCTGAGTTGCTTTAGAAGCATGTATTATGATGAGATAGTGGCCTAACTGCAGCCCGCTCTTCGAGTGTCTCCACAGCCGGATGGGGGGCCCAATTTAGCGGTCTTCGCTGTCAATGGGAGGTGATCATCACATCCTGATCATCCTTTGTTTATGTGTGTGTGTGTGTGTGCATGTGTGTGCACATGTGCACTTAAATGGGCAGATGCTTTGGCATTTAGAAGGCATGCACGCTTGTGTGTGTGTGTGTGTGTGTTTGCCTGTGTATGTGTGCGAGAATGCATGTATGACACGGCTGAACAATCCCCACTCCGCGTCTCCCGACCACACCAGTTATTACGAGCTTGACCCAACAGCATTTATCTAACCTCCTCACTCTGGGCGCTGGGATAAGTGGGGTGGGGGGGGGTGGGGGGGGAGGAGGAGTTCATACAAGACTCAGATCAACAAAGGTACAAAATGAATCATACCCACACACTGTGACCCTTAAAACTTGAGTGATAAATCGAACCGGAGCGAGGCAAGAAAGTGAGGGGTAAACCACTTTAGCCAGGTGGACATCAGCTGCAAAAGAGGTTGACGGAAAGACCCATCTGCACGACCAGTTGTAGCGGTAAAAATCTCCACACTACCTCAGAGGTACACACACATGCAATATCTAGAGCCTCTTGCTAAAGCACGACTCAAGTTCACAGACAAGTTCAGACATAGAGCAGGGTAGGATGATTCACCCTCAAGTAGGTAACTACATAAAACAAAAGTAGAAGTTAAAGATTTCAACTTATCCCCCGTATTGAGGTAATCAATTAAAAGAAGAGGAAATACCATGTTTGGACTACCCATTTGGTGACCCTTGAGTGGCACAGTGACCTCCACCCCCCTCCTATCTCCAGGCAGACTGATGAGGCCACAGTGACCTCGACCCCTATCTCCAGGCAGACTGATGAGGCCACAGTGACCTCGACCCACCCCTATCTCCAGGCAGACTGATGGGGCCACAGTGACCTCCACTCCCCCCTACCTCCAGGCAGACTGATGGGGCCACATCCCTTGCCCTCGGGGTCCTCCTCCACCATGAAGATGCTCTTCTTGCAGAGTCTCCAGAGGCCAAAGTGGGCTGCCTCGCAGGTGCTGTTGAGCTTCTCCACCCTGGGGCTGAGCACGGCCCAGTGGTCCGTCACCACCGCCGCCAACATGGAGGAGATGCCCACCAGGATGACCAGCGAGGCCAACTTCACCTTGGTGCTCTTCTCCTCAAACATGATGCTGGTCTGCCTCTGAGTGTGTCAGAGACGTGTGTGTGTGTGTGTTTGAGGAGAGTGTGACCCTGCGTGGAGCAGAGCGTGTGTGCGTGTGAGCGTTGTACGCACGTGTGTGAGAAGAGCGAGAGGTGAAGAGGTGAAGGCGTGCGTCGGAAAGCGTCCTCCCTGAGGGGCGAGCCGGACCTCCTAGACGTCAGTGAGAAGCGTCAGCGATCTTCTGTCTCCTCCACGGCTGTTTTCTTCAGCTCCTCTAAATGTCTCTCGCCCGTCCCCAGATCTCCGCCTAGCGCTTGATGAAAGGGGCCAGATAACAGTGCCCTAGATTCATCTTCCCGTCCCTCTCTCTCCCCGGTACACGTTCTGTTAGCCTTGCCGGGGCTCTACAGCGACAGGGTACAGACGGAGGAGAGTCATGGGAGTGTTTAGCACCGGCCTGACACCTTTAACCTTCCCAAAGTACTATGAGGTCCAGGTCTAAATGGTGTCGGAGGGAGTTCAAAATAGTTTGACTTTTGAGGGAATTCAAGCTTTTGAGGTGCAGAGCCAGAGGTTGACTCCAAGTGAAGTTTTCACACTCCAGCCTAATCATATTTGAAAGCATTTACATATGAATTTACATAATGGAAGATCATCTAATTTCATTCTCTTTCCAGTCCTTTTCAGCGTTTCTGGTCACCTGGGAGATTGTCGTTTATTAGAGGCGTTGCTGTCTGAAAGAGCTGATCTACTTTCTACACCAATCAGAGGACGACACAGGTCTGATAAGAGGTGGGGGGTTCCACCTGATGGCCGCGGCCAATCCAAATTAGGGAAGGGGAGAGAGTGCTCGAGGACTTGGAACAGAGGACTTTATGAAGTTGAGGCTGGATTCTATCAAAACAAAGAGAGCGAGACAGAGAGAGAGAGGGTTCTGTTGCTGAGAGTAATTGACAGGTTAACCTTGGTTTGTTGATTGTGACTGAATTTGTTTTTGCAACCAGTGTTTATCTCTGCATACAGCCGACCTACTCCTGCTGCAGTGTTCCGTCTGATAGTAAATGTGAATCATCTCTTGGGTGACATAACGCTCTAGATTGGTAAGATGACAGAATACTTAGAAGGACATGATTCAGTGAATAACATGGGCTGTTAATTTAGATTCAAAACTAGAACGACAGGGCTATCAGATCTATGTATGCGTGGACATATTTCATCCATTCTACTTTGTTAAATACCTCCTAACACTGCCATACATGACTGTCTGTGCTTTTTATAAACTGCCATGCTCCACTTTGGGCAGGGCTCTGGCCCATTTTCTGTCATAACAACTCTCTCATGGCCCCTCGATTTAACAAGTAAATGGCAAGACAGATTTAGCAAAATGACAAAGGCAAACACGACACTTTCAAATTGGCACAGTGGAGGGTTTGTTTGAGCAGAAACGCATCTGCTGCTGTATTATTCTGTAATGTTATTGTATTACTGTAGGCTACTGTGTGTATGTGTGTGTGTTTGCTTGTATGCTATGTGTGTATAAGAGGGAGGGAGAGTGAGAGAGAGCGCACAGTGAAACACCTCAGTAAAGTAGCAACCTTAGAAACCAGGTTTCTGAAAACCTTGGTTTTCAGAAACACAATCAAAGGCTGAACTGTCAAAAGCACTTCCAAAACCTCTAGTTCTATTTATCACCGTTTTTGTCCGTCTGGATTCCCTGTGTGTGAATTGGCCTGGTGCTTGCTCCTTTTTTTGAGTTCACCTCAGCTGGTATGTGTAATAAATAAAATATTTTCTCGCAGCTTATCTGTTCAGGGTCACTCGGTCCCTGTGTCAAACCAAACGCCGAACAATCACTGGGTCGCCAGGCAACCGCACCACAGACAGCGAGAACACATGTCCCCACCGTCGCCAGCGATTATGATCAACACCGTCACATGATGACGCCTGTCAACGGGAGGCAAGGGGGAGAATTGCCGAGCACAGACAATAGCATGAGGGTCCTGTCACATCATCCCCTGCAAGTGTCGTTCAGCAAATTGACAGCTTCTGTCAGTAGTCAAACATCTGCCAGTGTGTTACACGAACACCGCTCAAACGCACATACTGTATCAGGCTCGTCTCCCGAGAGCTCTGGCTAGAGAACTTAACCTCCATGATCTCCTCCATCTTTTCTGTCTCCTCCAATTTCCCCCCCTCGGAAAAACAACCTAATTGGTGTCTAATTTTACCCGTGGCAGAATAGTTAGGAGAGCCTTAAGTGGGACCAGACTGTATTCATTTTGCTGATCACAGGCAACAAGTGAAATTAGATTATCCAGGCCCCCAAGGCCGTCTCTACTAGGGTCGCGTTAATACTGGGTTATTGCACAGTAAATCGGTTATCTTAAACGTTGGCCTCCATTCACTCCAGTCATTGCCTTTAGCATTTGCAAAGAACACACATAGGCCTACACGGTAGGCTACGTGGGCTCTAGCAGTGGGAATAGCAGTTCATGTTAAACAGAGACAAAATGAGGATGTTGATGCCTTGTGTAAGATACCAGAGGCTATTGTGTCAGGTATCAGACATACTGTGTGATAAAGCATACGGATCAAATGACTCCCTTTGCTAGATCCCCAGGTCTGGTCATTCATACGCCTGCAGTGTGTGCCAGGCACTGGGATGAGTGTGGATAATGTGGATAATCTATCTTCCTTGACGAACCTATACAAAAGTGTTGATACAAAAACTGGCGACCACCATTCACTGAAAATAACTGTCTGTGTCTGCACCATGTTCCCTTGATCTCCAGGTCTTATCCAGCTGATGGACTTCCTCCAGGGGGGTCAATCTGGAGTCCCCTAAACCTCCCTTGATTGGTCCAATTCTTCTGTCCTCTGCACATCTTTTCTTCCTGCCTCTCCGCCGCTCATGGTTAAGGAGTGAGAGGAGAAGGACAGAAGGAGAGTGTTGTGCGGATTCATCGAGCCAAACCTGTGGCCCAGGGTGATTGAAGGATGATAGCCCTTCTCCAGTGCCACTTTCCCCAAAGTGACGCAGATTTATCTGGCCTCGTTGACTCGGGTCTGTGAAAAATCGAGTCACTCTCTGGGTATCTGTCTCTAACCCGGAGTGACAGGATTTGAACATGTTGATCTAGCAGCGGTGCCATTCCAGGAACTCCGGGTCATTTATTACCCGCAGCAAAGAATGCAGACTCGGAGGGCAAAGTGGTTCATATTTCACGATAAAAGGACAGTGATTCAACTGTGTGCAGTAAGAATGAAATGGGCTCTGTGGATCCTCTCGTGAAGAAAAGGCCTTGTTTTTGGCTAGTATTCAAATGAGGTCCTTTAAAATTCCACTGAGGTCGGATGCTTTCTCCTACCGCACACGCTCTCTGCTCTAGGTATTGAATGCAGGGGACTGCTCTTTTTCTCTCTCTCTCTTTCACATACACACACACACACACTTTCCACTCCTAGACTCTATAAGAGGGGTCAGATGGCTGAGCGGTTAGGGAATCGGGCTTTTAATCAGAAGGTTGCCGGTTCAATTCCCGTTGATGCAAAATGACTGTATTTCCGTGTGTGTACGTGACAGAATGACTGAGTTGTGTCCTTGGGCAAGGCACTTCACCCTACTTGCCTCAGGGAGAATGTCCCTGTACTTACTATAAGTCGCTCTGGATAAGAATGTCTGCTAAATGACTAAATGTAAATATATAAGGCTGGCGTGTCTGAATGTACTGTAAAAGACAGATTCAATGGGGTATACAAAGGCATTGAAGAGAGATTGTTGAAAAGATGCCAACCTACATAGATAGGCAAATTCTTCTGCTTTCCAGTCAACCTGAGATGAGGGAAAGAACAGCCAGAAGATAATAGCATCTGTCTACTGACAGTTAGCAACCCTTCTCCTGGACAGGTGGGCTACGACTTTGGCTAGCAATCAGCCTACATGTATTATGTATGTACAGTATGTGAATAAAGTTGATTTTAGAAAGCGGGGCCATTCGTCGGTTGAGAAGTGGATCGCTCTGCTGCTGTGATGTTGTGGAAGTGTTTGCATCGTGACACAGAAGCAAGAACCAGGCCCCAAGAGTTATCACATAGCCCTGATTTGATTTATTTTATATTAACAAGATCATGTCGGCTTTGTTGCTGAAAACTGAAAAGCAAGATAACAGACGAGGCTCTTCTGAGTGAGGTGAGAACCATGAGGACGACAACATGTATTACTGTACCGTAGCACTGCACTTCTAGACTATAGTCTTCCTGTCCAAAACATTGAAAGCACATCCAGAGCTGTTGAATACTGACTCTTACAAAAGAGAATTCATCCTTCATCTGTACGTGATTACAAAAGGGTATACGGATTTAATATGGCAGCATGAATACATCTTTTTTTTTACAAACAATCAATAAAACAGAATAGAGAGAACACTCAATCAAACACGCCTTGTTTGACATAATCTGGAACAGTTTTGGAGAATCGAGTTAGCCATGATTTTTCTTTCTACAGCGTGAAATACTGAAACCATTCACATGTGAATACAAATGTGATACAAACATAAACAGCACAACACCTATAAAAGGCCTAAGCTATTTTCACTATGGCTTTTAGTGTATACAACATTGTTCCACCCAGGTCCCAAATTGTAGAGTAAAAATGAAAATGAAAATCCTTCGTTTTGCCTCACATCCAAACACAAAGAGGCGAAACATTGATCCACCAAGCATCAGGAAGTTGAAACTAACTAAATACATAATATTTTCCTGAGAAACTCAAACTGATGAAACAAGGACAAGGACAAGGATGGCTAGGATTCCAGGTTGAGGACACAAAGCTCTCGAGACTGAGTATGTTCCTCTCTGGTCCTGTCAGGGACACCTTTATCTGTCCTTGAGTAGAAGACAGGCAGCCAGACAGGCAGTCAGACAGGCAGCCAGACAGGCAGTCAAACAGCCACAGAAGGCTCTCATTCCCTGTCTTTGATGCGTATCAAAGGACAGTTCAGGGGTATTCCAACACTATTCAAGGCTTAAGAGAAGTCCGTACCCTGTCACTTCCTGTGGGGCCAGACTTTGGTCGGTTGCTCTGTTCCATGACAGGCCATCACAATGTCTTGTCCCATTGTGCACATGATAGAAGAAATATGGACAGTTACATAGCAATGAATAAATGGGTGAAGGATGACCATTTTGGTTCCAACGCACACTATTCCATCCATGTGACAATTGTATTAGTATTGGCATTCTCATTTTAAGACAGCCTGCTATAGTGAGTGTTGAAATTAAAATGTTGAACATTCAGTTGTGTTTAAAGTTTAGGCTTCGCTATACCTGTACATCCATTAACAGTATTCATGATGACAGTTCACAGTAAATATTTGTATATAACGTATATTCATAAGTAATATATATGGGTTGTGCATCTAGCTGTCATGTTGATTTGTGTCATAGAGGTCCCTTTGTGTCACAGGTGCTTTTCATCGCAAGGTAGGTCTCAGTTTTGGAGGATGTATGATGTCCCTCATCCACAATGTTGCACCTTTCCTGAGCTTGATTGCTCTTATTAGACACAAAAACGGTGTTCCAAAACGGTGAACCTTACACATCAGACACTCCAACCAGACTAGAGCAACATTTTTAAGTATTTGAATGGATTTTAGACAGCATTTCCATAATACTGATTTGATTACAACTAGACTTCTTTCAAGATAGACTCCTCACATCATTTTGGTTTCGTTGTAGTTGATTTCTGCTGTCTCACAAATTAGCAGGCACAGTAAGTAGAGACAACGATGGCTTACTTCAATGAAACAAAAACACCGTCCTCCACATAGGCAAGCAGAAGCTCGCTGAGCTAGAACAAACTTCAAGTCGGAGTTGAGATTGATTTGAGCACCGCGGTTGACACTTCACAGGTGCAATATTGTGAGTGGTCATGAGGGTGTACGTGAAGACTTCTTTTCAGCGGTTTTCCCCCAGATAAAATCGCAATCATATACATAAGATAGAGGCAATTCTGAGTCTACATCTTGAAGCAGAAAAACACATTTCACAGATTAGAACCACATTGTACTTAAAGTGTCGGTTACACCAAGAACAATAGGCTCCACTCTAAGACTCTATAAGCACACAGGAAAGTACCCACATTCTCTTTGCTTACTCCTAGAGAGTGTGTCGCGCCAAGTGGCCTCTCACCCTTTAGGGTGCATACTCATCTTCTCTCTGTGTACTAACACTGAGCTTGTCCCACAGGAGCATGTACCACATGGTTCAACAGACCCCAAGGCCCACACAGGCCCCTCCCTTCCCAGCCGTCCTGCGCAGGGGTCTCGGTCACCGACCTAGACTCCTCCCCACTCAAACAGGCGTGGTCCGCCTGTTGACCCCGTCCTTCAGGTCGTTGGGGAAGCAGTTGTGGACTTGCAGGAAGTCAGAGTCCTCGTGTTCCGGGCCGTAGGCGTCGTCCTCCACCATGCCGGCGTTTTGCGGATCCCGCGTCAGCGTGTACATAGACAGCTCTCCTAACGGGCCTCCGGGCAGGGGCGGAGGCCCCTTCGGACCGACCGCGAGCGAGTTCTCCCGCGAGGCGTCGGAGGAGCGCGAGCTGGAGCGTGAGGTTCGCCGGCGGTAGCGGAAGCTCGGTATCCGGGAGTACGGCGAGGCGGAGGAGAGGGAGCGTATGAAGTCGCGGCGGGCCCTCCAGCGGAACTCCTTGTTCTTCTCGATGTAGATGTTGACGACGAGCACGGCCACCGTCTCGGCCACGATGAAGGAGAGCGCGCCGAAGTAGAAGGACCAGCCGTAGGCGTAGGTGTTCTTCTTGTCCTCGTCGCGCTTGTCGCTGGGGTCGCCGGCGTTGCTGGAGATGTAGACGATGATGCCGATGATGTTGCTCAGGCCTGCGACAGAGAGCACATTGGTGAGAGACGCACTCGGAAAGTGTTTATCAGGGTGAGGAGAGAGGACAGAGCAACAAGACTGCGTGAACACGTCTGTCAGCCCACTGGTTTTCACATCGTATCATGTTGAACTCGGCACTGTATGAAATGGACTTCATCTGACAGTGATTGCAGAATGCTACCCTCTGCAGTAAGAAACACACGCTGTCAATGAGGTGTGTTAAAATGTCACAACAATCTTCTACACTGTCATCGGGATACTCATTTGTGTGTGCTGAAAGGAAGCAGTGACCCTTTCAGTTGGCTGATGTGGTTTCTCTTTCAGCCCTGCTCTGGTAACTCCAATGAAGTCTTTCCATTAAAGTTCTTTCTCCTCATCTCCTGTCATCTGTAACCATGGTAATCAGATGACCCTGTCAGATGACCAAATCAGTAAGGTTTCCAGTGTCTCTTTTTTATAAATACATACAGTATGAGAGAGAAGAAAATGTGTGTGAGAGAGAGTTGTGCCACCATCACACACACAGTTCATATGGGTGTGTGATGGTGTGTGTGTGTGATGGTGTGTGTGTGTGTGTGTTCCTCAGGGCACCATAGAGGCCTTGTGTCTCACCTGCAGCTACAAACAGGATGCCTGCGCTGAGCAGGATGGTGTTCCTCTTGCTGTAGATGCGCCCAAGCCCGACACAAAGCCCCCCAAACATCAGAAGGACTGTGCTGAGGATGGGGAACATGCTGGAGGCACGCACAACACCTGTCCAGACAGAGAGAGGGACACACACAGACGTACTGTCAGGTACACACATAAGGGCTCTCACGTACACACACAGAAGTGCTGTCACGTACACACACAGCAGGCTGTCATGTACACACACAGAAGTGCTGTCAGGTACACACAGAAGTGCTGTCAGGTACACACAGAAGTGCTGTCACGTACACACACAGAAGTGCTGTCACGTACACACACAGAAGTGCTGTCACGTACACACACAGAAGTGCTGTCACGTACACACACAGAAGTGCTGTCACGTACACACACAGAAGTGCTGTCAGGTACACACAGAAGTGCTGTCACCTACACACACAGACGTACTTTCACGTACACACACAGAAGTGCTGTCACATACACACACGGACGTATTGTCACGTACACACACGGACGTACTGTCACGTACACACACAGACGTACTGTCACGTACACACACAGAAGTGAGAAAGAAAGGCGAGGAGAGGAGAGGAAAGAAGAGATGAGAAAAGAAGACGACAGAACTTACGCAGGAGATATTCCGAGCTGTCTGTGTCATAGTCGTTATCATCTGGGAAATGGTTGATACGGTAACAGCTCCCTTGATTGATACCTACAGGACAAGAAAGGAAACGTCATGTTCTCGTCTTTTATAGGCTGGCATCCAACCTTCCCACCTCTTTCAGATCTCTCCTACTTAGCTCCAAGGAGTTCCCGGAGTACTGGTGTTAGACTCTGTTCCGCAATCAGCTGTATCAGCTGTATCTTAATGTTACATGAATTTATTGACCAGGGGGGTATTCCAGAAAGAAGTTTAGTGAAAACCCTGAGTTGGGTAACCCTGAGATTAGATAACTATGGGTTTTCGTTTCCAGAGAGAAAGGTAACGCAAACTGTGGATCAGTGTCCATGGTAACTGACTTTGTGAACATAACCTGCTCGCTAGCAGGTTTTGCATGACAAACTCTGCATTTCCACCTATCCCCTCCCACTTTCTAAACCTGATACAGTTGGCAGACATGGTTCAGCCAACCGATCTTGAACTGAAATGTAATTTGCTTAGCTTTACGTCGGGAGAGGATAATAAGGCTGCGGTTAGATATGCTTTAATTCCCTGATGAATACCTAAATTAACATGACCGTTTTTCGTCACACTCCATCATTTATTTCAGCAACATTCTCAGCCCTTACATCGCTAATGCAACACATCATGGATGTGCACTCAGAAACGACCAAATGCTTTTTGGCACTGAAATAAAGACAAATCATTGACATTTTATTTGGTCTACTTCATTGCCTACAAATAGAAATCCAACAATAAGTATTCATATATTGTTCCTACAGTTAACATTACACCACGTTTACTGGAACCGATTCGTTGCCCCCTCATTGACTTCACTAGAAAAAATCATTGACATTTCAAGAACCTAATTTAGAGGCAGACACAGGCTCTTGCTCTAAAAGAGATAGCAGTCAATCCCCAAAGGTGTCTGGGAAAAGCAGTCCACTGCTTAGTAAACATGAGACGTAGGCACAAACCCGGTTACATGCATGGACACACACAAATCACACGTATGTGCACGCTGCAAAATACAATAATTAGGAATGCATTACCCACGGGGATCTGGCATGGAGTAATGCACATCCAGACTAATCTGAGGTGAGTGTCTTATTTAGAGCGCTCTAGGGAAAAAAGAACCTCATTTTGTGGAACAACAAAAGAAAGTCTGGGGGCTTTTAGTGTGTGTGTGTGGTGTGTGTGTGGTGTGTGGTGTGTGTGTGTGTGGTGTGTGGTGTGTGTGTGTGTGTGTGTGTGTGTGTGTGGTGTGTGTGGGTGTGTGGTGTGTGCGTGTGTGTGTGTGTGCGTGTGCGTGTGTGTTTGAGCCATAATGATAGAGGTATAAACACTAAGGTGGAGGTGATGGGGACAGGGGTTAATGCAGTGTTAGTGGCCCTGGAAGCTTTCAGACGAAGCCTTTCTGTGTCACATTAACCATTTGTACCAGGGCATCAGAACATATTGATCGATTTTTATGGCAAGCTGGGTAGTGAGTGTTTAGATGTATATATATAGTTTAGTGTACAATTGTAAACTATAGAGAATGATTCATGAGAGGGGTGTGTTTTTTTAAACAGCATGTTCTTTAGATTTGGGCGAATGCTTTGGCTGAGTCATAATTTACATTTAGTCATTTATTTAGCAGACACTCTTATCCAGAGCGACTTACAGTAAGTACAGGGACATTCTCCCGAGGCAAGCAGGGTGAAGTGCCTTGCCCAAGGACACAACGTAATTTGGCACAGCCGGGAATTGAACTGACAACCTTCCGATTACTAGCCCAACTCCCTAACTGCTCAGCCACCTGACTCCCATAATTTGAAAGTACTTTCAAATGATTTCAGTGAGTTGGTCTGTCTAATTAGCCTGGTCCTAACCAGACTCCCGTACATATTGCATTTGTACAGAGGCTCTGGCTCCGCTCCATTGACAAACTTTGACTTCCTTGTAGGCGGGTACTCTGTTGAAGTTTAAAACTATTGGATCTGCCCAGAGCCACTCTGATCTGCTATAACCAATAGCTAGCGTTCGCCTTAGCCAACTCCTGCACCACTACTGTAACGGAGCTAGCTGCCGTAGCTGGAAAATCAAACTTTTCCCGAACCCCGTGGGGAGAAGGGCCACAACATTATTGACACCAAGAAAACTCAGCAACACTTGTTCTTGCTCCGGCTTTAGTTTCTGGATATTCGGCAGTGTTGCAACGGACCGAATGGCTTCGCTCGCATCTTTCTCCACCGCCATTACGGAACTACAACACTAGCGCACAACATCAACGTTATCGTTCTCAGCCACTCCCTCTGTTCGCTGATTGGGCCAAATAGAAAATCTATTTCCAAGATCTGAAATGCGTACTGAAGATCCAGACCCAGTACAGAAGCGAAATCAAAATTGAGCGGAAGTACGTAGGTGGGCAGAGCCAGGCTACTGTCTAATATCATCCTATGACTACGATATTCATCTCCTCAACCTTTATTGTCGTAGTATCAGAAGTCCACCCTTCATCTACATTACCCAGTAGGCCCTGTTCTGTACACCCAGGGTGAGCCACACAGATCAATCAGAATCGGAATCAGAATTTGTTTTTATTGCCGTGTAAGTTTACACAAACATGGAATTTACTGTGGCAGGAAGGTGCATACAATAAATATATACAGATCTTAATTTAAAAAAGTATAGATAAAATAAAAAAGTCTAATACAAAAGAGCTAAACAATATGATATAAATAAGATATAAAATAAAACCCCAATTCCCCAAAAGTTGGGATGTTGTGTAAAATAAAATGCACAACAGAATACACTGACTTACAAATCTCATAAACCATTACGTTATTCACAATAGAACATAGAAAACATGTCAAGTGTTTAAACTTATGAAATGTACCATTTAAAGGAAACAATAAGTTAATTTTGAATTTTGATGGCAGCAACACGTCTCAAAAAAGTTGGAACAAGGCCACGTTCACCATTGTGTAGCATCCCCTTTTCTTTTAACAACAGTCTGTATCTGTCTGGGAACTGAGGAGACCAGCTGCTGGAGTTGTCAGAGAGAAATGTTGTCCCCTTTGTGTCTGATACACGATTCTTGCTGCTCAACGGTCCTGGGTCTTCTTTGCCATATTTTTCATTTCATGATCCACCAAATGTTTTGGTGGAAGGTCTGGACTGCAGGCAGGCCAGTTCAGCACATGGCCTCTTCTATTACGAAGCCATGCAGTTGTAACAAATGCAGGATGTTGTAACATTGTCTTGCTAAAATATGCAAGGCCTTCCCTGAAAAATATGTTGCCTGGACGCAAGCAAATGTTGCTGTAAAACCTGTATATACCTTTCAGCATTGGTGTTTCCTTTCCAGATGTGCAAGCTGACTATTCTTTAGGCACTAATGCACCCCATCAGCAATGCATGCTTTTGAACTGAGCGCTGATAACAAGACGGTTGGTCCCTCTCCTCTTTAGTCCCGAGGACGAAGCGTCCAAGGTTTCGACAAATTATTTCATAATTATTTCATAAAATAATTTGTCTGACCACAGAACAGTTTTCCCACTTTGCCCCAGTCCATTTTCAATGAGCTTTAGCCCAGAGAAGATGGCAGTGTTTCTGGATCATGTTCACATGTTGGTTCTGGATGAGCTTTAACCTGCATTTGTGGATGGCACGACAAACTGTGTTCACAGACAATGAGTTCTTGAGGTGTTTCTGAGCCCATGCATTGATTTCCATTACAGAATCATGCCAGTTTTTTTATTCAGTGCCGCCTCAGTGCCTGAAGATTACAATCATGCAGAATTAATTTTCCCCCTTGTCCCTTACACATAGAGATTTCTCCAGATTCTCAGAATAATTGTATTATTTGTATTTATTTATATATATATATATATTTATATATAGGCTATATACAACTTCTTGTCGTGTCGAAGAGTGAACTGACTGGTGTAGAAAGAACAGCAGCTTTTGAACAGAACAGAGCAGCAGCTCTCACACACATCTGCCTTTCCCCTGAGGTGCTGTGGATCCAACAGAAAGACAGTAGGTATTCCCAGTGATTACAACCCCCTGGACTCTCACTTAACGCCAGACCTTGCTGTCTTCATTTATCTGCAATCGTACCACCTCACACCTCCCTCCTTATTCTACTCCTCTCTCCCTCCTTCTCTCCACATCCACCCCCCAAATCTGTCTGCTGCCTAGCCCCCCATCTCCCCTCCTATATATATATATATATGTGTGTGTGCTGTGTGTGTGGATGGCTGAATTGCCTGTGATTGGAAATTTGATTATAGATAGAAGCTTGGGTCATGTGATTTATTTTGGGTCATGGAGGCACATGAGCAAAACAAAAGACGGAGACAGAGAAAAAGAGACATACAGATACGGGAGCAGAGAGAGAGGGTGTAGGAAACCAGTCCTTTCAAACCTAGCAGGGAGAGACAGATAGAGGGGACGGATGGATGACCCGTCTCTTCAGGGAGAGAGAAAGAGAGAGAGAGAGAGAGAGAGAGAGAGAGACAGAGAGAGAGAGAGAGAGAGAGAGAGAGAGAGAGAGAGAGAGAGAGAGAGAGAGAGAGGAGACCAGACCCCAGACCTAGCAGGGAGAGAGACAAAGCCTACTGCTGATCACATCCTTTCTCCATGGCAACCTACTCTATATTCCAAGAGCCTGATTTTCATACTGTTTCCAAGGATGCCTTTGACATCTTCATGTTGTTCTAAAACACCAAAACAGTGCCCTACAGTATGTACAACGCTTGGACACATGCACACACAAGCACAGACTTTATCTCGCTCCCTCGCTCCCTCTCTACCTATCACACTCTTTCACACATCTTCTAAGCACACACCCACGGGCACACACAAACATTCACACACATGCAGGGTTCCTGAAACAACTGTTACAGCAGTGCAACCGCTGGCAACAGAATGATGCACTTTGACAAACGTTGTAAATCAATTCTGCTCAGCCAATAACACGAGAGCCTCAGAGGAATAGACCAATAGTAAACCGACAATTCATGCTGTGCTCCACTCGCCATGACAGCTATACAGTGACAACAGTCAAACAACTGCCTTACTCGTTCAAATAGCACAAAAAAACATGTATTATCTTATATGTCCAACACATAGTGTATGACTACCATCACCAGTGTAATAGTGTTCTGGCAAAGGGCTATAGTCTGTAGAGTATAGCCAGTGAATTTAAAATAAAAAGGTGGTCTGAGTTATAACAGAGAAGACAGTGGGTTTACAGTATGTGACAAAGGGGGCCTTGCCAGCCATGGGCCTGGCAGCCCGTTGGCCTCGTTACCGACACCAAGGGCCAATCCCAATACATCCCCTTACCCCTTCCCCTTCCCCCTTCCCCTTGGTTTACCCCTACCCCTTGGCCCTCGAAACCGAGGGGTAAGGGCTACATAGCCCTAGGAATTGGGACGACACTTGGTTACGTGTACATCATCTAGCACGTATCGATATCTCCAAAGCAAGTAGTATTATGCACTGATTTCAAACGAAATTCGCTGCTAATGGAGTTTACTTAAAACTGTAGCATGCTAGTAAGAGAAATGCGGGACTGTTGTGCAAATTAACACTGTTACATTATCGTAGCAAACTAGCGATTTTTAGAAACGTTTCAATTAGGAGAATGGTTGCAAATATATATGTGCAGGACTGTGTATAGCACAAAACAAGACTTTAATAATTTTTTAATCAATTCATTAAGCCGCAAATATATCATTTATCGGACTCTCGGGCTGATCTGGCCGCCATTGTTGCCGGTCGCGCAGTATTCGCCTACCCCTTGGTTTCAAGTAAGGTCTCGATCTCACTTGGTTTCAAGGGGTGTATACCCCTTCGTCTTACCCCTACCCCTAGCTCAAAAAGAGTATTGGGACACCACTAGGTCTCACGCGAACGCGCAAAACCAAGGGGTAGGGGGAAGGGGAAGGGGTAAGGGGATGTATTGGGATTGGCCCCAAGTCTCAACGAGGCACACCTGTTGCTTATCTACCCCACTCCTGGTGAGTACAAAAGGGGACGAAAAGGGGTGATATTGTGGTTGATGTGGACATGTTTTATGCTACACAGACTCACCGTAAGGAGAGAAGAACCTTAATGATTGAGCCAGGAGGGCCAGAGGCTAAGAGACTTGAAGACCCAAGAGACACGCCAACATAGGTTTCTCAGTTTCCTTAGAACTGTTTTTGTTTTACCTCAAAAGGTGCTATGAAAAACCTTCAGCTTACCTTCTCTCGCGAGTCTGTTTCAGCGCTTCATAAGTATTAGAGCAATAAACAGACAAACACGTTCCTCGGTGGTGACTGATTCATCTGGAGAACTGTGTGTGTTAGAACTGGTCGTAAATGTTTGAGTTTATTTGTGAATAAAACCTTTTATATAAGACATATACAAGGATGAAAGTACAGTTTAGCATTTCTTGTAGTTTGTTAATTGAAATGTCACTCTGTCACACATCGAGCCAAGCTAAACTAGAAGCTTCCATCTGGTCTGCACAAAAAAAATTCCACAGCATTACTTTGGCTCTGAAACAACAGTATTTAATGAAAGCTATTCCTCACCCCTGCAAACACAAATGTCTGCGAGCCAAGCCTGACCTGTGTCACCTTAGCTTCTGTGTCCTCAGTGAAAAACACAAACTTGAGAATAGAGAAGAGAAGAGGATTACAGCAGAAACAAAGAGGATGAAGCAGAGAGAGTCAGTGCATCCTGCCTAATTAGCGCCCTTGTGGCCTTTTCAGCTGGCGCATTTTAATTACAGACCTGTGGTGCATGCTGTGGGAATGGCAAAGTGACTGCCCCTCTCTGAAACACACACACACTCACCCACCCACCCCCCTCCACACACACACACACACACACACACAAACATCATTACTTTTCAATGTTTTACCACCCCTCCCAATCTCTGACACACAGCACCACTATAGTAACACCACCAGGTAGAAATTACTGTATTTGCCCCAGCCAATCAAGCTTTGGAGCTTGTTTTTCTGTTACTATTTATTTGTTAATGGGCTTGTAGTAGGTAAACATCATCAGCATGATGGTGTATTCTGGTCACCGCATCATATAACCAACAACAAACACTTCAAGACACATTGAATTATCCAGCATCTAGAAATAAAACCTTCAATGTAGGCCTACTGTTCATCCAAAATTCAAAACTCATAATGGAAGACACAATATTATAACATATATAGGCTATAACTGACATGTGCCTATTGGTTAGGTGCTTACTCTGTAAATAAAGGGAGGGAGGGAGGGATCACTTGTTGAGCTGTCCATAGCTGAATCTGGCTCATGCAGCACCATACTGTTAGCCTGGACCACACAGGCAGTGAGACTGGGAAATCTCTGCTTTTAGCACAACCAAATATCACCATATTTCATACAAAACTGTTACACACAGACATCCTGCATGCTACCGTCCCTTATAAAGCCATTACCAAGGATGCATGTGGCAGTGATGCATGTGCACCTGTCAAAAGAAAGACTGGCTGCATGACAGACTGCATGACTTCTGACAGCAGTCTACATCTTTAAATATGCACTTATTGCAGTTTATAAACAATTGCTGAGATCACATTTTGCATTGTCAAATATCGGCGGAAGCAAGATTTAACACATTTTTAACCCCCTTCCTTCCTGTCGGTGCCCTTGTTAAAAAAAAAGAAGCTACTTATTCCACATAGTATGTAATCAATCCTTACAAATATAGTAGGCTAAATCCTTAAGGGACTAAACCCTTACAGCACGGACCGGGTTCTAGCCGGACCATTTGACCACTTGAACGTCTCTCTCTCTCTCTGTCTGTCTCTCACTTACGTAGCCTACAAGCAAACACACACACTCATAGTAGCCTCACTGCCTTTCTTGACACAAAAATTGCGGAAAGGTAAAATAAATGATCAATTATTTTAATAAAAAAAGAAAAACATAAATAACCTCAGCGATGTTTTTGGGGATTTTTTTTTCTTCTCAAGGGGCAGACTCACTAAGTTTGAAACTCGGAGTTTATTCATATACATGCGTCTGCTTTCTCCTTTTAGCACCACCAGCAGTGGACAGCGCTCCGATGTGTAGGCTACGCGAACGAATTCCAGAATGGTTATTTTCCCATTGCTCTAAAAAAGGCATGGCTTCCTACCACCAATATCCACAACCTCATCGTTTACTGATGATTAAAGGGGCGATTACGGGAATGGTTTACGAAACGTTAAACTTTTGAAATACTATATCATAGATTCAGCAACTTTAGAAGTAAATTGTTGGTCTGCCCAACAGTCACTGATAAAGACGTCACTATAGTAATTCAATGAAAAGACTAGACAAGGATTCATGCGTAGAGCCCTACATTTGCACATTATTTGCATCAAGCATGAATATCTACGTGAATAGCCAGATCTAATAATTTGACACTTTTCCACCGTCTTCGGCATAATATCTGCTTCTTACTTTTTCCTCGGGCAGTGACGATTCGTCTATTTTTAATACCATGCCCGTTTCCATAGCAATTTCAGTGATGTTGCCGAGCAACGGAATCAGAAACAAGACATGAATGGAGGATCAGAAAGTGCATCTCCGGATGTTACTCCCATCACCACGTCCATTGACTGGGGCTGTCTGCTTACTGAGTTTGGACTGGATTCGAAGTTTTGTGCAAGTGTGAGTATCTAAAAAATAAAATAAAAACACTTCTTCCCTAAATACATCTAGTGTGTTGATTTATTAGACACTTGTTAGCTAGTCTAATACAAATATTCCCCTGTAGAGTAGGAGCTTGCCTGTCTATCCGTAGGCTACTGTTAAGCTTTTTGTTGTTGCTGCTGAAACCAGTAGCCTATTTGTATTAACAAAAAGAGTCCACAAAGAGTCCACACACATTTTCGAGTTTTTGTTCTATCAGGCTTTATTTTGTTCTCTAAACCATCCTAATTTATTATTTCTTTGTGCGCGTATTCCTGGCAAAAAGACGCGCGTAAGAACGCGCTATCGTGCGTATCTTTGTTTAAGTTAGAACCTTTACTTTTGGAGGACAAAAAACACTTTGCATAAGTGTAGAAAACACTTAATTCTTGAGACACACCGACAAAATAACAATTATCAACCATTACCTTCAATACAACAGATTCTCCAAAGTCCAGAATGCGTAAGATCACCCCTGGCCTTCTTGGGCTGTGCCTCGTCAGTGGTAGCGTTGGTGGCGTTGCAAATGTACGCCCGTGAGTAAAGCCAGTAGTCCGTCCCGATGGCGATGGTCATGAGACTGAAAGCCGCGAAAGCCCCTACGGTAGCCAACAATGTTTGAACCCCACGGTCACACCAAGCCATAGCGCTTCATAATAGTTCACAATTCCATCCAAACATACACATTGGAGACTGTCACGGCGCAGGTCCCTTGGTCATGTTGACTGTCTACTCCGCTATGCACTTCAAGGGTCTGTGATGTGTAGTCTACAGGGGCCACTGGCTCAAATGCTCACTTAAATAACGGGTTTTCAATCCCCGGTGAGAGACAATAAACTTGCTGTGAACACTCCGACAGTCAGCACACAAATGGGTTACGCTCAGAAGATCCACATTGTGCATTTATACATTTCTTCAACGTCTCATATTAAATATCTCTTTCCTTTCTTTTTTTTCCTCCTTGAGATATTTAGGCTACTCGGTCCTTCTTCATTAGCAGTTTCTCTGACATAACCAAATGCATCGCTCCTGATTCCATGCTAGAACACACCCACCTCAAAACTAACCAATGAGGAAAACATGAACTCAGTTCCTACAAAATGTTTAAATTTCATGCATTCAATAGAACAATGACTTCATTTTCCGAGAGACAAGTTAGCATAAGCCTGATGAGTTTAGTGCGAACTGGCTTGAAGGCAACAAATGGATTCAGCACATGCATATAGAGTATTTACGCTGGGATTTGGAGATGTGAAATGTAATGTAACAGGTATGAAATATATAGGCAACAATTTCTCTATTGTCTAACAACAACAGTCCAAAAAAAATTGGGAATTTCAAAGCCAATAAAATAGTACTGTAGGTTTTACCCCATATATAACTTCCTCCTTTAAAGTTTGATGTTAGAATGCTTTGTCTATTAAAAGTAAAGCAGCATCTCGTCACTTTTTTAATATAACAATAACAAGTGTCTAAATAAATAAAAATAAAGAAGAATCGTCCTGACAGATGAATGGGGCCATGTGCCAGATGATAGGCTACACACACACCATGTAAGGAGAGAGTCAAATCAACTCCGTTCACTCCACTTTGCATCCGCTGAATGATAAGAATGCAAATACAAATGTACTTGAAGTTGCCACTGATTGTTCAGGTGGGAGTTTATACCCCTCTACAAGTAGCTTTTCACATGTTAACTTGGTTTATCTTCCACATTTTTCCAAAAGAATCACCTAACAGTATGATAGCAATTTCATACCAGTCATAAAACTGAAGCCAAACAAGACTGGAAACAAACAAGTTTGTCAGTGTACTATACTGTAGTACACTTTAACACTTTTCCTATACTCTGCATACATATAATACTATATTTTGCCCTACTGAAAGGGCACTGCACCAATGTCTGAATTAAAGTACTGGCATAGTTTATCCCTGAGCTCTTTGGCTTGTGTTGAACTGTTGGTTGTGTGTGGCATGGAGGCCTCCGTAGCTCAGGGTCTTGT
This sequence comes from Mallotus villosus, assembly GCA_903064625.1. Lineage (NCBI taxonomy): Eukaryota > Metazoa > Chordata > Actinopteri > Osmeriformes > Salangidae > Mallotus > Mallotus villosus. The sequence continues at coordinate 323,460 of CAEFZP010005882.1, read as the reverse complement.
CTCCATCTTCCTTCCTACGGTTTGCTAGGATGCCAAATGCATTTCCTAGCACCCTCTGAGCTTGCGAAAGTCTATAATTGAAGATGCATTGCTCTACAAATAGTAGTAGCTTCTTTGGACAAGACAAAGCAGAGCAACCTGGCATAAAATGACATATAAGTACTCAGAACATAGGTTACACCTATAAAGCTTACATTTAATAAACCTCTTAAATATACAAAATAATAAACAATACAGTATACCAACCCTATCATACACATAATAGCCTATACTAACCTTATAAACTATACTAACCTAGAGACAAGTAGGGTACAATTAGTGAAATATTGCTGATGCAACCAGTAGCTGAAAGTGCAACCAGTAGCTGAAGTGACAGTGTGTAAAGTGACTAGTGCGAGTGTCGTCAGTGTATCAAAATAGCCTGCATTTCTGATATGGCTTACTAGTCCTTCAAGGGAAATGCCTCACCTGCCACAAATGCCAGCAGGTCAGATTCATAATAAGACAGAATTATGTTCTATACGTTGTCTCAAAAAAGAAAGTTGACTTGCCATCCTAAATGAGTTAGTCCTGCTGTCAAGTCTTCTGGATCAACATGTGTGTGTTATTTCCGTGAATCAAGGATTAGAATAGGAAAGCTGCTTCTTTCTGAAGAGATGCAGGAAGTTAAATACTCACAACTACTGGCTGTTGCTTTAAACCCTATGTATTATTACTTACAAGATTGACGCTTTGGAATATTCAAAGTCTACTTTTAGCAGACATAATTAATTATTCATGTGGCACCTATCCTGACCTCCCATGTAACACACAGTATTTGCACCATACCTACTCACACTTACTGCACTCCCATCTTGAGCATATGTAGAAACACATCTAACAGACTGCTCTGTTAAATGTTCTGTTTGTGTGCAGATTAAAGCCTAGTGCTGTGTCTGGCAAGTGCAGTCAATGACAGCAACTTGGCAGGTGTAATGATACTGTCAGATTTCTTAAATGATAGGCTACAGTTTTTTATAGGATATGATGTATAGGCAGGGATAGAATTAGGATATATTTATTAAGAATAGGTTGGCTGACATCAAATAACTTATATTGACTCTTTGCTGACATGGATAAAGATATAATAATAGGACTACGTTGTAAATAATGGAGGATATAATGTAATAGTTTAGAGTTTGTGTGTTTTAAGGGATTTAGATTGTAAATACAGTATATTGTCTAATCTATACTCCGGAGCAGAAGGTGGCGGTAATTCACCAACAATCTTTATGCCAACCGCCGTAAAAGAAAAAGAAAAAGGAAGGACCTTTCCGGTGCAGGGAGTGCGGATAGGCTCACAGAACTAGGGGTCTTAGGAAGTAGGTAATTCTCAATCACCATTGGTCGGAGACCCTCTGGGGCTTAAGGAAAGGTCGGCTGTTGGAGTACTTCGCTCTCTATGACTTCGCTACCTCATGTGTTGAAAAAAGCTAACGTTACAAATTACATGTAATCAAACTACTTTTTTATTCAGACCAGTGCAATTTGAGTTGCGCAAGAAGCGCGCGATTTTGAAAAGACATAATTTAACTGTTAAGATGAGCAGCACTTCAAATGTATTCGATAACTGGCACTATAAACATCACTTTTTGTTCGTGAAAGACGAGGGGAAGAACATCTGCGTCCAGTGTAATTTATGCAAGCCAAAAATTAATCATTTGTCTTTGTCGAAGATGTCAACATCAAATCTATTAAAACATTTAAGGGTAGGTGCACTTAAGCTCGTCAAACAAATGTTTGTAATTTTGAAGACACGTGCCTTAGTTAAGAGGCGAGGATTTTTGTTTACAACCGAATACCCGAGTTGTCTTTATGTTTGCTTTCTGTAGAAGTGTTGCATCCACAATGGTATTATTTAATAATATAATCGACCTATGCATTTTAGTAGTATAAGTATGTTAATAAAAGCTTCTTAAATAACTGTCGTAAACATGACCTGATGTATTTCATTTTTACTTTCAGAGAAAACATGCAGACCGTTTTGACCAGATAAACTCGAAGCGTCCAAAAAAAGGTGAATCTTCAAAAGTGAACAGCCTCGTTTTAGACTTTATCTTGGAAGAAGTCCAATCAGATTCTTTCGTGGAGCAACCTAGTTTCATAAAATTAGTTGAGGGCTTGAGTGGAAGACCATTGGCCATGGACCGAGCTACACTGATTGCTGAAGTTGAGAAGGCGTTCTCAATCATGAAGGCCAGACTGGCGGGGAAGTTGATCACAGTTCAGTCTGTGTGCACCACAGCGGATATCTGGACCGCCAACAACAGGAGCTACTTTTGGATGACCTGCCACTGGATTGATGAGAGTGAGCTGGTAAGGAAGTCCGCCGCACTGGCCTGTGCCCGGCTCCGGGGCGTTCACACGTACGACTCGATCTCGGCCATGATCCACGAGATTCACTCGTCCTACAACATAGAGAACAAAGTGGGGACTGTTGTCAGGGATAACGGCAGCCACCTTGTGAAAGCCTTCAAAGACTTCCATGTTGACGGCTACGATGAAGACAATGGCGACGTGGGCACATTCGAGGATGTCGGTACAATCCTGAAGGGCAGACATGAGGAGGACGTTCCTTTGTTCATGCCGTCATTCCAGAAATGCGTGTGCCACCTCATGAGCCTGATCGTCACTGAGGACTTGCTGCTAGCTGTGTCTCAGAGTGAGAGCAGCCAAGTGTACTACAGCACCATGGCTAAGTGTTCTGCGTTATGGAACAAGGCCCACCATTCTCAACTGGCTCTCGATGCAATACAGGACATGGGTAACATGTCTTCGATTGTTCCCTCAGTGTTTCGCTGGAGTCTGGAGTACAGCATCATGCAGAAGATCGCGTCTCTGACAGAGAGCCAACTCAGTGACGTATGCACCCAGTTGGAGATGGCTGAACTACAAGCTGTAGAGTTGGCCTTCTTAAAAGAGTATGTGGAGGTTTTTAAACCTCTGGCATTCACACTGGACCTCCTCCAGGAGGAGCAACATAGTTTTTTTGGACTGGTCATCCCTACACTACTGACACTGAAAACGAAACTAACAAACAAGAAAGCTTTTTCACGTTTTCTCCCAGATGTAATTAGTGCTATTCTTGCCGCGGTAGACACCAGCTTTCAGCAGCTGTTTGTCTGTCCCGAGGCAAAGCTGGCAACAGCCACCACTCCCCAGTTTCGCCTGTGGTGGTTGCCAGAGGCAGAGAGAGATGACATGGTGAAGCTTCTGGTGGCCGAGACAGCTCATTTAGCCATCAAACAGGAATTCTTAGAAGAATTTGCGCCGATAGATTCAATGAGCTCTAAGCCGATAGAATCTGAGGAATTCTTCTGTTACGGGCCAGGAAGCGAAAGCCTTGACGATCCAATGACAGAGGTAAAGAAGTATCTAGAAGGAAGCAACAAGAGCCTTGGTTGTCTGAACGAGTTTCCCAGGGTTAGAAAGATGTTCCTCAAAGTACAACACCACGCTGACCTCCAGTACCGCTGTGCTGCGGCTATTGAGTCACAAAGGAAAGCTTTGTGACCAAAGCAACTGGCAGACTGATGAATATTTTCAGAGGGTTGTAACGTTACAATACAATCTCAAGAACGGCCTTTAAACTATTGGGTAAAGAGGAAGGACACGGCATCCTGCAGTTTGTCTAGTTTAGCTGCCACTACTTTTGACTCGATTTTCTAGCAATATTTTTTACGTTCTTGTTTAGGAAACATTTGCCCTTTATTCTGCCTCATGTCATTTCACTATGAATAAAAGGTTGGCATTCTTCAGTTTATCTGATTTCTCCACAAAACGGTGGAGCTGCCAAGATTATTAATTTGATTTTAGTTTATTCTTTGGAATATTTGTACGTTGTACTTTGTGTTGTTTTAAAAGAATGTATACTGTAGACCTAATTCATACAAAGTCGTATGTCTTTGTACAAAATATTTTGTTAGACTCTCAATCTTTCCAGGTTTTTCCCCACGTATAATTTGTATATTCTTCTGTTTGTGTGTGTGCATACAATGCTGACATCACCTCGCTGTGTATTCTAGCTACTGATGGCATGTTGAGACCTTTTAGACCGACAGGTAGGCTGTGATTATCAGCAATACCTTGTGTTGTTCTGTGCATCGGACAATAAAATACTTGAATCTTGATCAGATGTAACATGTAACTAACACATTTTCGTGCCAGTTCACTGTCTGCCTGGTCTGATGCAGAGTGTTGGTACTGAACTGCAACAATTGATCATCAGAGCTTCAGTGCTTACACGCTTCCCAAATACTGGGTAAAGCTTCAAAATAACATATTTCTCTGGGACAGACAAATGGAGGTGTGAAAGTGGATTTTACACCTCATTCAAAGGAATCAGCAGTGAAACCTTCCTATGAAGTCACAGCTCACCGCTGGGTTCCCAAGATCAAAAACAGACCATTGCACTTCAGGGGAAAAGCTCACAGTCAACAGTTATGGGGTCAGGATTGATCTCATTACTCAGTTACTGAGACACTTTGCAAGTGTGACATGTAGACACCTTTATTGGATGAATTACGGTAAATAGGTTGTCTTACAGTCCATGGTCTTCTCATGAAGACTTAATAGCAATCAAGTGTTCTCAGTTTGACTACATGATGGTGCCCTGCTGCTATACGCACACAGGGCATACTGATAGGCCTACATTTAAACAAGACACCAGTTTAAAGATTCATCCTAAGTGAAAATTTAATGACTTAAAAGAAAAACGCTACAAAGTTTTGCTGTTCATACTGCACACATCATTCCAGTAGGCTCTGTTTGCATCACATTTTACACCACTTGTCTTGTTTAAATAGTTAGTAACACCACCACCACACAGCATCTAGTACAGGATTATGATAGGCACGAGGTAGGAGGGATGTACTGTGTTTACAGCTTTATTTTTTATTACTTATACTTCATATCCAATTACCCTAAATGCTTTACTCCTCAGAGACATCACTTATCTAGACGCTGAATTTGGCTAAAACGACACGGTTCAAATTCTTCCACCATGCTTTCTTCACAGTTAATTTAATGTAATAAAAGTGATAAAGGGCGCAGTTACGAGAAAAACATTTCAAGTTTGGATATGTCTTGTACTTTAATTCTTAAAAACCCTCTCCTCGCTCTATGCATAGTGGAGAACTCTGATAGGTCAGCCTCTCCAGGCCTGGGAAGCTGAAATCACTGCATGAGGGGGAGGATGGAGCTAAAGTGACCTAGGTTGTCGCAGGCTTTCAACCACCGCTGGACATTGGGTGGAGTGGCGGAGCACGTCTGGTGGACACAGCAGTAGCAGGCAATGTCGGCCAATGAGAGCTCAGGACCAGCCAGCCAGGGTTCTCGCCCCAGGGAGCTGTTGAGGGCTCGGAGGACGGTGGAACGTTCCTTGGCGCTCCCCTCGGCCAGTTGGAGGAAGGCGGTGTCCACCCAGCTGTCAATCAAAGTGGCGAGGGCAGGGTCACTGGGGTAGGGGCTGAGGAGGCGGAACAGGAAGCGGGCCACGTTGGCCTCGCCTTCGATAGGACACATGTTCTGGACATTGAACTTCATCTGCAGCTTTGGCACTATAGGGCAAAGAAGGGAAGAGTTGGGTCGGTGAGACTCAAAATGTGAATGTACCATGTGACTATTTCCTGATCCATCTTTTGTGTAGAGAGCATATGCTGGTCAATTCCACAGGCTTCTTTAGTCCATCACTCACAAATTTGATCAATCACCTAAAAAGCACCTCCCTCTTCCAACACGTACCATCTTTCCAGATAAGGGTGAAGCCCAGCTGGAAGCTCTGGCGGGTATAGCTGTCGGGGTGTTCCGGGCCGAGGCAGGACAGCAGCGCCGGCGGCACAGCGGCCACAGACGAGTGGACGTGGACAGTGGAGAGGACCCGGTAGCGCTGGCACAGCAACCCATGGAGCACCAGCAGGGTGAGAGGAGGCCGGGTTGGGCTGGCGTTGATCACTACGTCTCTGAGTGCACCAAGATCCTGTTGGAGATACCAGGGGGAAGGGGGAAATGTAATTGTCCTTCCTCAGCATAAAGAGTGCAATTCTGCTAAGGTTCTGAAGGGCTACCATGACCCAAGTGTCAGACTGATTTTACTTGAGATCGGTAAGTAAATGCTAAGCAGGATCTCCCTTCTCAAGAAACAACATCCTGGACTATCCTCTTCCTCACCTTTCCCAGAAGCGAGTCCAGGTATGAGGTCCCTCTGAAGGCTGTGGAGGTGGGGCTCTGGGAGAGGCTAGTCACGGTCACGTCCAGGTCGGCGTCAGGGGTGGTCACTGTCTTGGCCAGGCCATCCACGGCAGCCTTTAGCTCGTAGAGCCTGCGCATGATCTCATCTTGACGCAGCTCCAGGGCTACCATGGCTGGGTCTAACTCATCGTTCTACAGAGGAACGGATACAATGAGGGAGGGCAGGTTCATGTGGTCGACACGGGTCCTTTACCACATCTGTGCAGTCACAAAACAAGCTAACAGAATTGATCAACTGTCAATTTTCATAATTGAATCTGGGATAGGCTTTTCTATCCTTGGCATTTTTCTTATATACACATTAGTACGCTTACTGGCTAACAGCAAGTCGAGCTATTCCACGTCCACACACAACCTAAAACAGTAGTACAATGTTGCAGCTACACTGCTAGTCTAGCCGTCTCATGCTAGTTGGTCTAGCTCTTGTTAGTTAAGGCTTTCGGAGATAACAGCCTTGGTTTATGAATTATTAGCTAACGTTAATTAACCGAACTCCAGTATTGTACACATGACATTGCATCATCCCAAACGGTTAAATTAGCAAGGCTAGCTAGCTAGCCATCTACGTCCAAACGAATTTAAGTTACCTGAAGCGCATGTTCGGAGCAGCTGCTTGCTTGAACGTGGACATTCGGTAACTTGTACATGCACGTTGGAAAATCAATCTTTAATTCACTCCCATTGATGGGCTTTACCTGGTACATTGGCATGATGTTGGTGTATAATGTGCACAATGAAAACCAATTTAACGACAAAATCCCAGTAACAGACGACTTGACGAACTAATTTCGTCGAACCACGGCGGCTACGTAGGCTAGTAGTTTACATGTCTCGCATGAAAAAAGTCAGCCTCAAAAAGGAAGTGAACTTCCGATTAGTTGCTTCCAAATGTTTCAAAAGAAAGGTCAACAAATAATATGTACTTTTTTGTTATTTCTATGCGAAAAGTCGACTACATTCTTTCCCACTTCATTTCTAAAGGACAGCAGACTGAATGACAAACTTACAAAACCATTAAATACCATTAGTATAACCTATTCTGCAAACATATATAATGTGGGTACAATTTAAAATGTATACAAATTAAAAGAAAGACCGTTTAGGCTCAAATAATTAATCTGGCTGAAGACAGGCTTGATCCATTAAGCACGGGTTAAATGCATCCAGGACGGGGAGAGAAATATTAGTTTGCTTGCCACCTTGGTATCAGAATTATTTACCTAAAGCCTCCATTAGATATTTCAAATCAAACTTTATTTTTACAGCCCTGTTTGTACTAAGGTTGAGAGTAACGTTAATTCAGGAAGTTAAGGAAATCAAAACACCTAACATTAGTGGTATGATTAGGTGGTTCGACTTCACGCAGCACGAAGTCGAACACACCTAATATCTGTTGGAAGTCAGACCACGCTCTTATTTTGAAGACAATTTCTCAAAACCGGAAATGCTTTTTTGGACTAAAGATGCCAGTTTCACGCTCCGCTTGCCTGAACCATCTTTCTATCAAATAACTTATACTGACAAGAAGTGAAAGCCAACAGAACGTTCCATTGCAACACTATAACAAAAAAACACAGCAACTGTACAAAAGTGGTAATTATAGGATAACAGACACAGCATCATGTTCTATAAAATCATCATGTTTGTGATCCAGGGGATTAAAACGCACAAAAATATTTCAGCCCTAGTGGAGTTAGTAACTAATAATAGTAGTAGCCTACATGTGTAATGTTGCATAACACGGAAATACTCAATAAAGCAAGAAAAAGCGACCTCAAATGTGCATTTAATGATTGGATTCCACAACTGATAACAAAAAAACATATACAAGACAATACAACATTTACTGTAGGTGTACTAAGTGAACAACATTTACTGATGGCCTAATTTTTATTTTATTTTATTGAGAGTCTTGTTGTTTTGTTGGTTAGTTGTAACTGACTTAAAACTATTGTACTTGCTGTGTAATATATTTTTGTTGCTTGCTTCTTCCCCACAGGTACACCCTTTCACTTTTGAGGTTCATGTTCTTAAATTGTTCAATTGTAACTTGTTCAACTACATGCTCTTATGTTTCTTCCCTTTGGGACTTATTTAGTTCACAATGTATGCTTCATTTTTTTGGCTACCCGCAATGTTTGGGGCTATCTCGTTGTTATGATCAGTGACCTATGCACTTTTGTAAAACTCTCTTTTTGGAAGTCACTTTTGATAAAAGCGTCTGCTAAATGCATAAATGTAATTTAAGAAATGTTCTATTGCGCTTTTGATTTGGCTGTGATATTCGCTGATTTTGGGTGTGCAAGATATGATGTATTCTAAACCGTATAAAGACAGAAAGATGTAGATGAGTGACTTTTTGCACTTCTCTGTGTCACACACTACTCCCCTGCACTCACTCACAATCACCATACTACTGGTAAATAGCTTCCTATACCCATCCCAACTGTGTGGATAACTAAGCTGATGTTTTTTCGGAAGTTAGACTCCAAATATGACTAAATCCACCAGTTCCATGCTGGGCACTTTAAGGCCCTTCTCCCCGTAAATTGAGGTCATCATACTGTTTGTCCTTGAGGAATGCATACTGTGAATCAGCAGGGATATCTCCTTACAGGGACCATCTTCACAACCTTACTGGCCATATACCCAGCTATGTAAACCAGTATACTTCCATCATGGTCAAAGGCATGATACTGCTGAAACTGGTGGCCTCATCCCACTCAGCAGGTCCAGGGCACGTTTTGGAAGGACACCCTCAGGGATGTTGACATGACACCAGACTCCAGCACAGCAATACTGTTCTGGAAATACAAAATAACCTTCATACAAATATTAATGTGAATCTGAATCAACATGCACCAATGCTACAGTTTTCTATTTTTCACAATTACCATTTGTTAGGTTAGGTCTAGGACATGCAGTTCCTAGAAGGAATTAAGTTACCTACTAGACTAAAACATTTTTAAAGTTAGCAAGTGCATAAGAAAATGTTTACCTGGCTGGCAGGGTCTTTGGGAAAACGATGAAAGGCAAGATATGTACTGTCACACAAAAAGCATCAGTTTCACCTCTTGTTCTTCTATACTCTATGTTTCCGTCTAGCCTGAACCAAAATAAAGAAGGCTGGTAAAGGTAGTCTTCATATCCGGTGAAAGTGGAAGCACATCATTGAGTTCCAGATGTAAATGTGAACAATTAAATGTATTATTGAGGATACTTTTTAATCAAAAGAGATACATATACCTTTATAAAATTCAGGTATGTGGAAAATGCTATAAATACTATTCATTTTATAGATGACTAACACTGGGATCTTGGCCCTAAGATTACTAACTCAACATCACCCAGTAGAGGGCCCTGTAGTACCAGATGTTTCTACCTGAATCCCATCTTTTTCAGAGAAATGCAACTGTTTGCTGACCATCACTATTAGGCCACAATTAGGATAGTATAGAATGTAATGGATGCAGGAATCGTGGGATAAAAATGTTCAGACTCGTTTCTGGTCTAGACTCAAGGCAGTATTTAGAAGCAGAATGTTATAGAGGGAGTCAAACCGGTGGATGGTTTGGTTTAAAACAAGAATCTGTCATTTGGCAGTACCGCTTTAAAAAAATTAGTGCATGTGAAAGAGTGTCGTGTTCCATGTGTGTGTTTGTGTGTGTGGGCGCAAACCTCTTTAGAGAGTTAACGGAGGATGAAGCCTCCTGTCTACAAGGAGGACATCGATGACACTTACATAGCTAAGACCATTTGGTCCTGTGCTAGGAACTGTGCTGTGCTGAAGGTACAGTGTTTGAATGTTTGTTGGCCTTTCCTCTCCAGTTTGTTTTCTATTACTGTTGCTGACTCAAGCTGTCTGCTCCCTGCTTCTGTCTCATATTACCATATAGGGAACAAAATGGACAATTTGACTATCCATGAAACATGTTTTGTCAACTAAAGTTAACATATTGGAAACCTGGAGACCATCCCCTACCAGTAAATTGCATATCTAAAGTATTGAATTAATTTGATAATATGAGATATTTTGATTCATTTCAACCGGGCAACCCGATCTCATACCACCTACTGGACACAATCCAAAGAGCATGTGGGTCAGACATGTCACATCCTGTTCACCTTCATCCAATCAGCTCGCTGTCAGGGTCCTCGCTGATCTCATGTCCTCTGTACATCCACTTCACACACACAGACACGTGCACCGACACACACACACAGCCAAAAACACGAAGGCGGTGGAGAGAGAGAGATTTAATTAAAACGCACAATTGAGTTTGGTGTCCCGACAGCTTGTTAGCCCTGAATTATTCACTGTTCGCTGAGGTCCTGAGAGCAGAGTGAAGGGGCCCTGGGCCCCCAGGAGCCCTGCTGAGGTAATGGACAGATCTGATGGCCACAGTCGGGCTGGGGCCTCGAAAACTGAGCCTGCCAGGTTGAAACCTGACAGTGTGCATCAGTTCTCTAAATCATGTAGAAACAAGGGCGGAGAGGGAAACAAACCCCAGGAGACTTCCGCAGGATTGGGATTGTATGTATTTGTGTGTGTGTTGAGAGGAAAGAGAAAGAGAAAGGGAGACTTAACAAGGGTCAATGGGTGCAAGTGGCAAGGACTGTTTTGTTTTTAGTTGAATATGGATAAGATTTTGGAAAACTTGTTTAGTCAGACATACAGTACAAAGCAACGATCTGTATAATTGACTACATTCAAATGTAGTCTTCATTGTCTTAAAACGTTTGCAATCTTTGATGTTACCAACGGAAACAGTTACTGTATGAGCACCATCACACTTGTGTCACACCAGGTCGACACAGAAACATTGTTCCAGTTCATTGTACTTTATTTAATATGTCAACTGTACTTGTTGTCATCAGTCACACTCTGCTGCACCAGACACATATTATTGTCCTCTTGTCACACTGATAACAAACCATCCCTCCTTTATCCAACCAGTCCAAACGAGGATAGGACGCTCTCTTATCTGACGGTCTCCTCTCATTTGGAAAGGTCTAAAAAGTGCCCGTCAGCCTCCTCGCCAGAGCAATTCTTTGACTTATTTGAATAATGCATCTGTTCAGACGGCAGCATCTGCTCTGCTTACTGACGCATATTTCCCAGATTGTACATGCAAACACCAGTCGCTCTGAGGTAAAACACAGCACAATCCCTTCAAAGTAAATCTATGGAAACCTTATCCATATCAATACACAATCAATTAGACGTTACCCTAAACTTGCACAACTTTGTTTAACCATTCTGAGAACTGCTAGAAGACTAGACAGGAATTTAGACACCTTTCTCTTATCAATATAAATGGCCATTGATATGTCTGCCATTCATTGAGGAAGGGGAGGAGCAGAGCAGCCTTGCATCATACCAGAGATCTGGGGGATAATACAGCATGTGTGAGAACAGAGACAGTGCTGTCAGCCCCTGCATTATGGATTGTTTTCCTGCACGAAAGCTTACTTGCCCCATTCAGTCTTCCCAAACGCATTCGGTTAAAACTTTTATGACGTGCTCCTGCGTTCAGACTATCAGGTGACGGCAAAGAGGAGGAAGACAGTGTGACTCTCGTCAGGAACCAACACGGGGATGAAAACACAAATAGAACAACAGTTTTTTTTTCATGACATCCTACAGACTCAAAATCTGAATCTTGAGCGACCACCCTACTTCTCCTACAGCCTACATCTGCCCCTCCACATCCCTTCTCCACCCCGAACACATCAATTTGTTATCAGCAGAGGATGGGGTGCACATTAAAGTTTCAGACAGACTTAATAGGTAAGGTGAGCCTGACACTCCTTCTTAGTTTTTTGGTGACAATGAAGGCTTGGCATCAATTATTGAACCGCAAAGTGAGAGAGAGAGAAAGAGAGAGAGCGCGAACAAGAGAAAAATTGAAAGATGGGGGTGGAGGGTGGGGGGGGCGGGGGAGTGGCGTAGTGTGGTGTAGTCCTACCACATTTTTGACTTGCGGCCCTGTGGGATGAGACTCAACTGACAGATACGATTCTAAAAAAAGACATTACTAGTCTAACACGGCGATATCTCCAATGTGCAGAGATACCCACAGTCTCTTCCACTGTAATGTGTTTAAACTTTGACATTGACTGGCATCATGGAGATCAAAATACTTGACAGAACTCACTGGGTAACTAAATCTTGGTATTCTGTGCCAAATCATGGCACGTAGAAACACCAGGGCTAACTCAACAAAGAGCCCCCTGGACTTGTTCCGTCTGCTGAGCTTTAGTGTATTACCTCTCCATTCATATCTCATCCAATCTGGACATTTCACTGTAGAAATACAAATGTCACTGCCATGTGTTAGTTGTCTTGATCTTGAGGCAAATCCCTTGAGTCCAGCTGCAATAAAGTGCTGCGCTTAGCATTTCTATGAGACATGGCGACAATTTCAGCCTGTCCACAGCACAAAAGCCCCAGTTGACCTAGCCAGTGATGTAATCAGAGATTAAGCCATGGCAAAAAATTGTCTTAATTTTCCAAGCTTGCGGCCTCTTTTTCTGTGACACAAGACAGACGGTCTAAAACATCATAATAAACATCCTGACGTGTTATTGCAGCCATGTTGTCATATTTGCTCAATAAGGGCAACTGATAGACAGTCTAAATCACGTGTGTCAGATATCTATTATGACTTGTGGACTTCCCTGAGACAAAATGCTGATCCACCATAGGAAGAACATAATACAAAGAACATCATTCAACCTTGGTATTTTGCAACCGATCTGCTTGCTGACGCTCCCGTTCTCTCCTGTTTGCGCCGCCTCAATCTGAGCACGGCGTCGCGCAGCCACGCCACAGCAGCATCTCTCCACCGCCCTGCCCTTGGAGCCTGATAATCTGCTCGTCACATTATCTTGTTCTACAGTCCCCCCAGCCGTCAGCGCAGGACCGGTTGGCTCACGTTTCCTTCCTGTTTACCAGTCACGGCTGCTGCTGACCCTCACGGAGGGTCACGGCTCCATTGTGTCCCCTCGGCTTGGGTTACCCACTGGCTTCCCCAGCCTTGTCCCACGCCCCCCCTCCCCTCCCCACCTCTCCCTACCTCTGCTCCCTACTGCCTGAAAATCTGCCAGAATCCACAGCAACGAGGACTTACGGTCAGCGCTCTAAAGTCTGATAGCTGATTATGGCCATATGGCCTTGGGTGTGCGTGTGCTTGCATGTTTTTGTATTCGCATGGCACAGTCCGATTGTATAAGTAATTCCTGAAACTCTCTGAGACCATTCGGAGCATAACCTGCTGTGTTCTGGTGATGCAACACTGTCAAACTGTACCTGTCAAACTGTACCCGTGTTGGTTATTTTAATTAAAACCTGACACCAGAATGCGCAAGAAAAAACATCTGGATTTGTACCATTATTGCACTTTAATTAGAGGTCAGTGTAGTGTAATTTCCGTAATCTATATTGGGATTAACTATATTTTGTGTACAACAGCTGCTGGACTTGAATGGAGAATGTCATGCAGAGATTGGCGTTGTAGCACTGTGTGTCCTCAGAAACAGGCTTTACCCAGCCATCCTGAACTATTCAGGAAGGACATCAGGGACATTAATTGACTTTAGTGAGGTCATTTCCTCATTCAGAAATCAGAATGTTAAACCTTGCTACACTATATGTTCTGTACCAGGTCTACAAAGTAATATTTCCAAAGGGGAAGTGAGTTGTTGATGAAATTGTAATACACCATCCAGCAATACAGGTGTACTCACAACACACACACACAAACACCAATTGTCTTTCAACTACTGGGGAATTCTGTTCAAAACTGGCGCCTGTGCTAACCCTTGGGACTTCACAGGGTGTGGTCTGTAGTCCTTACAATCCTATAATGACCCGGTTCCTTTTTTTAATATCCAGGTGCTGGAGCAAATACTAAGGTTCTTCCCTTGTAATACAAAGGACTCTGTACTTGAGTGTCTGCTGCTTGCTTGTAATACAGGGGGTGGGGATGGGGGTGAGGGGGGGGTGAGGGGTGTAGCTGCTCAGAGGTGTAAAGGCTGTCCATTGAATAATGTCTGAGTCAGCATCTTTGTTACCTGCTCAGAGCCACCAGTACCAGTTAAACTTATCATGAGATATTACATGAAATAAATTCTGTAACATTTAGGTTTTATGACTCTTTTTTGTTAGAGACAGGCATGCTATGCCCAAATTGGAACCATTGCACTCATGACAAGGTTGTGTCTAGCTGTCAGATGACAAATTTGGGAAATGAATTAAAAACACCTCTTTCAAAAAGTCCCAAAGTCTGAAGTAAAACTCAGGAAATGTATTAACTGTGGGTCAGACTGTTCTTTGAAAAGCTGTGTCTCTGTGTGTCTGGGTTTTTGGAAACAATGTCATGACATGCACAAACAGCAGTTTTTACATTTAGCTGAGTGTGTTGTTAAATTGGACATTTATAAGTCAGATATACTTTATTTTGTTCACTTTTTTTGTTCTACCACATTGAGATAAAAGTGAGCATAATTGAAAATGTAGACTACTCGGGAGAATCTGGGTGTGTCAAGCTTGCATTCTGCTGGATGTGCTTTCCTCTCCGTGTCTCACGCACTACATCATATACAGTGTATCCTCAGGAGTGTCTATCCTCCTGGCCAGATAGCACTAAGGTTCAAGCAGGTTCATTTACAAAGCTGATGTCAGGTGTCACTTGATCTAGCCATGAGGACATTCAGGTATTCATCAAGGTCACCTTCCCAACCTAACCGTCTAGTTACAATGCATTTCAGTGTGTTCCCCTCTGCTCTCTCTCTTACACAGACACACACAGACACACACACACACAGATAATACACCACATACAAACACAGATACTGTAAGAGAGTCTGAGTAAGACTCTGTGATAAATGAATTAGGTGCAGCTTCCTCTCACGTTCTCAGCACTGATTCCGATTATTTTGACCTGGAGGTCACTTTCAAAATGTCACCACGTCAGGAATTATGTGTTGGGATTGTTACGCAATGGAGTCTGAGAAAGATTTACTGTAGTCTAGGAAATCTTGTGTAACGGTGTTATGGCTTGTTTGTCCTGACTGTGGCATTGTTGAAGAACGTTGTTATGTTCTTGATTGGCTTGGGTCAAACGTACAGAGAATAACAAGCAGGAGAAATTGAACATGGATTTTATTCGTTTATTTTCTCAGTAATTTAGTTTGAGGTACATTTTGGGCAATGTAGCTACTTAGACTGTCTAAAACATATGCAAAACAAAAATTTAAAACTTTGTGAGTGTGTGGGTGTCTGTAGACCAGCGACTTTCAAAAAAAAAGGAGAAAGAAATGAATACATGTTTCTAAGCAGATGGTGTGTGGATGTACTAAGTGCTAGTGCTGAAGTAACATTAGGAGATGGAGGAGTGGGGTCCAGTTGTTTAGGACAGGACCATGGCCTGGAACTCTGTAGGGACAGAACAACAACAAAGTCAAGATATTACAACGGGTAAACAAGACTACATTAGACTACGGCTGATTGGTAATCTGCATTACCACAACCAAACAAGCTTCTGAAAACGATCATCAGTTTCTGTTGTATGGTGTAAATCTCATTTGTCTCTGGAATCCTATCAGCTTGATACCTGAACTATCAACTTTCAAATGATCCAACCACATTCATTGACATCATCACTGCCACCATCCTCATCATCATTATCCTCTCCTTAAATTGTTGTCTGAGTGGGACTGCATGGTTAGGATACATAGCCCGGTCCCGCCATGTCATTATTACAATAGACACTGAAGGTTGGAGGTAAGTTGGATGCTCTGTGTGATCAATATTCCACTCACCATCTACTCCGATCTTGCCATCACTGTCATCGTCAGCTGCACACAGGAAGGCCTTGGTTTCTTTGTCAGTCAGAACACGAGCCCCAGGAGAGAACCTCTGAAGGAAGAACCTGACACACACACACACACAGACAGACACAATGTCGTAAGACTCCATGGGAACAATAATTTGTTAGCCCATACAGCTAACAGGTTGATTAGCTCTCCGAACAGTGTCATGACAAGAAAGTAACCAAGCAAATATTCTGCTGCTCCGTGGTAAAAGACAAAACTTTCAAACTGACAAATCTGGCTCTAATGCCATGGGCTATTTTGACTACATCCTAGAATGTAGTCTGATATAAAACAGTCAAACATTCAGCAAGGGTATTCCCACACATATTTAAAAAGGTTAATGTAATATTATCAACAAAAGACTTGAGGCTCAACTGACTGATAATGACAACATGTCATGTTGTAGCCTATTAAGCTCAATGTTAGCATTTGGAAAATGATGCTTTCTTACCTCCTTCTCAGCGACTAGATGAAACTCCACTATTCCACAATCTGTCTACAAAGGTATGTCGTTTTGCTGAATGTTTACTCACTTGAGTTCCTCTTCCTCGATAAAGCCACTTGCATCGTTGTCAAGGATGCCGAAAACATTCTTCACATCCTGAGGGCTCTTCTTGCTGAGACCACACAGCTGGAAGAACTTCTTGGAGTTGAAGGAGTCCGGTGCTGTGAAAAGGTAAAGTGAGGAGTCAAAAATGTTGTAGGCTGTTTTTCAAACATGCTCGTGTTTCGGGGTTTCATGAGCAGTAAACTTCTACAGTCTGTGAACCTGCGCGAATGCACAGCGGGTAAGAATAAGAATCTTGCTGCAGACTGCCACCTTTATTCCATCTATTTATAAATTGTTGTGCATTTTGCACAGACGTAAACCTAAGGCCTATCACTAATCACAAAACTAATGAAGAAAGCAATAATTATATTAGTGGAAGATGATACCTTGGCAGTCCTTGAGAGCATTCTCGATTGCATCAGCGGAAAGGATAGATGTGAGAGACATTTTAATCCTGTCAAAGGAACAACGATTGTAAATTATTAACACGTTGTGCTATAGGCAGCGTACACAACAGTAATTCTTGTGATAATAGCCTACACACACTGAACACGTTGACGGGTAGGATATTCTAAAGGCTGTCAGTGCCATGACCGAGTGCTTTAACTTTACGTTACCAGTCTCTGGCATTTGCCAGCATGTCATTCTAACGCTATATTTCCAAAACGATAGTTCTAATCGTAATCTGAAAGCAAATTTAGTGAGTAAAATAATACAATTTCTGCTTTCAGAAAATATATTAGCCTATAATAATGTAGCCTACCTATGTTTTACACTCAATTAGCTACCTCTGGACAAACTCTCATTAACCCTAAGTAGCCTACACAGCGTGCAGTGCGGGACTCGGTAGGCTATACGATACAGACAGCATAACTCGTGTCTTGTATTTTGACAAGATGTAAAATAATCCACGTAACTGTCTTAAATGCAGATGTGAACCGAGAGGTAGGCTATAACATTTAAAATAAGCTTTCAAATGAAGCATGGGAAAGAAGCCAGCAAACGAAGCAAATGCTATATAAAAGTAACGGAGAAAGGGTCCTGCAGACCTGCAAACTTACCGCTTTGAGGTTCTCGCCCGGCTGGTGTTCAAAAAGAGAAGTAAGGCTGGTGTTCAAAAAGAGAAGTAAGGCTATGTGGTGACTGCTGTCCGTCAAGGCGGATTTATATAGGTCTGATTGTGGTGACAATAGGGATTGCTTGAGTTACCTGTCTTTGTATCAAATTCTAACTGCCCGCCCCTGATCGAATTTCGTACCTAACTAATTAACCTTTACTATTTATAACGCCCAAGGAAGATAGGCAGGACTGGGGACATCTACGCCCTTGTAAATGGCGAATTGAGTAACAAGTGCATTGTTCTACCCAATCATCCCCCCAATTCAACCCTCCTCCTCTTCCCCTCCCCTCAAATGATAATACAGTAAAAGCGCGAAGATAAAAAATATGCTCTCTCTCTCTCTCTCACACGCACGCACGCACGCACGCACACACACACACACACACACACACACACACACACACACACACACACACACACACACACACACACACACACACACACACACACACACACACACACACACACACACACAAACACAACCTGCCCAACCTCCTTACAACAGCCGTCCCAGGAGGTGCTTCTTTATCATTCACCTCTTATAAACACCAGGTTAGGTAAAACTAGACATTAAGCCAATAACATATACTATAGGCTATAAGTGAAAACATGGATATGGACACTGATGTTATATGTTTATTAAAATGTAGCCTAAATGTTCCCCTTGACATCACAATCAGTGATGAAGAAGTCAACTAAGAGAGTATTGAACCGCACACATCAGCTGCAAGATGGTCCCAGATTGAACCTACTAAATCTTCCACAAAGAATATGTCACATTTGCCCTCATTGATGCTTCATGGAAACTGCCCAAATTTAATTCCCCATTCTTTTGGTCCGACACGCCTCACACCAGATGGAGTCAGATTATCCACTCCCAAATCTAATTTAACCCCAGCAAATATACACACACGCAAACTCACAAGTGGAGCCCTAGATTATAGACTGTCATGATGTCAATTTGACCTTCTTGTCTCCCACCACATTGCAGATGGAGGTAAATATTGAGCCATATCGTGCTGTCATCCTGCTGATTCAGGGATTTGAGGTCATTCTCTCTTGTCACTGTTTCCCACAGATGATTCTGCATGATGGATAGTCATTTGAGTTCACCAGCCAAGTCCATGCGCCCTTGTTTGAATTAAGGTTGGTTTGGGATGAAAGCGAACACATCTTGTATTGAGGTAATACTCCACATACCTTATAGCGAGGAAATTAGCAGTCTATAACGTTTGACAAGTGTTCCATTCAGAACAATACTTATCTTGGCAGTTACTTACAATGGTAGCTATTCAAGTTGTGGAATACAGTAAGGGACATTATATCTGTAGCCCAGGGTTACTGCGGGCCTTTAGAGGACATAGTTATACCCCCAAGAGTCTCTGACACGCTAATAAATGGGTATGTCAGTGGTGAGGTCACTGAGTAGATCCCTATGAGAGTGTATACTGCGGCAGGTCTGAGGGAAAGTTATTACTCACCATTGGTCAAGGACAACATTGAATGTGCTTTCTGTTTGCATGTGTTGAGTGGATAATGCATGAACATTGAACATATACAATATCAACTCTATGTTGTATCACTTTGCAGAATCACAACTTTTGAAGGGAATTTCTTATGGTCGTACTTTACTCTCAGTTCAACCACTGTCACCGAAACCGCAATCTGATAAAACGGAAATCCTAGTAGGCCTACACCTCCATAGCCAGCGACAGACAGACAGACAGACAGACAGACAGACAGACAGACAGACAATCATGAGCCACCTTGCAACAATTAAATTAAAAACCGCAGGCTCATGAAAGATGCGTGCTCCCATGGTGCAGACTAAGGTAATACCATCTGCATGTAGCGTCCTTCCTACTTCACAGCATATCCGTGCCAACATATTTGATTAGACTAAAGATAGTTTCAGGGGAACATAATGATCCATGGACACATAGAAACCCGGAAACACGCATATAGGACCAATTAAGTTCACTACCTCGCAGTCCTCTTTCCAGTTGCACGTGTATGTCGACACAAACCAGTTATTATTAGGGCACCAATATAAGCTATTTTGGTGGCTAACAATAACCTATCCATCATTTGAAAATGCATTTTATGCAAGAATAGACGCGTCTTTACTTTTTCAGAATTTAACCAATTATTAATGCAGGCGGTCTCAGTAGGCTGACAGGTCCAGTTCACATGACCTTTGGAAAGCTAAAGGTAAATTGTTTTTTCAAACGAGCATCCTGCGACCTATAAGTGTCAAAGTCCGATGCCGACATCTCCTTCGGGATAGGACTCCAGCTTCAATATAGAGAGAAACTCAATAGGCTGTCCCTAGCTATATGTGAAAGAGAGACTGAGGACACCGGATCGAGCAGTGCGGTGCGCCTTACCCACGGGCAGTGATGTCATGCGCCATGATGATACCACGCCGCTTATACGGTTACGTCGCAATCATTTATTAATTTACATTTGCTAATTTTCTTTACAATCAAAATTATTGGTTGAAACTAAGAACCATCTCAATGTTCTTAAGGGCAGTACATGTGCCTTTTCGGGTCAGATGGCTGAGCGGTTAGGGAATCGGGCTATTAATCAGAAGGTTGCTGGTTCGATTCCCGGCCATATTAAATTATGTCCTTGGTGTGTCCACTTCACCCTACATGACTCTGGGGAATGTCCCTGTACTTACTGTAAGTCGCTCTGGATATAGAGCGTCTGCCAAATGACTAAATGTAAATGTAATTACAGCGTTGAAGAAAGAGTGTTATAGTGATGCTCCACTACATCGTAACAGACGATAGGGCCTAAGCCAAGTGTGGGGTTTGTGTTTTAAAAAACGGCCAAAACTGATTTTATAAATTGAAAGAATCTGAACTGACATTTGTGTTCCTTCATAACTGTTTATCAATACTCTGTCTGGGCCATTTTCTACTGAACAATTGAGCAAAGTTGTGCTGGACTCAGGTGTCTTCGTGTTTGCCACCACCTAGTGGTTCCTTAACGTTGACACATGCGTTCACCATATGCCACCACTTTTGACAACATATTATTAATTATACTCATCAATTATTGTTTACAATGGAGTGTTTTTAGTCACCAGATATGAAATATACAAGATATAATATCCCCATAAACACTGTGAGTGCGTGTGTGTCGTGTGTGTGTGTGTGTGTGTGTGTGTGTGTGTGTGTGTGTGTGTGTGTGGTGAGTTTAATAGATATTGTAGCCTCTATTTCTATAAGTCAAACAAGCATCAAGTAGCCTATAAGGACGTTAAGCAAGTTTGTATTATGATGATATCTAGGAACAATGTAGGTTTGAATTAATGTCGACCATATGTGAACGAAATGGCAGGTAGGCTTTTTTATGTAGGCCTATTGTTTATGCATGTCTCTTACTTTTAACTAATAAATAAAGCAACGACATCGTAGGTTACTGCAAAAGAATAGTTATTCTTTTATCGTTCATTCCCGAAAAGTGCATCATTGATTTTACAGTAAGCAAAATTCATATTTAAGACATGAACACAACCGCGCTATACATTCACATTAATCATTGTTGACAGTGTGCCGCGTGGAGGAGACTTTTCGTATAAGCAAATGTATAAAAATTATTTATATTCAGATGAAAAGGGGAGATCGTGGGCCATGTTGTTCCTTCAGAGCAAGTGGTGTTGGTCAGTTGCAAATTATGCCTTAACCAAGATAGCGAACTCTGTAAAAACAGAAAATGCAAGGTTTAGTGGGCCACAATGTCAACTCATATAGGCTATATATATATATCATGTCTTGTCAACATAAGAAAAATCATACCATCAACTCCGATCATGCCGTCACCGTCAGCGTCACCAGCCTTGAGGAAAGCCTTGGTCTCGGCCTCAGTCAGTGCGCGTGCACCGGGGGAGAAGGTCTGAAGGAAAAGCCTAGGGCCAAGCAAACAATAATACTCGTTACATCTGAATCTGAATCTCTCTCTCTCTCTCTCTCTCTCTCTCTTCCCTCCCTCTGTCTGTCTCTGTCTTTAATTAGTCGTATAAGGATTCGTCGACTCAGCCCTTACTTGAGCTCTTCCTCCTCAATGAAGCCACTCTGGTCCTGATCAACGATGAAGAAAGCCTTCTTGATTTCTTCTGAGGACTTCGCGCTCAGCCCAACCTTTGCGAAAAAGGTCTTGTAGTTGAAGGAATCAGCGGCTGTGAAGTACCGTTTAAAATTAGTTGAGCGAAACAGAATGTGACTAAATTCACAGTATGTATGCCTAAATGTCCTTTAAGTTGCATTATGGATACACTTTGGTATGTTCTTGTAATTCTGTTTTAAAAGTTGAGAGCTGTGAACGAGACTTGAATGGTTACCTTTGCATGCGTCCAGGGCTGCAGCGATGTCAGCATCCTTCAATACTCCAGCGAATGCCATTTTGAGCTATTGATAAGAAAGTTATTAGTAATTTGGCCTACTTTAAACGTGTGTTTGATGCCCAATGACATTTGCTAATAGGCTAAATGATTTAGCCCCATAAACTGATGATATTATTAGTTAAACTCGAAATAACTGCAGTGGTTGGCTTTAGTAGCCTATGGGCCTATGTCCAGTTAATTTGGCTAGCTGGTTAACCACCGCATTATATAAGAATTGTAAAAATACACGCCATATATAGGCAATATATTTCCTCCAAGAACTTCAAATAATATGACTAATTTCGCTATAACTGTTTCTAGTTGTATAAAGGTACCACGTATTACATGCCGCAATTATAGGCTACATAATGAATCCTCTCCACGTGCAAATTGAAATATGGATGTTGCATTTCCAATCCCATTTAAGATGTTCAAGTTTCCTCAGTTGCCGTCTGACAACTAATCCATTTCGTGTCAGGTTTTATTTCAATCCGAGAAAGAAAATCTCATGTTTTATCATCTGTCGGTCCAACGTTAAATGCATTTGTGCAAAAGATTCAGATGAACGTTGATACTGAAACTTCACAGGATCCAGGGTAACGCGTCCTCCGTGAAACTCACCTCTGATGTGGTGGTTCCAGATGATACAGAAGACGTCGAACGACTGCAGTGATCTATCCGTTGAGATTGCTGACCTTTTATACTTTCACTCTAAAGACATTTGAGGCATAATGTAATCGACACCGAGAGCGGACGGATGGGGTTGGGAAAGTGCCTCAGTAGACAGGGACTAGTCTATTTTAAGTTTCGTAAATGAAGATGCTTAAAAGGTGCGCTCGAAAAAGTCCTTAATATCGCCCAATGCCAAGAATATACACTGCTGATATTGATGAAATCGACGGACATTTTTGACTGGCGCATATGGATGTAAGACTGGACTTCGGCGTGGTTTAACAATCGACTTGATACGAGCTTGGTAGAATATGTGCTTTTAATTCCTCTTATTGTTGCATTTGTGTTAAACTCTCAACACACGATTACATCGGCTATTTCCCCAAAAAATGTTTTTGTTTTTTTACCACTATATTTTTTAAGGAGGCTGACAGATTAATGTTAAAATTAATCTATTTTCGTTTGCAGCTGTAATGTGTTTGCCTTCTCTATAATTACAGCAGTCCTACGATACTTATAGGCTGCATACTTTGGCGTTCTGGACCTAAAAGTCTGCATGAGATTATCACAAATGTATATCTAACACCAGGCAGCATATATTTTAAAAATATTGACACTTGAACACTGGAGTGAGACAAAATATAGGCTAACATGCGTAGAGATCAAAGTTTGGATAACGTTTGACAGTGTAAAGCAACCATAGACATCCTCTAGTACGTTGTTTGAACCTCGGGTGGTTTCTTGTGTCCGAAAAGGTATATTCAATGCGGTAGACCAGTCTCTTTTACGTTAATTCTCCTGCAGGTGGCAGCACCGGCCCTTATCTGAAAGTGTGTGTGGTAGTGGGGTGGGGGGATGGGGGGAGGGAGGTAGGGGGAGTGACAGAGTGCTGTCGGTGGAGATTCTGTGGTGCTGTCACAAGCGCTTCTGTGTCGAGACAATTAATGGGTTGAACCTGCAATTCTGTAATTTGATACTATGTTTACAACTAACTGCATTTTGGCAGGCCTGCTTTGCTCAGTTATGCAGTTTGTGACATGGACATTTGTTTCCCCACAGCTTCAAGCTGTGACTGTCACAAGACAAAACCAGGCTACAATAATTTTCAATATTACATATTTGTTAAAGAAATACTTCATGAAACAAGTCTTGTTGTGTCTTCATGAATAAGCCAAGTTTGGAAAAACTCCACAGCCAAGTACACTTTGTATATAACCCTCCCCCCTCTAGTAATGCTATTTGCTAGAATGAAATATCCTGCTGATGCAACGTAGCCTATTCATAGTTCCCCTGCTGCAGTGTCAGTTTGCTTCACTACTTTGCCCCATTGACGAAAGCGTCATCCAGAGAATCTTGGAGCAGACCTGGGAACTAATTGAGCATATGAAAGCAATCCCTTGCAAATCCCTCAGGAGTATCCAGGGCCAAGCCCAAAGGGACTCCCTCAGTATGCATGTGCCAGGACCTGGCCCAGCTCCTGCGGGTCTTCCCTCCTATCTGGGCATGATTCAAACAGGTGCTGTGTTCTACCCCTTGCCACCATACATTCAGGTCTGCAAGAATGCTGGGTGTGCTGAATGTCATGCTTCTATCCAAGTTACAAAATGAACACAGAAAGGAATACCTAAAAATGTTTAGACCAAAAGAGTATTTATTCCTGGTTTTTCACTCTTCCTCGAAAGTGCAGATAAAATATTGTACAATTCGCAAAAGCAATTTTTTGAGCAAAACTTATCACAATTCACTATGGGGAAATTGTGCAAAACTTTGAGAAATAGTCCGCTGGCAGTTAATAAATAACATATAAAAAATATGAATTCAACTAAAAGTAAGTGACTTTTGTTAGTTGTGGTTCCATGAAATGTGGTAGACGTAGGTCAATGGAAATTTATGCCTTTACAAGGAGAGCAAACTCTGAAAGTAAATAGAATGAAACTACCATTAGTTTTGTGCACAACGTATTGAAATGGAGCCTATAAACTCTGATTTATATATACACACACAAACACACACACACAACAGTACTATGAAACATGTCCACAATGTTTTGAGTTTAAAAAAATTAAGTTGACTACAATATTGTGATTTGTCATGTTTCTTCTTACAATTATGTAACAAGCCAACTATGCCAAGCTCAGAGAGGACCCTGTAATTCTAAACTCACTTTTTAAAATACTAAAATATGCTTGATTAAGGTGAATTATGCAGAACCAGCTGATTCAGTACATAATAAAAAAAGACAGTTCAGAACTATCCAATAACTTGAGGAAAGCTCTGATCTTACCATCAACTCCAATCATGCCATCACCATCAGCATCACCAGCATTAAGGAAGGCCTTGGTCTCCTTTTCAGAGAGTTCTCTGGCACCAGCAGAGAAGGCCTGCAGGAACAGCCTGAGTGGAAAGAGAGAGAGGGTGGTTGGGCTAGTTTCCCCTGGGACAAGAGCATCATCCATGTCATACATATTAGGGTTTTTATGTGGTAAGCTGTATTATGTTTTGGATGGAAATCTTAGAGAGGTTTAGACCATATAGAAAGACCAAAATATCAAAGGTTCAGAGATGTAGTAGATGGACTTGATCCTTGACTACTTAGTTCTCAGTAATTAAATAATAGATCATTTGATAATAGCCAAATATTCATACTTGAGCTCATCCTCCTCAATGAAGCCACTCTGGTCCTGGTCAATGAAAAAGAAAGCCTTCTTGACATCATCAGCTGACTTGGCAGAAAGCCCAACCTTGGCAAAGAAGGTCTTGTAGTTGAAGCTGTCAACAGCTGTCAGATGAGGGAAGAGAAAAGGAGGGGTATTAGTGGTGGCACGTGTAGCCATCTGCAGCATTCCTAGTTTTATAGCAACAGGAATTTCTCATGATTTGATTCTTTATCCCTTTACTGAGAAACAAAGAAAGAGAGAGAGAGAATGGGACATTGAGAATCCAGCATGAAGACTTACCTGAGCAAGCAGCTATGGCTGCTTTAATATCAGCATCACTGAGAAGTCCTGCGAAGGCCATTTCTTCTATCTAAAAATTAAACATGGATAGGCTTGATTAATTTATAGTAAATAATCTGCAAGATATGCTAATGATGGAATTTCCCTTCCAGAATAGACTCCTTGAGGTAGGCTACTGCTGGTCCTAAAGTCAGCAGTCACACCGCTTTTGTAATTGCCTAAATTTACTTTCTTATTTTTCAGAGATCCAGTAACAGGATTATACTATGGGTTAAACTGGGGGAAATATCTAGATTTCACACACTGATACATTTTTGCATCAGCAAATTCCAGATGCATATTATTATTATTTTTTATCAACCAGTCATCAATTATTCTTAACCAAGCTTAGAACCTACAACTGAAAAGCTCTACACCACTATACTCAATTTACTCAGTTTCCCAGATTCGTTTAGAACCTCTTAAGCGCTAGGAGCTTCTTAGGAGCTCTCTAAGCCAATGAAAGCTCTCTAAACGCGATCCTAAGAAGCTCTTAGCGCTTAAGAGCTTCTTAACGAATCTGGGAAACCCGGCCAATATAAACAACTCTTTCCAAGGGATACTCCTCACGAAAAACAATTAAGTGATGCTGCTTCCATATTCAACTTTACAACTTGACTTAACAATTCCTCATTTGAAAGACTGGCAAAACAAAAAGAAGAATCCAGGATTGATGCTTTTTATAGGCCAACTAAAAAAAAACGGCCTCCAATGTATTTCTCTACTTTCCACTTTGACTTAGTTGTCCCGTTGTCCAAAACCATTCTGATTCCATATTCACTAGTCAGATATATTCCAAGGGAATGTCGTTTCAATGAATCCTCATTAAACGCCAAGCACCTGCAATCAATTAACGACTCGCGCCCTCCGCCCACGAACCAAGGAAGCGCGTGTTCCACTCACCTTTGCTCTGCGTTGAGGCGAGTAAAAACTGGAAAGTTGGACTCGAGTAGTTGCCGTACCTCTTTTCTTTGGCTTATATATGCTCTAGCCACACCATTTACAGAGACTTGAGTTTCAGTATCAGGTAGCCTACCAAGATGCAACGGTTTTCAAAAAATGTGTCTCGTAGTCTTAAACTATATTTAGTTTAACAAATGAGTATGCTCAAAATCTCATGTGTTAGGGTTTATTGACATGTTAGACACCATGTAATCTAAGTGGAGTGACTTCATTGGCCATCTATTCATAAATGATTTGTGGCGTTCAAAAATATTTTACATTTGTTGTTTTTGAGATGTCATGTAACCCCAGAGATAAAAATGTTCAAAATATTGAAAAGTATTTTAGGCACATAGCGGCCATTACCCCTATACAGCAGTCACTGTAGATTAGGTTTCTGTTTCTAGGGAATACGATAACATTCTACTGCTGATGGGCTACTAACGCTATTGATTGAGTTGTACTTATTTATTTCAATATACAGACAATTGAATGTAGCCTACCTTCGTGATATAAATTATATATTTTGGCATGTTCTCAGCATGAGAAAAGCTCGTTCGAATTCATTTGCCAGATAAATGAACAGTTAAATGTTAACGGGAGAACACCAGGACTGCAGTCTTTGATGGGGTTGCAGAAATTCATGTGTGTAATTTACTCCGGGATCAACCATGCATGCATGCAATTGTTGCCTTAATTGTTCAATAGGCCCACCGTAGCATCTGTAGTGCAAATGCAGCTAAATGTTTCTCTCATCAAAGCTGATGGCCTGGTAATCTTATACATGATCCATGTCCTTATAGGCAATGGAAAGAATCCCACAGGAAGCCTATTTATGTGTGTGAACTAGACCAGCATTGGCTGGTTCCTAAAACTGATGGCCATACTCCAGTGTCAGTTCTTCCATGCAACGTTTTATGCAATGTCACCAGAACACTAGCTGTTTATTTGTTCTCATGTTAATAACTTAGCCATGGCCTTGTAGTGAGTGCAAAGTGAACTAAAGCGATTTGTTGGCCGGTTCTCACTTTTGACATATCAGCTATGGAATTAATACATTTAATTGAATTGGTCTCAATAGTTTGTCGTTATTGGTAGTATTGATTTTTAAATTAGCTCTGGCATATTTTACATGCCTTTATGTACGGGGGGGGGAGCAAACTTGCTCTCTTGGATGCCCCTATGGTAGATTAATCATGATAAAGGGTCCTCTACGGTGCGCGGCCCAGTGTGCAATAAAATGTGATGCACTGCCCTCTATGTGTGAAAACATTGGATAAAGTCCCTTCTAGGATGACCTTTCAGTGGATAAAACATAATTCAGTGCTCTTTAAGGTGCCCTACCAGTGGAGAAAACATGCATCTTAGTTTGACTTAAACATAACAACATGAGTCCAACATATTATATTACATGAACCGTTTTATTGCGCGCTCCGCAAGCTCGCATTACTAATGATGTCCCAGCCTAAGCTGATATCCAACTTATGTCCCTGACCTGTACATTAAGTGGGTTAAGCAAGGGAAGTTTGTATAGTCCATCGTATTGCACACTTCTTGTATGCAGCAATCTTGGAGTAAAAAAAAGATGACTCGCTCTGTGCCCCAGTAGAACTTTATATCTAGCAACGCCCCTGTGCCCCACCTTATGCAGCTGGTGCTCTTTTCATTTGTTTCGCTCTTGTCCCTCAAATAGCCTGATTCCGCCACTGATTGATGACATATTAGAACTAAATCCTACGGATCCGACTGATTACTTTGACACCTCTCCAGCAGAAGGCAGTATATATCCTATGTACAGTAAGTACTGTATGTCACATTTATTCCTTGAATTTTTGATGAGTCTATCTTGTCTGCAGACAACAGCTCTACAACTACAAATAGTTAATTGTGTACTCCTGCATACATTAAGTCATAGAAAAGGCTGAATTAACATGGCATGAAATGTAAACAAAGTGATTCTTGAGGGCTCAACCAACTCTCATCATGATATCTTACTATCATAGTACTTTACGGCGATTCACTACTGCGCAGAGTATTAACACTGTTCTCTGATTCACTCGCTGGCATTTGGAGGGCCTTGGCACTGTCCGTGATTGCGTGCTTCACTCAAATCAAGCCAGAGCATCTCACTAGCTGCTGCCGTGACAAATGCAGCATGACTGCCTATGGGCATTTTGCTTATATCATCAAATTCAGAGTATCTCCTCTTGCACACAGAGAAAAAAGAGAACCTATTGTGTACATGTCATATCTAATTAATCATTTCATTTTTACAGTGTGAACAAAAACTAAGAGACATTAGGGGTTTCTAAAATTTTATTTAAATTATTCCAGTTGCTTAATTGATCAAACGTTCAATAAAATCTAAGTCGATAATTATGTTTGCCTAGGGACTATAGTGCTCCAAAACACCAAACCAGAGACAGTGTCAGTCAAGTATTTGCTGAGTTGGTAAGCCTTCCATTCAACAAGAGAGGTGTTTGGGGTTCCATACATTGTAAAAGGTTACATTGTAACAGGTTACAAATTGTTACATTGTAAAGGGTTACAGAAGAAAAATAGACAACCATGATGAGAAGGGAACCTTCATTTCAGCAAAGCGCAGAACTCTGGAAAACAGAATGAAGATGACATTAGGCTTTGAGAGGCACAACACAAACTTTAACCAGGCTTACAGGCCTTAACACCTTTGTCACATTTAATATGTAGCACACCATTTCTAAATGTGTTATCATGTTTATACATTTAATTTGCTTGAACGTTAGAGATGAGATACAGTAGGCTATATCGTGATGCTGTTTCAATCTTTTGCAGTTGGTTCTGATGACAACTGGGGAACGTAAATGTACCTTCCATTCCGATCTTGCCATCCCCATCTCTGTCTCCCGCTGACAGCAGGGTCTCTGTCTCAGTCGCGGTGAGTTCCCTGGCTCCCGAGGAGAAGTTCTGCAGGAAAAATCTTACAAATGTGGCAGAGAACTCAAATGAATATTAATGAACATCATTATTGGCCGATTTTATTTATTTATGTCAAAGTTGTCTCATAGTTCATGGTGATGTAGCCTAATAACAATAGGTGTGTTCGACTTCATGCAAAGCCGGCGGTGTCAGCTGGTTGACATGAAGCAGTGAATGCTGGTTAGACTTTTTGTCCGACTTGAGACGGCGCCGAGGCTAGGTCACTGTTAGGCTACGTATCCGTCAAATAGGCCTACCATGAGATCGATTTGAGAACTGCCAACTGAAGCCGAGCAGGCGAGCACATTTTCTCAAGAGCAACTGCACGGGTTCTATTGACGACACAGCTATTTTATGATTGCTCTGACCCCTTCAGTTTCGCCAAAGCTCAAATCCGGACCAAACTGTAGGCTACAATTTAATTCAATGGGCCTATTTTCCTTTATTGACAGACTGCAATAGCCTACTGTTGCTGAAGAAAGGGTTTTAGTCCGTCTCTTCACAAACGGAAAGACTTAGTTTAATTTAGTTATGGTTGTATTATCAATCTGCAGATTGGAGAAAGAGTTTAACATAGACCAATACATAATAGCTACATTTGACAAAATTTCAGTGCACTGGTTCGTGCAAGTTCTTATGCAAAAACAATTAAATTCGCGACATGCTGTTCGTCAACGATACAGTAAGCAAGCAGCGCTTGATCGGCCATGACTGAAGTCAACGCAGCAAATCACGAAAAGCTGCAATGTCCGACTTTACGGAGCCGTCTGAACTCCTCCCCGACTGCAAGCGGCTACTCTCGCCGGTCGTTTCATTCAGCCGCAGTCCATGTCGAACACACCTAATAGGTGCATTCGACATCGACTGCGGCTGCAAGAAACGACCGGCGAGAGTTGCCGCTTGCAGTCGGGGAGGAGTTGAAAACGGCTCTGTGAAGTTGGACATTCCAGCTTCTCGTGGTTTGCTGCATTGATGTCAGTCATGGCCGATCAAGCGCTGTTTGCTTACGTTACTTTATTTATTATTAAACTTAGTCTTTCCGTTAGTAGAAGAGGTGGCCCAAAACCCTTTCTTCAACAAATGTTTTACTCAATCAAATTGTTTGGTCCGGATTTGAGCATTTGCGAAACTGAAGGTGTCAGAATAATTACAAAACACGCGTCAAAGTTGTCGTGTGTGAATCTGGCCAATCATGAAATAGCTGTGTCGTCATTTGAAGCCGTGCAGTTGCTCTTGAGAAAATGCGCTCGTCTACACATCCGGTAGTTCTCAAATCGATCTCACGGTACTTTGATGGCTACGTCACAGTGACCTAGCCTCGGCGCCGTCTCAAGTCGGACAAAAAGTCTAACCACAATTCACTGTTTCAAGTCAGCCGCCTGCAGCCAGCTGCAGCGCTGCATGAAGTGAGGTCATGTCGAACGCACCTAATGTCACTTCCACACCCATGACCCTCAGGCCTCAGCTTCATTTGGGTCAAATCTTACTTTAGCTCCTCCTCCTCTATGTATCCACTTTGGTCCTGGTCCAGGACTGTGAACACTTTCTGGCCATCGACCTCAGGCCTGTCGCTCAGACCTACTTGCGCAAAGAATGACTTGTAGTCGAATGTGCCTGGAGCTGTGGGGGAAAGTGGAGAGAGGGAGAGTGAATGAAAGATGGGGATAGTGAGAGCATGAGAATGGAACACATAAGGAGTAGAGAGATGAATAGAGAAATGTCACATTTACTCATGCGCTCAAGTGACTTTCATTTTACTACTGCTGACATTTACCAATACACCACCCCCAGCATTTTACTGTCACTGACCCCATCAACATTGTAAAAGTACTTTACATTATGCAATCTGAACACTCCAGCAAACACACCATACCTCAGGCAATCCATTGACATGTGAATGAGACTGTGAAGATCTGACTTTAAAAACAAATTCATGTATTCACTATTTACTCGCAGTGTCACTCATAGCATGACATCTCCTCAGCTATTTTGATTAAACAAGGAGTGCACAGCAAGTAGGGAGTCAGGTGGCTGAGCGGTTAGGGAATCGGGCTATTAATCAGAAGGTTGCCGGTTCGATTCCAGGCTGTGCATATTACGTTGTGTCCTTGGGCAAGGCACTTCACCCTACTTGCTTCGGGGAAATGTCCCAGTACTTATTGTAAGTCGCTCTGCATAAGAGCGACTGCTAAAATGACTAAATGTGAGTACCGGTAATCATGTAATAAGTGCTGTCATTAAACAAACACGAATAAAAGGTGAGGGTGTTCTGAATCAAAGTGAACATACACTTGACATTTGGGTTTCTTCTAGATGGTGTGCTTTGGCTGCCCTCTGAAGCAGATGTAATGCTTGGAGATAAATAATTAAGTGCTGGTGGGCTGTGAAGTCTGCATGGTTGGCGTGATTTGGTCTTCTCCTGAGAACTCGCCATAAACACTGTGGTATCTGGGTAGTAACTGCTCCCTAGCCCTCTGGCTGCCTGGTTACCTGGATACACCCTTCCCCCGCCAAACAGGTAAATAACCTCATGAGACTGGGAGTGGATCTATCTGTGTTTCTGTTCTATTGTGTGTATTCATGATTATGCTTATGTGTGCATGTGCATGTATACGTGTGTGTGTGTGTGAATGGTGCCTGTCTCACCTTGACAAGCCTGGACTGCAGCCTTGATGTCCTCGTCTCTCAACATCCCTGAAAGTGCCATGGTCCTTGATGCCTGAGGGGTGCTGTAGCATGTAAGGAAAACAAAGTGACATTAAATAAAACAGACACGTGTCTTTAGCTTTAAGATAACAAAACATTTACTGGGTGAAACCGACAAGGTGTGTGTGGCAAAGCATCCAGCTGAAAACTCACTTGAGTGTGTTATATGTCAGTAGCATTTTCTGATGTTGATTATGTGTGACATAACAATGGACTGAGAAACTGACTTTTGAATCGCTAAATATATTTTACCGATAGACATTTGTGAAAGGGCAATGCAACTTAACTTGGATTAAATTATAATGCAACTACTTTTGTTTAACAACAAGACCTTGAGAATCTGAATCTATTATTCTGAGTTGAATTGAACAAAAGAACATGCACTTTGCCTCTATCATTTAAAACTGAGAAACACTAATGCAACTGCACATACACAGATGAAAGTACATGAACATATTAAAATCTAAATAGTCAAATACATTATTATGATTGAAAAATCATTACACGTGCTAAATCTGCTGCTTACCGTTAGCCTGATGAAGGTATCCTGTCTTTGATCCTTGGATGTGCAGATCTCTGCCTGTCTTGATGCGTGCCTACTCAACACTACTCTCTTGCAGCTTTGTGAATCAGAGTGTAAGAGCGAATATGACGTCTCTGTCCACAAACCCTGGGAGATTCCCCACGACACAAAGCACCAACCCCCTTCATCAGTGTATTAGCACAGATTACTTTTTTATTTTCCTTGAGAATGAAATTGACATCTCACCTTGCTATTTTGCAAAAGGCATGTCATAAAATCTGTAATTGTTTGTAAAATGTAATGAATTTAACTGTGAATTGAACTGTTATTGTCAGATGGAAATGTAGTATTGTTTTAGTTAAATATTTAATTTATATATTTTGTAAAAAAGATGGATGAAATGTACAAATTGGAATTAAAGTAGGCCTACATTGAGTTGAATCTAAAGATAGATCCTATTCTAAAGTGACTTAACTGGTACCGCACACTTGTGCATATAATATTGATCTGATGATGGATTTTGTAAACCACTGACTTTTATCTTTAACCCCTACAAAAATTGCTTAATTTGAATAACGAATAATTGTGTTGATATATCACAATAATATATAGTGAGCTTTTTAGGTATAGCCTAATCAATCTTATACTGTATCATGAAAAATATATTTATCTCCTCTATACCAAAGATCTCCTTTGGACCACTTATACATTGTACATTACATACATACATCCACAGCCTGACCCCAATTTGGTATCTATCACACATAATGGACGCGTTTCCCAGATTCGTTAAGAAGCTCTTAACGCTAAGAGCTTCTTGAGCGTTCTAAGAGCGCAGAACGCTCTTAAGAAGCTCTTAGCGTTAAAAGAGCTTCTTAACGTATGTGGGAAACGCGGCCAATGTCTCATTTGGTTATTTTTTTGTGGTCCAGCTAGCCTATGTATCTGTGCACCAAAACAGAGAGTAGGCCAATCGTAATGTACTATATCTGATTAGCATGTTTTAGTCAACAAGACCATTTCATATGCCTCCTTGCTACCAAACCGCACAATAAAACAATGACAGGAATAACAATTTTAAGTGACCAATTAGGTATAGTAGTTCATGATTTGCTACGGTACATGCCCATCTTTAGTTAGGCCCACAGCATACGCACACACACGCCCCCATGCTGAAATGTGACGTAGGAACATGGCGCTTTGGAGGAAAGGTGTTGCCTGAGAGTTGATTCTTATTATTTTGAATTAATTTATGATTAAAACGCCGGTTGTATATATGTAAATATGATTGTCCACAAAGGGTAACGGAACCTTTTTGTATTTTTGGACAATGAACCGGCAATCTTGTAGGCACTGATAGCGTTGTTGCTACTGTACTTGTAGCTAGCTACCTAAGCCAGCCTGCTATTTAGCTAGCGACAAATAGCTAGCTAGCTGGCTAGGAGGACATAGCAAAACAAGCAGGAAAATGTTGGTGTTGATGCGTGCGTTATATGCATCCGGTAGCTAGCTATGTATTAAACCTATAATACGAATGTAGCATTATATTTAATTCATTAGCATTTCGTTATACTTCGAATATTTTGATTAGTTTGTGTGTTAGCAAAGCTAGCAAGAAGGATGGAGAACCGTCATGGATTTGTTTTGTTGCTGACAACTGGAATCCTTCAGTCGGCAATATTGCTGTCCGAATGTGCCCCGCTTCCGTATTCTGACACAGGTAAATACGTGTTTGTTTACTCAGTTAACGTTGTAAACTGTCAATGTATGCGATTATTGTCAAGTTCAATACATTGATGCCGAGCTAACTAACATTAAATGGCTAATGTGACAACTTGAAGTATTGCTAATCCAGCTCTACGGCTATCCAAGTAAGCTAGCAGTAGCCAAGCACAAGCACAAAACAGCTAGCAGTAGTTGACTTATGCTAGCTAGCTAGCAACGCAGCAACTTTCGCTAGGAGGAGCAGTAGCACGAGCTAATATTACAGACTCTAGATGTTTATTTGGTTAGTAAACGTTGTTAATTGTTAAATATTACAAACGTAGCAATGTACAAGGGTTTCTAGGGGGTGCCTTTATTACCAGCTGCCCGGTACACTTTCTTGTGACCATTACAGGCCAGTATGTGAAGTGAACAACACGACAGCCTGACGTTTATGGACTGACCCTACAAGTGGTCCGTGCGACAGGTTAGGCCTAGGGAAATAGTAGAATGAGCAGTAACATAGGATTTAGTGTTGGTTAACTTTAGGTTTAGGTTCGTTGTTGAAGGATATTCCCCAAGTTGCCATAGGCCTATTTGCTGTTTTGCTGATGCCTTCTTCTGTGGGTCCTATTTGATTAATCCGTCTCTAAAACCTCATTGCTTCTTGAATGAGTAGCAGCAGCATCACAAATGTAAAGATGTGAACAGTCAGAAGAGAATGGAACAGATGAGCAACCACAGACAGAACAGCACATGAATGGCCTTGGCCCTAGGACACTATTTGGCATGAACGCCTCTCTCTAATAATTCTGGTCAGATTTGCTTCTCGACAGTGGTAGAAGAAAAGCTAAAGCTTAGTTAGGCTCTTATGGTTAATGAATTGGGATGGATATGTTCAAACGTGTAGGTCAGTAAATATGTAACCATCACCCATGTTCCATTCTTATCAGTCTCTGTCAATATTTAACAGTGCATTAATGTTTGTATAGTTTTATGACACTTTATAGGCTACTTGTTACAGTAAATGAGGGAGCAGCACTGGATCAGCCCTTTTACCTCTTGTATTTCCACTTAACATTTAAAGCGAGTGTAAACCATGTCATATAGATCATAAAAAATCTGTCACTACTCAGTAAACAATAAATAATAAAAAGACAGGTTAATCAAGTTAGGGTTGTTGTGGTTTGACAGTTAAAACTATTCACACCAACAGCTCACTCATGTTTTGGGGTTTGAAATGGTTTCAGGGACATCAATACTATACTAGTTCAATGTCTCTCACTTGAAGCCATGGTCTGCAGTGGTCAGTTTAACTTGTTGTGTTTATTAGCTGAGCATGTAAAGAGCCAGGCTGCATGTCCTGCAGCAAAGTCCTATTTTGCTGGCCATGGCCTTCCACACCACTGAATTCTGATTCACTGACCGGCACTATAGCTGCGTTTCCGTAGCAAGTCCCGCAACTTGTACTCCCCAGAACTAAGCTACTTTTCATGGAACTAGAAGGTTCCTTCAACCCATTGTTAGCTGCTTTTCCACTGCAGGAACTTTCTCCCAGAAGATTAGGTGAATTAGTCCACTGACATAATGCACCATATATACTGTATATAATAGTATTTATGTAAAATATAAGAAATATAAAATACATATATTTTGCAGTGTGAAAAATGTTCAGCTAGCTCGACATGTCAGAGATTTTAGAATACACTGAGGTTTGTCATTCTCTGTTGGCAAAGTGTAATGCCGTTGGATTTTGTGGTCAAGCAATTAGCCTTGTCCCATGTAATTCATTTAATTATAGCTAGAACTGCTTGCCTGGAAGTGTACATGGATGGTTAGGCCTGAGTTGCATTCATCTTTTTAAATTAAAGGTAGCCCAAGTAGCTCTGAGCAGTGCTGTGCTTTGTTTTTTAATCTGATACCTGATCAGTATGAAAAAGTGGATACACTGTCATCTTAAGTGGGTCTGCTTAAGACATACCATAAGGGGCCAACTATATTGTTAAGTTGTTTCAGGCCTGCAGATTTATTGCCTGAGGTGGTCCACAACAAGGTATTTGTGGCTAGTAGTGGGAACTGAGACAGGGCAACTCAACAGACCATTGTAATATCCCTCTGCCTCCCCTTCGCATGAACCCAAACTTAGCATCATCAGACACATTTTTTGTACAGGCAGGTCATGTCCCCCAAAAATGGGTCAGACGTACCTCTCGCGTGAACAAAGATCTCTGAAATATGCAGCGGGAACAAAAGCTGGCAGCTCATGGCGTATTGGTCCTCTAAACCAGTTTAATAATTTGGTGAGTCTGCCAACTCATAATATGAACCCATGACTCGGATGAGGCTAACGGAGGCAGAGTGGAGCTGCTACAGAGTCAGAGCAGCTTAGACTGGGCTGGGTACCCCCTCACACGCAGACTGCCTCTCACCCTTCGAGATATTCACTGACTGGGACCTCCTTTGAAGCACGCTTGGTTGCGCCGTAGCCGTAGGAGCTGCTGCTGTGGTGGTGACACACAAAAAGCCTGGCGAGAGGATTTTGTGAACAACATTTTGAGTCCCAAATGGCTTAGTCACTCATTTGACCCTTGCACGCATAATGTTTTAAGACTGCTTTGCTGGTTAGGTTGTAACACAAAGGACATAGCCGATGGAATAAGGATTGTGACACGTTAAATGATGAATGCGTAATATGTATTGTAGTTCATCCTTATCTTTCCAGACAATTTTTTCTATCGAAAGTGGTCTCTTATCTCATCTCTTATCAATGCTTTTTATATTTGTTGTCACTAAGTGCTATCATTGTCAAAGAAAGACTGGAGAACCCATCACATTTTCAGCAGTCAAGCATTTAACGTAGGCCTTCTCCAGTCTGTGTCAGGTCAGGCAATTTCATTTGAGCTTGGTAGGCAAAGAGCAGTCTGTTATGTCAGCAGCAAACATCAAACATGGATTCTCCCCCAACACCACCCCAGCTGGCTCCATAGTCCTCAGAAGGCTACCCCCACTACCGCAGGTGGAAGTCTTGTGGAATGAGGGGTGGAGGGCGGGTTACGTTGTCCATCTGTACTTAGAACGAATCCAGATTTAGAGCTTGTGAGACAACAACACAGGCCCTAGCTTGGCTAGCTTGCCTAGGCCCCTGAATCTTTAATCCCCTCGGCTCCTCATCAATATTTAACCGTCAGCCCTGCTTCCTTATGACCGTCTTGAGCACAGCACCCGAAAAAGAGTGTCTTAAGTCATAGAAGAGAGTGCAGGATTTTGTGAAATGGAACTTGAGTGGCGGACATCACCCTCACACCGATGTTGGAGTGCTTCAGCTCTTTTGCAGGACTCTGGTGGGGGGACTAGGCCTTTACAAGTACTACAGCTCGTTTCGAAGGCCTCCGTGACCAGAGATGAAACTGGAGGCTGTGTTAACTGGATTCCTCTTCGGCAAACTCCATTACCCAAGTGCCTCGCTAACACGATGGACTTGATACCAGCATGGCAACACCCACAGAGGTTTTAGGATGAGCCTAGGGCATGTCGTGCTCTAGTGATAAATGTCGATGTGTTGGACCTTTAACTCAAATCTAGGCTAGCCATGTTATCACCAGGACTGTTGTCTCATGATAGCACATCTCTGCCAACAGATGAATCACCTGCTTGGTATTTTTAGGCTAGTTGATGCAATACAAAGTCCGATGCTGTGAAGTCTGCTACTTGGTGGTCAAACTGGTGTCTATAAGTCAGGAATGTGGGCTGGGTTGAGTAGGAAACGAACGTCTAGGAAAACCTTGTACGATTCAAATACCAGGGTGTGTTATTCCTAACTAAATGAATCATTTACCTCACACTTCCTGGGTTGTGACACAGGCATTGCGTGGTGGGAGAATTACTAACAATAAACAAACTTTTGGTTTTCTGTTTTGCCTGGATTTGCCTCCGAGAAGCTGCAGTCTAGTATACTGGAACCAGGGTTTGCATGTTTAGTATTTGCGTGTTGTTTTGGGTGCTCATGCAGTAACTTGCTAGATGGACATTTCAGGAACTGAAGACTATTCACATCGGTGCTGGCTCGAAACAATACACCTTTCCTCGATGGCCCAGACACTGTGGTGCATAAAGTAGCATGACCACAATTTGTTAATTAAAAGTAATGACCGTCGAGTTCCTTCTGCCAGATTAGCGGTCAAGCCATGTGACTCTGTATCTGTTGTGTTGTGGGTGTGCCCCACATCAGAAGTGAGCTATGATGAGTTGCCTGACGAGCTGGATCATAGATCTGAGGTTGCTTGATGGGCGTGGCTGGCTGGTGGGAGAGGCAGACAAACGAACATGCCCTTTATTACAGCATCAACAAGTTTTGTCATGTCTGGACAGTGTGTGGATTGTTGATGATATGTTGTGTCCCCCACATCAGATATGATAGACATACCATTAGGGGTGGGAATCTTTTGGTACCTCACAATTCGATTCAAATCCATTCTTGGGGTCACAAATCGATAAAAAAATCGCTTCACAAATCAATCTGTGAATCAATCTGAATCGCTAGCAGACTGAATCGCGATTCAAATGTGAATCGATTTCCCCCCACACCCCTAATACAGGTACAAACACTCACACTGATGACTCCATAGTGAGTCTTGTCATTAGGGGCGTAGCTACTTCTGGACCTGGCCTAGATGACAATATTTCTCCCTTTTTAGAGCCGCTATGGGGGCTTATTTTACTGTACACTCATTTCTTGTATAAGTTGCCAGTAAGAAAAAAACCTATTATGTTGATTATTCACAAAGTGATAACCCTTCAGGCACCTTCAGGCATCCTTGCTGTTCCGAAGAGGCTGCCACAAAAAGGATAGTCATTTCTGAGGGAAGTTCTTTCATGTCTGCAGCAACATCCTCCTTGTTTCACTTCCTTCAGTGATGTGAAAGAACTGGACAGGTGCCCTGGAAAGTCCCAATGGGCGTCCGTGTTCTTACACGGGTCTGCTTTCACCTGTCCCGTGTTTTCTCGACAACACACGAGAAATACTCTAGGGGCCAAGGTAATGAAGCCTCCTCAAGATTGTTGTGTCCTTAGGGGGTATGTATCCAGGATAGCGTTGGTGGCACACACACAAAGATGATCGCACAAAGATCATACAAGTACACACACAACATACACACTGTATACAAACATCACACACCTCCAAAAACCCTCTGCGATAGATAAGACAGCAGACAGGCAGAAGCGATGTGATGGACTAGTGGTAAGAGTGCTGTGGGAGCCCTGCAAGACTGTGTGGGACGGGGGGGGGTCGGTGATGATTGGGATGTGGTGACAGTGAGTGGGTGGGGAGACGTCCGCTGTCAGCGCTGCCACCTGTTTCGCTGCCACAGCACCTCCAGGTCTCCAGGCACTCCCTATCGTTGAGTTGGGACATATGGGGTTTGGGGAAAGGTGATGATGTGGTGAAAAATGGACCTGTCCTTCCCCCATCTTGTTTTGCCCCTGGCCCGCCCTGCCAAAGTCCTGGATAGCTCTGTAAGTCCCTGGTGACATGATTTGATTCATGTTTATATCGAATAAGCCATTTGTTGCTTACAATAACTATCTCGTATTTAGAAATATCCCCGAAAGGAAAAAACCATTGGTGTTTTCATCTCAGATCATCCAAACCAAACCTGGCTTGCAGTTTGTCAACTATAAGCTAGCACGACGCTGGTCCAGCTAGCTCTCAGAATCTCGCACTTGTGCTCCTTGAACTGCTCTGCTCTGTTTCAATGTACATGTATTGGTGGAACTAACGTTGCTGTGTCCTTGTTCCAGGGGAGCCCGGTGGAGGGGCGTCCATCTCTGCACACATCGCCGTGGTGGTGTCGCTGGTGGCCCTCGTGGCCATGCTGGTGCTGTTAGTAAACTGCATGACCTGCTGCAAAGAACGCGAGATCAATTTCAAGGTGAGAGACTTACTGGCACCCAAAGTGTACACATACACACAAGCACACTCAGACCCGAAGTAAACTGAAACCAGTCAATATGGGATATGGATTCAAAGAATTCCGAGAATGAGGCAAAGCTTTGCTAATAGACGAGGCAAATATACTCTAAAGCTATTGCAAAACCATATATATATACAGTCAGCTTAACTGATGGTAAAAGTTTTGTTTCAACTGCTTAATCTTTTAGGTTTGTATCATGCAGGCTATTATGTCTGTGATACCAGATTTTCTAGTTAATAATTAGCATGAGCAGTAGCCCTTCATCTGAAAGTCACCTCGACCATAGCTCAGTGGTCCCACACCTGCATGACAATCGTCCCTTTGATGACGCCCGTTCACAGGAGTTTGAGGACAACTTTGACGATGAGGTGGACTTCACCCCCCCCGCCGAGGACACTCCTTCCATGCAGTCCCCGGCCGAGGTGTACACCCTGGCCGTCCCCCCAGTGGCCCTGCCCGGACCCCCCCACCTCCAGCCCCCTCCCCGCATCTCGGGTAAGACGTCTCGGCTTTTATTGGACACTTCACATGACGCCAGCCCCTTCCTTGTTCGATACGATGGTGTTTGTCGTAGAACCACACTGTGCGCTGACCTGACCATACCACCTGACTACGAGACATCTTTTTAGGGTACGTCGGGTTAATTGCCCCAGGCGTTACTGCGTCAGCTGTTAACATGAATCACGTCAGGTGGAGTTGACTTTAATCTTTGGACCCTAACCCTCATGACAGCTTGTCCTCAGACCCATTTACCCACCTCCTCCACACTTTTTTATAGTTTAATTGGAGCAAAATATAATGATAACAGAATGATCGACGGCAGTGCATTCTTTTCATCAGTCTCTCCTCACGCATCCATGTAAAACGTCACATGAGCAGCTGTGCTGGCGTCTGACTGGTTCAATAAACCAGCTAATACAACACTGTGATAAGACACACCTCCGTTTTTCTTCAGGTTAACAATACACCTTCATTTTTTGGACAGTTTTGTTTCGTTCCCTATTTCAATCGAATTAAATCTGGGCGTAGCTGCGCTGTATTCAGGATGGTTCATATGCACACCAATGATTATATCATGTATGATTTATGAGCCAAATACCTTGATGGATTATATTTAACTGCATATTATGTAAAGCTAAACCAGATTTATTAGCAGAACGATAACTAACCGCTATTGGCTTTGGTCTGTCGAAGATTTATTGTAAACTCGCCTTCGGGGTGTGACCTTCGATGTCACGAGTCATTTGACTGTTGGTCTGGTGATGCGGATAGACAGTGTAGTTGGTGTGGATCTGGCCCATATCTGCAGTCCTGTGTACCTCACGCAAGACATTTCTAAGGAGATTTACTGACCCGTGACCAAATACGCCCTTGCTAGCTCGTTATCGTAGCCTTGGAAGCAGACCAATCTGTGGGCTCATGTTTCATTTGCTCTGGCAGATGGGTCCGGCCACTCTCCCATTCAAAGTGATTTCTACCCTGCATGAATACAGTCGGGCCAATCATAACCTTTTATCTGATATTGGGGCGGGTTTAATACGACGACTGTGCAGAGTAGGGACAACTGTACGTCGTAGAGACATTTTTGTAAAAAAAAACAAGAGGCCGGTTCGTTGCTCTTGATTGGTTGTATCTATCTAATTTCTTCCAATTGCATCCAGAGGCATTTTGGTCTGCGCCCTTTGACTCGTTGTAA
This sequence comes from Mallotus villosus, assembly GCA_903064625.1. NCBI lineage: Eukaryota > Metazoa > Chordata > Actinopteri > Osmeriformes > Salangidae > Mallotus > Mallotus villosus. Next base: position 281,061 of record CAEFZP010005882.1, on the reverse strand, counting down.
ATTGAAAATACGCGGAGAGGTTCCAGACGAATACGCACTTACGAATTGGTCTGACGATGTAAGGCTAATGTAATGAGGGAGGGCACACACGTAGTGCCTCTGCATGAGCAAAGGTTACGTTGTCACGCTTGACTGTTTGGAATGCATAAAAACATCTAATTAGCCGTAAACCCCTATTTGTTCCGTTGAAAAGTACATTTTTGCCCGACTGTTCTGAAGGTCTTGAGTCACTAGGCTCCGCTTATAACACCCTCGGTTGGTAAGCTGCTTCTGACAGCAGGGGGACTGACAGTGGGACATGTGTCCCAGAGACCCTCCAGAGCTCACGAGGTTCGCATGCACTCATTTAGGAAAAGGAGATGAGTGAGACCCTGGGAGACGTCGTTAGATGCTAATTTGAACTCTTGTGTTGTCGTTTCGGTTGGCACCCAGAGGGCTCAGCGGGATCGCAGTTGGCTCGTCACAGTCTCAGCTACATCCAGGAGATTGGAAACGGTTGGTTCGGCAAGGTGAGTGTTATGTTGTGGAAGGGTGCTGCATGGTGTACCCGGACAGCTCGGGTACCTGCTGTTTGTTGTGTGTTGGGGTTCTGTGTGTTCGTACAAAACATTTGTAATAAATTACCCCCCCTACCCTTCTGCCCCCCCACACACACACACGCATCTCATACGCTGCAAGTTATTGTCCGGGTTGCATTGATTACTCCAAAAGCCGCCTTCTGAGCTTGAACATTATTATTGAACAGTGCCAGATTAGCCCCCTAATCCCTGAGACCACAGCCCCTTGACTGGGTGAGGCCTCGTTCTGTTGCCCTCTCCGTTTCATGTGCCTCGTAGCTTAGAGGAAACACGGGGTGGGGTGGTGGGGGAGGGGTGGCCAGGCGCTGTAGTGTGCCAGCCTGCAGTAGAGGGGGAATGAGAGGGAGGTCAGGAAGTGGAAGGAGGTCGGGGCGCAACGAGTGACGGGAGATGGATGAACATGATAGTGAGCGTCATAGTTCTGTTTGGATGGTCATGTCACGCTCTGTTCCATTCATAATGACCCTATCTTGGCCAGGAGCCCAGGGCCGCTTGTGCCCAGTTACAGAAGCAAACCACCCCCTACAGGACACCCTACCTGAGGGGGGCATGAGCTTGTCCTCCCCCCAGCCCTCAACCTGACCTCTCCAGACTTTTTCCTCTTGCCTGCAAGTCGGCTGCTTTCTGGCCAGGGGTTATTTTTGCTTGGTCACTAAGTGAGGTCTTCCTGTGCAAGTTCCATTCAAAAGTGTGTGTGTTTCTTGTGCAGGTCCTCCTCAGCGAGACATACACAGACCCGGGCGCGGCCCGCGTGGTTGTCAAGGAGCTAAAGGCAAACGCCAGCGCCAAGGAGCAGAATGACTTCCTGCAGCAGGGAGACCCTTATAGGTAACGGCGGGGCCCCGGACACCAAACGTTGAATCGAGGCCATGTTTCTACTGCAGACAAGAAGAAAACATTACACCTGAGGCAATATGTATGTTGTCGTATTGAAGAACCAGTAACTGAAGCACAAGAACGTGGTCAGCTGCACCTTATAGCTTCCCCAAGGATAGCAGCGCCCTCTACCTTTCTGCCAATCACACTGCAAGCGCCCTGTTTGCTCTTTCCCGTCAAGTTCACGTCAAGTCTCAGCCTGTTTTACAACAGTCTACTCAAGCTGTGCCTAGGTCGACTGTGCCTAGGTCGACTGTGCCTAGGTCGACTGTGCCTAGGTAGACTGTGGAATGTCAAGCCTTTGTCTGAGGTGGTCTGAACGCCTGTGTTTGTCTCTCCACAGAGTCCTGCAGCACCCCAACATCCTGCAGTGTCTAGGCCAGTGTGTGGAGGCCATCCCCTTCCTGCTCGTCTTTGAGTACTGCGAGATGGTCAGTAGTAAATCACACACACTCCCAACCGCTCACAGCCAACACCCCGAGTTCGCATCGTCGGCCCTCGCGCCTGCTTTTACCGAACGTTAGATCTGTAAACTCCAGCCTCCCTGACATCGCCGCTGTACTACCAGGCTTGGTGGGTCGCGAACGGTTCGCGGTTCAGTGAAGTAGCCAAGCGTCGGCGTCCCGAATCTCACGAGCGTAATTGAACTTCCCCGTCATCCGCGTCGGCCGATGGAGGTCTTGTCGCTGGCCGTTGATTTATCCGCTGTTTTTCTTGATCTATTCCTGGTGGCGTGGGGCCGCTGGCCCCGCCGGTGAGCGGGCCTCTCGGGTTGCCAAGCCCAGTAAAGCAACAGGCTCTGCTTACACTCACTGTCACTCCACGGTCTTGCTGTGTTTGGGCTTTTTTATCACCCACGCCGGCAATCTGGACGACGCCATGGGACAGCTTGTTTGTGGTGTGTGTGTTCGTGTTTGCGGGGCCTGTGTTTTGTTATTCGTTCGCGTATCTGTGGTAAGAAGGTTTGCTGAAAATGAAAGACTTACCTGTTATGATTGGAGCCGAAAGTCCTGTGTGTCTTTTTAGGATACGCGGTGCGTGCGTGCGTGTCTGTGTGTGTGTGTGTGCGTGTGTGTGCGCATGTGTTTTTTCTATGTCTCTCTCCATTCCCCCCTACTGGGTTTCTATTTCAGCTGAGTCTGTTTCTGGGTGACAGGCTGTAAGGCAGGCATGTGGATGGCATGTTCGCGTTCAGCCACGGCAGGAGCTCCTTTTTCAGGGCATCATCTTCTCCTGTCACACATCAGCTCCAACATGTGTGTGTGTGTGTGTGTCTGTTCGTTTATATGCGTGTTTTCGATTTCGGGAGAATTGATTACGAATCTTACATGACATTTAAATACATTTGGGAGGGAGGGGGGGGTGGTAGGTTTGGCCTATGATGTGTAGTGTTTGGTTAATGGCTGCGCGTGTGATATATTGTTTGGTATACGGGGTGGCATGTTCGTGTTAGTGGGCCCACTTGTTTGTGTGTGTGGTGTGTGTGTGGTGTGCGTATACGTGCGAGCCCCGGGGTGACCCTCACCCCGATCCTCAGGCTGCAATCAAATATGAGGCATGTACCAGAGCCAGGTGTGTGTGTGGAGGGGCTGGGTGGGGCAATGGGGGAACGCGCTCATCCCCGCACCCAGGACAGCCTTCCTGTCTCGGGCCCCTGCAGCACCACAAACGGCCTGCTTTCATGAGCAGAGAGCAGGAGACCGCTCATACGGACACCAGCCCATACTGGTGCAGAAGCTGCTTCTGACCCCCAGTGGATGAACTCACCTGGACGGGGCCTCAGTTGTGTCACCCCAGTTTTTCCTCTAGGGGGCGTCCTCAGCGGGCGCCGCGTTGTGGTGGTGGGGTCGGGGGCCAGCGGGAGATAGAGATGAGTCTGGGTTAATGACTTAACGCCAGCGTTAAGAGAGTCCCAGCTGTTTAACGGATGGCGAGAGTCGAGGGTCTAAATAAATAAGCTGGTCATTCTGGCGGAGAGGCCGTTTAACTTGTTAGGGTACGGACATGACATCGCGTGGCGCTAATTGTCGCGCCTCTCTTTTTGAAGAACGCCCAGTAACACAGACCAGTGTCACTGGCCTGTCAGAATAGATGAGGGAATATATCGTTTTTTGTTTTTTTTACAGCCTTTATATAGTACGTCTTCACGAGTTGGAATGTCTTGGAATTGAGGTGTCAACAATTAAAGTTGTCCACTGCCTGACTTGGATAATGAGGGTGAGAGGGCCTCGCAGGACATTGGCGTGGAAGTTTTATTTGCGTGTGTGCGAAATATGCGCGTGGAACCCAAGACCGTTATGAGGCTCCCATTCATCAACGCCGTCGGTGCGCGACACATTCTCCGCGTACGTCAGAGGACACTTACCTCCGCACCCACATTTGACCCTAAACCCCCGTTTTCAGCACGCACTACGTCACTCTCTGCACTTTTTGACAGTTGGGTGATTGATGGCCGTACACCCTCCCTGTATCAGCTACAGCCCCCGGTAGCCCTGAGTCGTTGCATTTCTGGACCACAGAATCCTGGCAGCCAGATCAGTGGTGCAGAACGCCAGTTGCCGTGAAAGTGAGTGACGGCCTCGTCTGCGAGGGGCCTGCTCAGCCTGGGGGCTCGCCTGCAAGAGTCGGCCCCCGGGTGTTGTTGAGCAGCCCCAGGGGGTACATGCTCTGAGGTGTCGTGTTTGCTCCGGCTCTTCCTGGAAATCTCTGAGCGGCTTCTCGCCCTATACCCACTTGGATAAGCAGTGGGGTTTCAAAGGTGCTTCGGTTCAGTGAAGCTGGGGTCTTTTAACTGACTGCTTTTATTCATTCGGAGGCAATCGTGGCTGTGCCGCGGGTCCCTCTGTTTGTGGAATGTGGGGTGTAGAGGGTGTGCAGGCCTCCTCTGTATCTAAACACCCGCGGAGACAATGGGAAGGACGATTGTCAGGAAGGGGGAGAGAGAGAGAGAACGAGTGCAGAGCACGCAGTCCCCCAGTCAGCCCGTTTTCCACCGAGGGACGACAGATTGCTTTGTTTTCACATTGACAGTGTGTTCACAGCACTTCTGGTGTGTCCTCCCTTATGAGCGCTTGTCAGCTGGGACACTTTGTCCAGAGAATTGCCCCGTTACCATTGTTTAACACCCGCGCTTCAACCCCTGGGTCTCCATTTACGTTTTGTCTTTCACACCCTGCCACTCACCTTTTGTAAAGGAGTCGAGCCCGACATTTAGGCCTATCTCGTTTTATAAGTGACCAGAGACGGGGACCGTCTTGCAAGTGTTTTCGTCAATGTCCCCTTTGGGGCTCTGTACAGAATGACGTCCGTCGCTAGGCTCACATTATCAGTAAACGTAGGTGGTAGGTACGTGGTTTTGTGGGAATCCTCCCTGTTCTGCGTACTGTGGTGTGTCGGGAAGCAAGAGAGACGGGCTGGAGACGAGCTACGGTTACGGAACAGTCTAAGCTTCGTGTCGCCTCCTCGCTCGGATGGAGAGCGAAGCTGCTGTGGACGCACAGGCAATCCCCGAGCGCCATGACCCTGAGTCATGCCCCTCGACACTTTTACCGAAGGCCATCTCCTATATTCTTTTGCAAGGCGGTCGAGCGGGTGCGTTTTGGAACCGGCGCATTCCACAAGGAGCTCCAAGGTGACACGGGAGTCCTGAAAGATCGCCCACGGTGGCAAACACAATCCCCACAGTCCCCCATTCCTCGCTCGGGCCAGCCATTGGCTCGGCGAGAACGGTGCCGCTAGTTTGGCGGCAAGCTAGGCAGCCAGTTAGCTGTGGAGATACTGACACTGAACGGGGAGGGGGGGCGGGGCTTCGTGCCATCAAGGACGGACGGGGGCGCATTCCGACGTCCGCCATCTGTGAGTTTCCGTCACCGTTGGCGTTTTGCGAATTGTCGAGTGTGATGCGGTCTGTATTTGTGGAGTGTGTCCTCCGTGCGGGAGGAGTCTGGTCTTTCAATGTGAAATATGGTTGTTTGGGACTGAGCTGCTGCTGCATGTTCACAGGTTCATAAACCTCTCCTGAAGTTCAGGGGGGGGTGAATTTGGCTGTGACCTGGGCAGATGTCCCTAGATTCTGTTGTTATCCTCCACCTCAAATCTTCCCCAATTTGATTTGCGTAGCCCTTTTTTACAAGCAGTGTCACAGAGGGCTTAACACACTGTATGCCCACAGAACTACACCTAAACCAAACCTAAAACCCTCAAAGAAGACAATGAAAAGCTCCCAGAAAATACAAATATACACCTTTTCCAAACCTGAGTTTTGGAGCATTGGTCTAATAGGCTGATTCTGAATAACCTGGGCTCCACACTACAGCCCTAACCTAGACTGGGCTTCACGCTACATCCCTAACCTAGACTGGGCTCCACACTACAGCCCTAACCTAGACTGGGCTCCACACTACAGCCCTAACCTGGGCTGGGCTCCACACTACAGCCCTAACCTAGACTGGGCTTCACACTACAGCCCTAACCTAGACTGGGCTTCACACTACAGCCCTAACCTAGACTGGGCTTCACACTACAGCCCTAACCTAGACTGGGCTTCACACTACAGCCCTAACCTAGACTGGGCTTCACACTACAGCCCTAACCTAGACTGGGCTTCACACTACAGCCCTAACCTGGGCTGGGCTACACCTCATTTTTACATGTCTGGGACACAGTGGAGGTCAGACAGACCATGGCCATATTTGGAGCACTGTCCTCCATTCACATTACACGTTTCTAGGGATAGAGGTGGCTGGTTGTGGTGTCAGAGAGAGTCTACTGCCCCTTGGTGGAGGAGTCTAGATAATGCCCATCAGTTGGCGCCAGCTTTGGTGTCAAGAACACTCTTTGCATTCTATGATGATGTTTTAAGATCATTTACATTGAAAGGTACGAAGAAATCTATTTAGAAAGAGTATTTATCTAATGCCAAATGCTAATTGTGTGTGTGTGTGTGTGTGTGTGTGTGTGTGTGTGTGTGTGTTTTCCTCCATTGCAGGGAGACCTGCGAAGCTACATGTCTCAGCAGGATTGGATGTTCAGAAATGCTGAGCTGCTCCAGGTCCAGAAGATGGCCTGTGAAATAGCTGCCGGTGTCACTCACCTTCACAAGCACAACTTCCTGCACAGGTAGGCACTTCTCCGCCACCCCTCTGTTTGCGTCAGCCCGCGGACGGACGCTCCATCCCAGGGTGGATCTAAGGTCGTACGCCGTCAGAGCAGAGCGGCACGGCTACAACAGGCTCAGAAAGCCACATTAGCCACATTCACTCTGGGGGCATCATCAGTCTAAAACAGAGACCCCCGGTGTTACTTTTGCCTTTTTCTCCACTGCTGACGAGAGAAATGCACGCCAAGAAACGGCGTCCGTTGCGCAAGCCCTCATTTGGTTTCATTTTTATTTTTTTGACCAGTGTAAGGGCAGAGCCACCAGACCTTGTTACAGGGGGTTGGGGGGTGACGGGCTCTAGGATAACATGCGGCGCTCAGCTCATCGACTGTTTTGCATGCTCAGAATAAGCTCAAAGAGCTCCAATTACCCAGCTCCCACGCATTGCCACGGTGTCAGCTGTCGGCTGCCAGAGGGATATGATGATTCTGCCCTTTGGGGGGTAAAACGATAGCCTCTTATTGGGCGTTTTTCATCCGTGTTACAACTCAAAAGAGGTCCTTGCTTATTCCCCCTTTAGGGTTGTAATGACCGTCGTAAAAAATATACTAGGGCACTTTTCCTTTATGGTCGCAAGGATGATTTAGTGTGGGGGCTCCTGTGTATGCCACACCTCCCAGTGATGGAGGGTTTCACACGGGACCGAGGGAGGGCCTCGGTGCCCCGGGCCAGGCTGCTGAGGACAGCATTGATAATCAGGGCTTGGGGGTCAGAGGACCAGCTAGTAACCCACCGGTGGTTCTCAGTCGACGCGACCCTACGTAAGATGAAAACCAGGGCGATTTGAGAGACAGACATGTTCCATCCATGCCAATTCTTAATAGCCAAAATAAGTGTGTAGGCTAGCTTGAACCCGAGTCTCCGGCCTCTCGCGGTGTGTGCCGGACGGGCTGCAGCACCAGCACACATTAGCCTTGTAGGGCCAGGATCTTGGACCCGATTCTCCATGTTAACTGTACGCTCCCTTGCCTTGCCAAAGGCAGGGTACGGTACAGAAGAGTTTAAAATACCTCTCCATTTATCTTGCAGGGGTTTCAGTGGGCCTGACAGTAACTCTGGGGTTTGCAAACTAGACCACTAGTGTCAGCGATGTCCACGGATGATACGGGGGGGGCGGGTTAAAAGGGACACGCTCTTGGAAATAGTGCGCAGAGAATGTCGCAAGGCCAAGACGGGGAACCAGAGCCTCCTGCTCCATGTGTCCTGGTCTGAATATGCTACCATATGTGCCCAAAGGCCCTCCGACGCCACCATTACGCCCTCTCCTGGCCACCCCTTGGCACTCCATCCTTGTGTATGGTTAGGGTTAATAGTGGGGGTTTCGCCCCTTACATTATCATGATGCTGTGTGAGTGATCGGGGTAAAGATCCAGGGGATTTTGTTGCTGAGGAGAGGAGAGACGTGACTGATGCAACCCTAGAGAGCCAGTCACTGTTGGTTCATTGGCGTGCTGGTCCTGTTTATGTTGCTGTTTGTTATGCTCAGCTTGACTGACCCAAAGAGGTTCTAAACCTCTTACAGAACCAATATGTAGCATACAGGCTGAATAAGCTCAATTCATAAAAGATGCTAAAGATGTGATACAGTGAAGTGTCCACACAGGGGCAGTACAGAGCCAACCTGTTTACATTTACATATAGTCATTACAGGGACAGTAAGTACAGGGACATTCCCCCGAGGCAAGTAGGGTGAAGTGCCTTGCCCAAGCAAACAACATAATTTTTTTGCACGGCCGTGAATCGAAACAGCAACCTTCTGATTACTAGCCCTTTTCATCTCCTGACTCTGTTTTCATCTTCATGAAATTGGCAATTACTTGCAGAGTGGACGCCTTAAGTGTTTAGGCTGTACCAGTTTAGCACAGTTCATACCCTGCAACTTGATCTGTTTTGTTTTATTGAAACCTGTATACCAGGTGCCTTATATCTTATGGATGATGGGTAACAGGTTACAGGGAGAGTCGTTTTTCTTCTTGAACAACTGACCAGCATTACTTTGGAAACTTCTTGTGGCAGCTTTTGCATTCTATTGTGACAATACATTGAGTAATTTGGGTTTTAAGCCGATATTTGAATTATTTGTGATAAACACTGGTGTTTCGGAGAGTGTAAAAAAATCTAATACAAAATAAAATGCCATCTTTGACATGCAAGTCAATGTTTCCTCAATCTTCAAATTTATGAACATGGGTTGCTTAAAGACACCTTCCACTGTGACTCATAAGGTATGTTCGAAATGGCATACATGCTGCCAATTAATAATTGACCTAACAACTTATTGTAAATGGTCAGTAGCCTAGCCTATCGATTAAGGTACTCGAAAGCATGTACACTGTCTGCTTCATTTGGTCTTTGATATGCTAAGCATTCTGTAGCAAATAATAACAATAAACCCACAATTTATTAAAACTTAAAACTACTTCAGCATAATAATGCACCTAAATACAAACGTGGACTTTCAGCAATCGCAATCGAATCAACAGACATGTTCAATTTAGCTAGCAGGGGAAGAATACAAACAACAAAAATCACCAGTTAACTTAATTTAAATTTGCAAGAACCATACACTAATACAATAACAGTCTTAAATGAACTGACAACATAAATTGTACGACTTCCAGTTCTCAAGGACGCACACACGCAATCTCAACTGCGGTGTGAGGCGCGTGTCCGTGCTATTCTGCGACAATCACTGCTGATAGACGGCCTTTTGTACAGCCCTATTTCTGATACCGTGGTAGCAGAAATTTAGCCGTGGCGGGCCAACATAGAGGAAACACTGCTAACTGTGCAACTGAGCAATGTAATGGTTTGTTGGTCCTAGACTCAACAAAGTTGAAAAGTGACAAAGCTTACATACAATGTTGATCTAGCAATGGTAAATGTATAGCCAATGACCTCCTTTTTACCCTTTGTTTTCTATTTCAGTGATCTGGCGCTGAGAAACTGCTATTTGACAGCTGACCTCACAGTCAAAGTAGGGGACTATGGCATTGGACCGTACAGATACAAGGTAAGCAGGAAGCTGTCAAATTACTGTCCCTCAAATTCTCTCAGTGATGGAGAGGGTTTGTCCTTTTTTGGGAAGTATTTGCATGACGACATACTCGAGTGACATCGGTGTCAGCAGTGGGAAGAGGCATGTCTCCCAGTGGGGGTTAACCTATGTACAGATGCTTGTTGTTGAGCCCTTTGGCCATGGTCTTGATATTTTAGCGTGCTCTGCAGATAGGAGAGCTGATGTGGCACCTTAGTCTGTTGAAAGGACATTCCCCGAAAGTGATGTTCAGCTCTCAATCAGACTCTCTAGCTTGCGAGATTACTTTTGGTGGCCAAACAAGTTGTAAATGTTTGCGACACGACGGGTGTTGATTGGTTTGTCAGTGGCCATGCGTTCTCGGGAAGTGACCAGCCGATCCCTCTTTGGATTTGGGATGGCGATCATACGTGTGCCCACGTAGACCTCAGTGTGTCCTTGTTTGACTACGGTCAAGGTCTCACGTGTGCTGTGCGCGCACAAGCCTCAACTCGATACCCTTCTCATGTGGCCACAGGAGGATTACGTCATCACGGAGGACGACGTGTCGGCGCCCCTTCGCTGGTTGGCTCCTGAACTGGTGGGCGAGCGTCACGGGGGCGTCATCACCATGGAGCAGACCAAGCCTGGCAATGTGTGGTACGTTCACTCTGCATCCTGTTGCAGTTTTTTTGGGGAGAAGAGCTAATAAGTTGGCATAAATTGCATTTTAAGTGTGGACACTGGAAGGTTCAAATCATTAGTACACAAAGTAATAACTTTTACAGTTACAGAATGAGCAAGTTATTCTGAAGATATTGGTGTATTATCATAACAGATGACACAACAAAACAACAACAACAAATATAAATACAATCATGTCCTTGAAGTTAGATGTAAAGGGACAAAGTGACTGAGCCTATACAAGCTAGCGTCTCACTGCTCTCCCCAGATCAGGGCCTCTGAACCCATAGTACTGGGCACGCGTCCACGCATCCTTGTCGTAAATCATGTGCTCATGTAAAGAAGCTCAAGTTACCGTTTATACCATATTCAGCCCTAAATAAGGTTGTGGTAAGTTGTCAAGAGTATGTAAATGTATCACAACGTTAGTTTTGAAGAAGATATTTTGTATGGAGGCCGTGAAGTTTAGGTATGGCACCCTCCCTGTAAGGACTTCTTAGGTCAACATGTACTGACAAATGGAAGGAGGAGGATGTAAAAAAAATAGTAACAGCACACGTATACACAAGGCATAATATAAAGAAAATCTAATAAATCATATTAAATGTATACGTACCTTGAGAAAATGTTAAACATGATTATGAATGGAATCGAATATGAGTTCTGTCGACCACACTTGTTTGCTTAATGACTTGTTCTCAACACGCCATATTTACATTTACATTTACATTTACATTTATTCATTTAGCAGACGCTTTTATCCAAAGCGACTTCCAAGAGAGAGCTTTACAATAGTGCATAGGTCACTGATCATAACAACGAGATATCCCCAACATTGCAAGTAGCCATATAACCCTGTGTATGTTCAGGGCCCTGGGCGTGACTCTGTGGGAGCTGTTTGAGAATGCGGCCCAGCCCTACTCGCACCTGTCCGACCGGGAGGTCCTGAACCATGTGATCAAGGAGCAGCAGATCAAACCGTTCAAGCCACAGCTGGAGCTGCCCTACTCTGACCGATGGTGACTTAACTCAGTCTGAATGAAACGTTTTCACATGTTGTTGATTGCGTTCAATTGTATTCGTTTAGCAGACACACAATGATCGAACCAAAGCTACTGAACAACACTCAGTTGCTCACATGGAATGCGTTCTTCTCTAAACAGGTATGAGGTGCTGCAGTTCTGCTGGTTGTCAACAGACAAGAGGGCCACTGCCGAGGAGGTCCACCGGCTGCTTACCTACCTGCGCATGCAGGGCCAGAAGGATGTGGAGGATGACTTTGAGCAGCGCTGGGACACCCTGAAGCCCAACCCCACAGCCCGGCAGACCACAGTCAGCCACTCTTCCTACCCCATCCTGGAGCAGTTCTCCGACGACGCCTTGCGGCCGGAGATCGATGAAGTGCTCACCGTTACCGAGACCAGCCGGGGCCTCAGCTTCGAGTATGTCTGGGAAGCTGCTAAGCACGATCATTACGACAGCAGCCATGGCCGCTCCGCCATGGACACCACACTCAACTACCACAGCATGTTCTTCCCCGTCCCCAGTGAGGATATCCAGGCCCATTTTCCTGACCCCACGGGCAGGACAGGGAGCGCCGAGACAGGGCACACCCCCTCAGGGGATCCCTGGGATTCTTCCAGTAATTGACGCTCAAAAGCCCTCCAATGGGAATGAGTATTACATCCAGTTAGAGGAGCAAGGCGAGAGCAACGCAGAGGGTAACGACAACACAACGTCGGACACAATTTCCGACAGACAGCAGTTTGTCGTTCTCCAGAATGTCCGTCTGGATGAGTCGAGCACGGATGCCGATTTTTTCAACCGCAGCATTGACTCCAAGGACTCGTTCTTGCAGGACAGCCACATTTGGTCCTCCAGTGAACACGAGAGTCCCTACCACCCCAACATCTTCAGCGAGAGCGACTCCAGGCAGGAAATTTCACAATCCTGGGACAAGGATTTCATGGAACTGCCAGAGCTTAATGGGAATGAGCAGGAAGCAACTTCAGAAGGCGTTTCCCAGTGGGAGAACAAAAGCTTTGGAGATTCTTTTTTAGGGGAACGTTCAGAAGCCAGTTATCCACAAGATTCCCTGGAGGAGGACTCCCAGAATGTGATGAAACTTCTGAACACGGAGAAATTAGCTGACAACTTCCTGTTCCTCAAAGAGAATAGTCTGATGAAGGACAGCTCTGGTTCTTCAGGGAGAAGCATGAGTGTGCAACCAGACTTCCTTCAACCTGGCCTAGTCCACGATCCAGAGAACAGCTTCAAAATGAGTTCCTGGGATAACCTTGTAACATTAGATGGCTTGAACATAGCAGAGAGCCACTTCAAATCTACAGACAGTCCCATAACTCCAAACGAGGAAATTTTTGATTTGATCAGTCCCGGTCTGGGGAATGTCCCTCACCCTTTGGTAGAAAATGAAACACTGGTGCCTTTGAGTACACTGGCTTCAGAAGAAATCGTTAGCACTCAGCTGCCAGTTAGACACAGCTCTTCTAGCAATGACTTTGGTCTGCTTGATTCATCCGATATGGGGGATGATTCTGCATTGGACTGGACCTCAGAGAAGGCTGAGGTCCCTTTTAATCCGTACAGTACTTACCAGTCTGAAAGTGCCACAGTCAACCTCATGTGCACAGATGCCAAAAAGCCCAGCCTTGAAGATCGCCTTGGACCATTAGAGGGTAGCGTTCAGTCCATTGGATTCAAAGAACCAGCAGACTTCCAAGGCCCCATGTCCCCCTCTGCTCATGGCAGTTTGGCTGTTGTTGAATATTCCCACAGCGAAGGCCTAACCAGCGACGACGTTCTTAGCGAACTGATTGATGACACCGAGGTAGAAATGGACACTGTCCTCTCTGACAATGAGGAACCGTTAAAGGATGATGGTGCACCTCCAGTTAGGTCCTCTCTCTTGGTGTTAAGCCCATCTATGGACCAGATCAGTCAGGACAGCCTATTGGAAGACAGTCTCTCCACCACTCTTCCCACTGTAGAGAATTCAGCCAACACTCCAGATTCGCTGGACTCTTTTGATCTTCACAGGCTAGATGGACAGGTAGATCTGAGCACCCCCATAGCACCTCACAAGCTCCAACCCCCATACAAAACTGCAGACAGTGGCTATGAGACAGAGAACCTAGAGTCTCCAGAGTGGAACTCCCAGCCCATTGTCAAAGAACACTCCATAGAGGAAAATGATGTGAGTATTCCAGAAGAGGAGAAAGAAGCAGCACCCGCCGTCTCTACCGCCCTGGTTCCCCCAGAAATCATAGTCTCTGAGGTGGAGAGTATTCTGGAAGTTCAGGATGAGGACAATAGCACTGATGCTCAGCAGCCAGAGCCTGTGGCCCTGGGCGATGAACCTTTCATGGCTGGTAGCTACAGGGACTCGGCCTACTTTTCCGACAACGAGTCTGAGCCTGAAAAGAAGTCTGAGGAGACCAATGGCGCCATTTCTGCTGAGGTGTCTTGGTTGAGGAGTTCCCCTACTGATGATGTCAGTGGTGACGCTGGAGGGCTATCGGCTTCACCTAAGGATCCAGAAGAAGGTCTTTTTGGGAACGCTTTAGCGTCACCTCTAGAGTCTCTGGCACCTACAGAATCCCGGTTGGATGTCGGAGTGATAGACGGAGTGAAGCCTCTTTCCCAGGGGGAGAATGGTTTGCCTGAGCTTGTCCTTACCTCAGAGGAAGACTGGGAGAAGGCGGTGCCTGTGTCCATCGACAGCAATGAGGAAGAGACGCACAGATTCGAGGTATTGCCAGATGTTGTGTCCTCGGCTCAGTCTGAGGTCAGCAAACCCTTCGACGATGTCACCGCATCTGCCGCTGCTTCGGTAAAAGCCCTGCCTGAGAACATGGTCCACGCCAAGCTAACCAGGACGTACGCTAGCGATTGCCCAAAGCTTAAGGAGGCTGACATGGAGGGGCTGTACCTGGGCAGGAGGGACGGCTCTGGCACAGACGGACAGGAGGACGGGATGGAGGCCGACGAGGAGGACGAGAACAGCGACGAGTCGGATGACGACATGCGGGCGTATCGGCTGCACAGCTCCAGCTCAGAGAGCGATGACGACACTGTGCACCCGGTGCCTGTTATCGTGTCCGATGAGAGCAGTGCGCGAAACTTGAAGAGCCTGTTGAAGCCCGCCAGCCTGAACGTTGCTTCTGAACCCACGACGCCACCCAGAGGCCCAAAGTGCACACGTCGCCAAGAGAGCTGTATCCTTCTTTGATGATGTCACAGTTTATCTCTTTGACCAGGTAAAGAATAATCCCTTTTAAGTAGAATTCGCAAGTTATCTTTTATTATAGTTGCTGAATTTGGCTTCGGCAAGTGACCACTTATGGTTATGCTAGGGATATAAGATGTTTCCGTTTCAGTAACAAGTCAAAAAACCCTTTGTGTTTTTAGGAGACCCCCACCAAAGAGCTTGGAGACCACTCATCAGGCTCCAACAGTCAGGTGTCTGAGTTCAGCAGTCCTGTGCCCTCGGCCAGCTATCTGAATAGGTTTGCCAACTCTGAAAGCTCCACCGATGAAGAAGGTAAGCTTATACGTGACATATGAGCATCTTGGTTAATGCAACATGACATTGTATTTTAAAAAGTAAAAAAAAATATATATATATATTTGACCTGAATACACCCATACCTGGTTTTTGTCCTTCCCCTTTCAGGTGGAGGTTTTGAGTGGGATGACGACTTCTCCCCAGACGCTTCCTTCCTCTCCAAGGCAGCTAAAGACCTGGCCCAAGCCAAGGTCATGCCCTCATCGGCTGCCTCACGTTACTTCTCCCCTCCCCCCGTGGGCCGCACTCCAGAACCCAGCTGGGCTACCTCCTCTTCCAACTATTCACGCTTCTCCATCTCCCCAGCCAGTATCGCTAACTTCTCCCTCACACACCTCACCGACTCGGACATCGAACAAGGAGGCGAGTAGCACACACACACATTCATAAGTGGTGGCTAGACTAAGGGCCAATCCCAATACTTCCCCTTACCCCTTGGTTTACCCCTAGCCCTTAGCCCTCGAAACTGAGGGGTAAGGGCTACATAGCCCTAAGAAATGGGACGACACTTGGTTACATGTACGTCATTTAGCAAGTATCGATATCTCCAAAGCAAGTAATGTTATGCACTGATTTCAAACAAAATTTGCTGCTAATGGAGTTTACTTATAATTAGACATGCTAGTCAGAGAAATGCAGGGACTGTTGTGTAAATCAGCACTGTAACATTATCGTAGCAAACTAGCGGTTTTTTAGAAACGTTTCAATTAGGAAAATGGTTGCAAATATATATGTACAGCACTGTGTATAGCACAAAACAAGACTATAATAATTGTTTATCAATTAATTAAGTCGCAAATATATAATTTATCGGATTCTCTGGATGATCTGGCCGTCATTGTTGCCGGTCGCGCAGTATTCGCATAGCCCTAGGTTTCAAGTAAGGTCCCGATCTTACTTGGTTTCAAGGGGTGTATACCCCTTCGTCTTAGCCCTACCCCATAGCTCAAAAAGAGTATTAGGACACCACTAGCTCTCACGCGAACGCGCAAAACCAAGGGGTAGGGGGAAGGGTAAGGGGGAGTATTGGGATTGGCCCTAAGTAGACAACTATGCTACACATGTAGCTGTATAACCTTTGATGTGAATTACCTTTAATTTGCTGCTTCTTCTGTTTGGTACTTCAGGAAGCAGTGAAGATGGAGAGAAAGACTAGAGTCTACCGGACTGGACTGTTTCCTCTCTAACTCTGAAGGGGGACAGACCCAGATTGAGACTGATGCGAGCCAGGTGAATTTAGGACAACCAAACAGACTCACTACACGGATGGTGTTTGGATGCTTCTCAGGCAGAACATGCTCTTTCTTCACACGGGTGGCCATGAAGAGGACTATACACAAACTGAGCTATAGGCTTTTTTCCCCCAGACAGTTATATCTCCAGTCCCACCCCTTAACTCCTATTAGCAAATAAGACGGTCAAACCTCTGAGCCACATCAGCCATTGACATACATCAGTGTGTGGTATCCTAACAGTGCAATTCAACAGGAAAAAACAAGATACCAACGGATCTAGCTTTTCCCATGTTCTCTACAAAGACTTGTGAAAGCTTATTCCATTCGTAGTTTTTGTCCTTGGTTTTCACACTCCTCGCCGTGAGGAGATTTGGTGTCACCAAAAATACTTAAGTTATATATATTTTTTTTTGAAGACCTGAACCATTGAACTGAAAGATGAGCTCAGCCAGCCTGTGTCTGCTGCCAAATAGGAATAAGCTCTTTGTATTTCGGCAGACTAAAAAGGTACGTGGATGTTGAAACACTGCTTTGTATTGTGCGTTTATTACGGTAGTTGCCTTTTTGGAACGTCGTCTTTTGTGTTTCTACGCCTCTCGTCAGGGCCATTGATGGTCTCCTCATTGGAGAGACATTGGAGCATGTACATGAAGCTTCTACGGAAGCTCTTGGATGGAAACGGGGGTGGGGTTCGAATCTTGAGAACCTCTTTGGCGTATCCTTCTTTAACTCGCACCGTATTGATGCTGGACACAACAGAGCGCGGATGCTATAGGAACCGTCTTTTGACACATACCTAGCCTTACCAGTATGATCAATCACCTTTTGTGAAGGAAATTTATTCGAGCTCCATTTGTAATTTATTGGAACAGGAAACACTTTGCGAAGAAGCCACGGTCTGAGCGATTGAGGTGGCTTCATAGGATTCATATTTGTCCAGAGGGTTTGGTCTTGAGTGCCTATTGTACTGCAGACATAGTGTCCTAGCCATCACCACTGAGACAGGACTCACAAGCTTAGTCATTTGTGTGTTTTCTTTCAAGAGACGGTAATGAAAATAATTGTCCGAATGCGGTAATGTAAAATGATTGTTGAGGTGTTTGTAAAACAAATGTGCAATGTGAATGTCTTTTGATCAGATGACGTTTTTCATAGGAGGAAGTAGGAAGTGTCAGTGTCTGCTCTGGTTCTCTGATGCCGTGCAGGGATTTCACCTGGGTCGGAACTCACTGTAACAATACCCCCTCTGCTGTAGTAGCAGTCTCACACAACCTATACAGAGTTCACGTATTTACCTTCACTTGTGGGTTACTGTGTTGAACCAATTCTACACTTGAAACTCTTTCTGATGTTAAGGACAGAAATCATGATGGATTTAGTCTATTGTAACCCTCGCATAACTATGATTTTGGAGGCCATGCAATTGTGTTCTCTTGTGACTGTACCGTAGCAGCGGGTGGGGATTGTGTATCAAGATTCATTAATGTATATAAAGAATATACAAATTGTTATACGCTTCAGGATTGAAGGTAGGAGCTTAATGGTATCCAAGTAATTCAAACACAGTTCTTCCAAACTCAGAGGTCGTCATTTGCAGGTGAAATTGTACAGCTCACATTTCTGTGACTTGTTAATAATTCCCCTAACATTTTTGTCATTTGAACAGCAAGACTTTGTACATGTAGTGGATAGAAGCCCTATCCATCACATGCATTTGGCACTGTATATTTGACAAGTTTAACCTCTCTGTAAAAACCAGCAACTTGTGCTTCAGTCAAACTTGAACATTTTATTTAAGAAAATCCTCATGTTTTATTCTACTACAGTATATACATTTGCTTAATCTTGCACATTGGAGAAGTGTAACTTAATGTTGAAATGTACTGATGTATATAAATGTTAATTTTTTGTCTGTAAATGGGAAATGATTTAATCAAGTCCTACGTAGGTATCAGGTTTCATTTTGTGATTTAAAGCTGAGTTAAAAAAGCAACATATCACAGTCATCAAAAGCAGTTAGACACAAGAAACAGATGTAAAACACATTCTGTCCTTTCAACCTGTACATTTTAAAAATTGTAATATTTTTACTTCATATTGATGATCATGCTTAGCGTAATTGAATGAAATGTTTATAATTACACAGTTTAATATGGAAATAAATGCAAATTTACTTCTATATTGCAGGTCTTCCAATGTGATTAACCATGCATGTTCTTGAATACCAGTAAAACAAATAATGGATATCATCATGAGAAATTGATCCATAATGAATTAAGCTTTCGGATTGAAAGAATGAGATTGTCGGAAGTCAACAAAGCGGTTTTGAAGTTTATTCCCAGTTCAATGACCTTGTGAATTCCAGGTATAGGTATTAAGATTCAGATCTGCTGTATTTAACAGTCATGGTCAAAATATATTTTAACATAATACTGACAGGATAACAGTATTGAAGGAAAAAAACAACAATTCAGAAAACATTTCCTGGACATCACTAAACCCAAATCCATGTTATAGGCTTTGAGATTGTTTTGTGACATCTTGTGGATCGGAGGGGTAGTATATTTGTATCAGGCTCATGTATGTATAACCCAAAGAGTGATCGTCAAGGTTCTGAAAGTCCACAGGAGATCTAAGAATGTCTGTTTTGGTTTGGAAGCTGAACAAAACTCACTATGACACACAAAACAAATACAGCAAACACTGAACATCATCAGGTTGAAAATAATGGATACACGGGTATACAGCAAACAACACCTTGAACTATGTCAAGCATAAAATACATTACAACTGAAAAAACAAACCCAAAAAAAACAGTTGACAACCATCTAGAGGGCAACTACGCAGTCAGTGGAGGTCAGGGGGTTGATTACACTATTGCAGACGGGTTTCTTCCAAACCAATTCTAAGCCCTTTACCGAACTCTTTCAATGTAAGTCATCTTTCCTCAGAGTGTCCCAGAAAGCTACATAAGTGCTACAAAATAACCAAATAGGGTGTTTGGCAGAGACACCTCTGCCAATTCAGCCCATTCCCAAGAGGAAGCTGCACAGCTTCAGGTTGCCAAATCCACAATCCAATGCGTTTTTTTTGTGCTTGCGTTTTAGGGAAACCGGACATGTGCTCTAACATTCACTGTTCTGTAAAGTGCCATCGCTGAACCTAAAAACCAGAGGGGCTGGAACACAGGGTCACTGTTTATTCTAGAACCATATATCCTACTCTTATATGCTGGCTTCCCTAGGTGGATAGCAGCTAGAGTGTTTTGATGTCTGCTCGTGTTACATTGGAAGTTAAACAGACGGCAAAAGGAGGGAAGCGTAGTAGTTAACACAGCCAAGAGCTTGTGTTGTGCTTTCCTGATGGGATGGGATTCTGGGTTTGGGGAAAGGGATGGTAGAATGGAACCAGGCACAGATGTGGCCGTTGGGATGGAGAGGGAGGGGAGAGGATGCTGGCCTCTACAGGCTCATAGCAGTCCCATTGACCTGACCTTCTGGCCTAGCAGGGAGGGGGCTCGATGGGGTGTGGGGGCTGGCAGGAAGGGGGGCGTGAGGGGTGTGGGGGCTGGCAGGAAGGGGGGCGTGAGGGGTGTGGGGGCTGGCAGGAAGGGGGGCGTGAGGGGTGTGGGGGCTGGCAGGAAGGGGGGCGCGAGGGGTGTGGGGGCTGGTAGGAAGGGGGGCGCGAGGGGTGTGGGGGCTGGCAGGGAGGGGGGGCGCGAGGGGTGTGGGGGCTGGCAGGAAGGGGGGCGCGAGGGGTGTGGGGGCTGGCAAGGAGTGCTGCCTGGGGTGGGGGTGCACGTGGTCCTTCGGACGCATTCCCTCGCACACTGATGTGCTCCCATCCTCCCTGTAGGACACACACACACATCAAATACATTAAAGACCTATCAAAGCAAATGTTCCATGTGTCAAAGTGACCTTCACATAGCCATTTACCATATAGCCATTTACCAGTCACAGGAGGTATTTAAAAGTACATACAGGTCACATAGAAATCGAGTGTGAGCGCCTGTCACTCACCCCTATGCCGTAGTCCCAGGATTGGCCCTTGGGCTGCATGGGCCCCACCCCCAGCCGGTGACATACGGTTCCGGGTGGCTCAGAGGGGAAGCCGGGGACCCTGTCTGCTATGATCCACACCTGGAGTGCACAACAGGGCTCAGCTTCACCGATAACAGACAACTTTATTCTATCATCGTTATGGAACTTGGGACACCCTTCGTGTTTAAAAGGAAGGGTTCAAAGCTTGCATTGTCTAATGTCCAATGGATGAAATTCTACACTTGAGGTATGAGGATGGGGCAGGATAGTACAGATTTAGCAAGTCCCAGTGGGAGTGTTGTGGGCCTGACCTGGTCCAGGGGTCCCACAGAGACCTTGGTGACATTGTTGGAGATGAGCTCCCAGACTGAGCCCTGGGGATAGCTGGGGGTCAGGCCCTGTCGGTACCAGAGGTTACCTACACACACACACACCAGGTTACAGTACAGGTCAGGGGTTGTGTGTGTGTGTGTACTGTATGCGACTACTCACCATTTTCATCCACAGCGTAGACGGAGGTCCGCCCCACAGACAGCTGTTTCAGGGCCTGCTTCGCAGGGGAGGGGATGTGATACCAACACTCTCCTGTAGGGGGACACACGATGAGACATGCCCAAAAAGGTGGGGGGAATCCCAACTCACCCAAAGACACATGCAGCAGTTACACGGGGGGTCTGGCTCGCGACAGAAACACCCCTCCCACCCCGGAACGAGGGCCCACCTGCAGGGTTCTGGGCAGACACGGAGCCCCTGTAGAAAACGGCGCCGTCCCTGGCGATGGCCCAAACCTGGTTGGCGCCGCCGATGGAAATGGACTTGAAGGGCTGGTCCGTCCCGATGTGCAGCCAGGAAGTGCCCTGTGACACACGCAGACGAACAGAGGTGACGGTCGGGGACCCACGTCACTCACTAGTGTTGTAGGTAGATGTGACGGTAGGTCGCACCGCAACATGCTATTCATAATGAGGACGGGCTGGACCAAGTATCAGAGGTGGAGCATCACTGCAGTCCGCTGAGCAGCTCAAATAATTCCTAATCATTTTAAGCTTTTATTAAATGGTAATTATATGTCTTTACGGTGACAACCTGTGTTAAACAAATAGGCACCTCATGAAAGTTAACCATTTCTACTACTATGAACTAGGGTCTATTAAGTCAGTGGTCTTCAATCCTGGTCCTCAGGGCCCACCGTCTTATATAGGGTTTTTATACATTGGGAGTGACTCTTTTGGCAAGTGACCTTTTAGGTAAACTTGGGGCAAACAAGCCATCTGAGGTTGTGAGGTTACTATGGGGTGTATTATAGAAGTGTTCCTCACCTGGGGCTTTAAAGGGGTGACCCCAAGGCGACAGAGGACATCCCCCTTGTCACTCAGGGCCCACACAGGGACCTGTTCTATGCAGCTCTGGGCCAGACATGGTAAGATTGTGATGTCACTCAGAGGGGATGGGCGGGATCTGCTGCCACGGCCCAATCACACTGATCTGACACTTCCTGGTAAAAAAACACAAAAAAACGTGTTTCATGTTTTCTAGCTAAATGAATAATAAACAGGTTTATAAAGATGTGAATGAAGGCCGGACAAGCTATGGTTGGTGTACGTCTTTGTCAAAAACTGAATTTGTGTGTGTGTAACAATACCTCGCCCAGCGCCTGCGCCTCACAAAGTCTTTCATTGTCTTGTGGCCGTGAAACGTCCTGAATGACAGAAACAAGGTCTCAGATTCCACGACCACAAATAAACACACTCTCCTTGTAACCAACTTGACAATAAAACAAACAAGAGTGGCTTCCGACTACACTCTTTTTTTCCCCTTCTTCTACATACACAGGAAAGTCTGCTGCATACTGCCACCCCTCTTTATCTGTCCCCCCAGGGACGCCGTGGTCGATGGTCCACTCTGTCACCTGACAAAACAAAGGAATGTTGAGCTGGAGGATACCATATATCGGGAGGCCAACAATGACATAACCCTGCTGTAGTGATTTGTGTAGGATTTAGTTGATGGGTCCAGCTGGCTACCCAGGTCCACTGAAGAGAGGGAGGGTGTGTGTTTGTCTTGGTGCACTCCTTCAGCCCGGCCTCATCACTCCACATGGGCCGGTCTGTAGGGAGACCTCTGTAGACACACACACACACAAACACACACACACCGCCCTCAGTTCATGCACAGGAACATTTCATCTCACATTTGAACGTGAAGTCAAGACCAACAGTAGCGCACACTGATTGGCTGGAGAATGTCAGAGGGGGAGTACTTGTCTGTGTATCCAGTCATGGGGTTCCATCTCTGGTTCTCATAGACGTACACACTCCGCACATCTGTCTGGGTCTGAACGCTGTCCGTAGTTCCTGCAGACAGACAGAAACAAAAACTCTAGTCTACTGTTACAGGACGACAGCTGAAGTTGTTTACAGTTTATGTGCAAAGTTTGACAGGTCGGGACAACTGCATCCATGCACACCAGCAATTGCACATCAGGTTGCTCAAGCAGTATTGGAAGCAATATGTGGTCGTTCATTTGGCAACTATTTTAGAAACTATTATAGCTCCAACGGGGAGTACTTGGGGAATTTACATGAAGTCGTGAGGAGAAACATAAGGTTGCGATGTCTATAGCTATGAAGGACACAGTCTACTGGGGGAGGAGTTTACCCTGAGAGGGCTGGTCCCCAGACTCTCCACAGCGCCCGGAGTAGACCCAGGCGGTGCCGTCGCACCCGACGCCCCACACCACCCCCAAACTGTTACATTCTACACAGCGAAGGTGGCCCGGAACCTGCCGCCAGAACCTGGACCAGACAGTTAGCGGTTAGCGGCTGGCTAGCATTAGCATTAGCACAGGAAGAAACATCCACCATGTAGAAGAGGTAGTACGTTAGCAATAGCACAAAACGTCCAACACGTAGCAAAACATCCAGCAGGCAGCAGCTACCAGGTAAAATAGGAGGATTTCAGAAGCTGATGTTAAACATCCTGATGTTAAACTATGCTGCTATTGTAAATGTGAAAGAACACTGGCCAAGAAATGAATTAGCCTGGCATAAAGAAAAGACAAACAGGTAGAAGATGCAAGCACAAATGAAAACTCTGCCCTCTGGTGTTGGATGAGTGAATGGGTGTGTGAGAAAGGAGAGCAGGAAGAAGAGCGAAAGAGACAGAGAGGTGAACACAGTCGATTAGCCTCACATGAGGTCGCAGGTAAGCGTGTGTATGGGGGCCTCCAGGCAGGGCGAGGGCTCGTGCACCATCACGTCCCCTTTAGAGGTGACAGACCACAGGGCCTGTCTGGACAGGGGTGCCCTGATCCCTCTGGCCTCACAGCAGCACTCGACCAACAGAGACACCTGCAGAAAAACACAGAGAGACACCCCCACAGAGACCACCTTTAATGCTACAGTCTGCATGCATGACAACTCTATACTTCATAACACAATACAGTACTGAGAACTAAACATACAGTAGTTTGTGAGGTCAGACACTGATCAACTGAAAAAGCTTTTCATTTTCTTTTTTTTTAGTTTCGGAAACTTATACAATCATGTTCGTAATTCTGCCTACAGATCTATGTGGTTTATAGATCCTTTACACCAACAACAAAAAAAGCAATTTTCACGTAAAAGTATCAACTGTGTCTGCTGCGTGCGGAGATGACGAGCAGAGTTGGCCAGCTGGGCCACAGTGTGGTGAGGAAGGAGGTACCCAGTCGTTCATATCCTTCTCCGTGGGGGCTGCCAGGACGAGAGGCCACCTCTGTTTGGTCCTCTGGGCTGTGTACACGGCAAAGACATGCTGGGAATCCCGCAGGACCGGCACCAGAGCTGTCACCTCGCTCACAAACACATGGAGGTACTGAGAGAGAGAGACAGAGAGAGAGAGAGAGGGAGAGAGAGAGAGAGGGAGAGAGAGACACAGAGACACAGAGAGAGAGAGACAGAGAGGGAGAGAGAGACACAGAGAGAGAGAGACAGAGAGGAGAGAGAGACAGAGAGGGAGAGAGAGACAGAGAGAGATATATTACAAGAGAAAAGAGAGGGAGAGAGAGTGAGATGGGGAGGAGAGAGGGACAGAGAGGGAGGAACAATACAAACAAAGGAAAGAGTGAGAAGAGGAGGAGAGAGGGAGAGAGAGTGAGAGACATAAGCCAGTGAGTGAGTGAGTGAGTGAGTGCTGGCATCACAGAGCAGTACTTGCAGTGTGACAAATCCAATGTGATGTTTCGAGCGGACAACCTCGATTCTGCAGTCCCTGACAAAGGGTCTTCGAGGACAGGAGCTGTGCTGACGGTCTCACCTTCTTTTCGTCATATTGGGTGTAGTAGATGAAGAAGATGCTGTCTCTCCACCCGTTGCTATTGGTGGACTGCTCCAGGGCCATGCTCACATCCACCCAGCGCTGGGGCTTCCAGTCCCTCCACCAGCGCATGCTGCCCTTCCTCATCCACACAGACTGGACACACACATGCCCGCACGCACACACACACAGTTATAGGAAGTTAGAGGTTTTTTTAAGATATATTTTCTGGGAATATTTCATGCTGTATTGGCCAGTTTTGCAAGTGAACTGTGACAGGAAAGGGAATGAGAGAGAGAGGGGGCAAGACATGCAGCGAAGAACCAAGGCCGGATTCGAAGCCAGGCAGCTGCGGTAAGGCCTCCGCCTACATGGTACGCACACTTATCCGGTCAGTTACCAGGGTGCCCCAGAACTAGGATTTGAAACATTCGTCAGAGGGAGTCTAGGATGACACAGCGGGTCTTACCGCGCTCCTCTCCTGGGGCCTCTTACTGCTGCGGTCTCTGTGCTGCTCCTGCTCGCACCAGTTTGCTGACTGGACCGGGGTCAGGGACAGGGAGCTGGTGAGAGGACCTGGAGGACAGGAGGCCAAGCAGACGGACACAAAGACATAGCCACAGATGTGAGGTTATGAAGGAGACAGGCAGAGATAAGCCATCCAGTTAGTCAAGCGGCCATACTAGAGCTTTTATATTTTTCATTATTTGTCACATACCCTTTAACTAACATTGTATCTGTGATATCAGAGACTTCTAAGGTGCCTTACTCATGAGCTCTTTTATGGTCTGGAAAATGTCTTTGACATGACCACACCTGTAGAACTGAGCCAGCTGATCTGGGAGCTGGAGTCCACATCACAGCCCCCTCCTGTGATCCAAGCCCACACCGGGCCTTCCTCTTCCCCCGCACCCTGGGAGGGCTCCAGGCCCAGCGGGTAGGTAGCCACCGAGGAAGGGGGCCCTGTGGCCCCAGCCGTAGCCAGGGATGGACCCTCCGCCTGGGCTCCCTGGGCTCCCTCGGCACCCTCTAGGTCCACGTTGCTCCAAGGGACCTCAGGCCTACCAGCACCTGGGGAAGCGGGGCTTGAGACTGGGGCAGCCTCCTGGTGATCCCCTGGGGGCTCCTCAGGAGAGGACGGTTGGGGTGCGGGGGTTCTCTCGCGGTCAGAGACCAGACTGGAGATGAAGCTATCGCTGGTGACTTTGGGGACATGGGGCTTGGGGGTGTCCCCTAATCCGGGGATTGTGGCGGAGGAGGGGGAGGACGAAACGTCAGCGGGGAAGGCGTCCAAGTCTGAGTCTTCGCAGCCCAGCACGGAGCCCTGGGACGCCTCGGTCACCTGACCTCCGAACTCAGCGCCATCACTGCACATCACAGACAGGAGAGGAAGACAACATTTTACAGTCCACTGTGTCACATGAGGCGCTTAAATAAACGGGAAAGAAAGACAAAATAAAGTGACAACGTTTAAGAACTTTCATGACTCTTTTCTCTTGGTGGTTGTTGGTACGGACCTGGGCGGGGCCACTTCCCTGCTGCTGCCCCATTGGGCCAAGATAGGGATCCAGCCCCTACCACTGGGTTCAGAGGGGGTAACACCCATCCTGAAGTAGAGCCCACGGTCCTCGCTAACACCCCACACCTGGCACACAGGAACACACACACACACTAGTTGACGAGATCAATGCGCCTGCCTCAGCCAAATTAATTCTGAGCTAACTAACTTACAAAGTATATTTAGAGGTGGAATATATACCACTTACCTATGACCTACTTAGTTTTTCAAAAGATCTTTAAATGTATTCACCGAAGATGTCACCAAAAAACCTTGACGATCATGAAAGCTAATAAGGGCATGCTAACCCAAGACTCTGAAACTGCTTTGTGAAATACTGAATTATCCAAAATAGCTAGCTAGTGCATACATCTACCAAATGGTGTTCCAGTTCTAATTTAAAAGGATAGACAACCTCAACTGGTGCCACTGAATACAACCCATATCCATAGCTGCTGGATTGCAGTATTGAAATATGAAATATGGAACCTGATGAAGCGTTGGCTACACTCGAAAATAGAAAAGCGCACGTATGGCAGTCTCAATGGGGGTCGGGGTGAGGAATGGAGGGTTAAGGTTGGGTTGTGTGGGAGCTAGGAAGAATATGGGCTGTTATTTAAAAGGGTTAGGATAAGAACTAGTGCTGGCACAGATGGAGGGCTGTCCTCAGGTTACGGTGCAAGGCGGGGAGGGACACAGAGGAGGGGAGAGAGGAGGGAGGACAGAGGGAGAGAGAGAGAGAGAGGGGGATAACGCCGGGGGTGAGGAGGAGGGTGTGGGGGGGGAAAGGGAAGGAAAGACAGAAGGGGGTCCAGAGAGGGACAGCGAGCTGGGGGGAGGGGTGGCAGGAGGTCAGGAACAGTTTGCAGTGCTAGCAAGTCCACCTTCGGACTCAGCAGAGGGGATCAGAGCCAACCACCCCCGCCCTCCCAACCCCAGCCCTGCCTCAGCGATACGCCCACGGAGCAAGGGAGCCAGACCTAGGAGCTCTTGGGGCCCAGGGAGAAATAAGAAGAAGAGCCAGGGGCCATGTTCTGTTAGGAACAATATGCGGTCCTTCTTCCCCAGGATACTCTCTGATCTAACATAACTCGACTGGGAGAAATATAGGATCTTCGAAGCATCCCTCACCAATCCATACATGCTGAATCAGTGCATTTGAGCCAAGGTCTCTGTGGTTGGTTTGTTGGTGGATCACTGCTTGGGAAGGTAGGGAGAAGAGGAGCGGGGCAGGGTGTGGGGAAGTGCATGTGGGACTGCGGGAGATCCGGGGAGCAGGGGGGGAGGAAGGAAAGGGAGTGGGGTGTACTACCTGATCGTTAAGCCCAACATCCACCATCATCATCTCCCCTCCGACGCTGATCCACCCTGAGCCACAGGGGTTGTGGGAGTTCACACCTCTCCTGAACCACACCTGCATAGCACAGCACACACCAACACACACACACACACGCATGGGCACAGACCGACATTTACAAGCAGGTGAAGAAACGACATCTCTGCTGTTTCTAGAGGGTTTTGAGGGTTGGTTTTGTTGTGTGTCACCTTGTAATCCTTGGTAACCACCCAGACCACGCCAACCCCCACCGCAACATGAATGGCAGTGCCTTCTTTGCCTGGTGCGTCCACCACCACCCATGAGGTGCCTAAGAACGCACAAACAACACATCCATACATTCCATAGGTCTGAATTTGACAGGCCTAATCCCAGTTCTGTTAATACCTTTACTTTCGGACATAGAAATACATCTTTCTAGCATGAAACCCCTTTACAGGACATGTGTGTGTGGTGGCGGTGCTGAGGACCTGTGGGGCTGTCCAGGGTGATGCCTGTCCTGACCAGCAGCTGTCCGTCCCAGAGCAGCGCCCAAAGCAGGTCCCCGGGGCCGGCAGACAGCTGGGACAACTCCTTGGGGACCTCCACCTCCTCCCAGCACGAGCCCTCTGGGACCAGTGGCTGGATACCCTCCCTGAACCACACCTGAAGCCACAACACAAACAGCAAGCTGTGTCTTAGGTCAGAGATGGAGGATCCACACCTTCATCCACATAACTATCTTGTAAGTAGATTTTCACATTTGAGTAGACTGAATTCGTACAAACCCACATGGGGACAACCTAGCAGTTAGCACCTGCCTAAAGTCTCCAATTCCCTGGACTTGATCTCAATCTGCTGTATTTATAGCTGTAAATGGATAATATGTTAACTATTAACACTATAAGATTATCTCCAAGGAGAAGATTGCTAAAGATTCCTGAGACTTACGGATTGAACCTCATAAGAACCTCCTAATGTTTGACAGTAATATTGTTTCTGACCCGAATCATGTGCTGCACAATTAATTAGTACTTTTACCGTCTAACTTTCGGTAAAAGATACAGAGATGTAATCGAGTGAGACTTGTTGTGCATCAAGACATTGTTGAACTGAATAAGGCACACCAAAAATACAAAACCTTTTTGTGCGTTATGTATATTTGTTGTACTTGTCCTTGTTTTCTGTGCTTGTAAAGGTCAAATGGTTTATATAGTAATAATTGTGAATGAACATACTGTCACACAATGACATTGTCTGACAATGAAGTCAGTATCATATCCTAACCTCCAGAAAAATTATAAATAAATAATAAGGCACCAGTGGCATGCCTTATGTCTGGGCTACAATTGATATGCCCACACTACTCTCTAGTGGTCAAAATCCTTAACTACAGGATCCTCTACTTTGCATCAGGAGAACAGAAACAAAACATGACCCATTAGCCGACTTCGAAGTTCAAAGTGGTTGACCTGACCTGTCCTTGTTGGGACACGCCCCACAGGAAGTGGTGCCTGCCGGGCTGGTCGCTCATCTCCCAGCCTCCGCAGCTGATGTCGCTGAGGGGCAGTGGGGGTCTCTTCGGGTGGTCCAGGGGGATCTGCAGAGGAACAGGTGGCACGGTTCAGTCAGCCACCAGCTCAGTCACCAACACGTGTCTGTGAAGGCAGTGTGCCAGTCCAGCTCACGACGAGTATTACAGTTAGAAGACACAGAAGTGGGATGGGTGCTGTGACGGAGTCATGTTGCCTTGTAAACACAGGCTTTCGTTTAGGAGGTTAACCACGTGTTAAGATGATTTCACAAACCTTGGCCCATTCTCCCCGGGCTTTGTATCTCCTGTAGCGAAACCAGCGCCTGCGACGGACACAGGAGTTCCACTTCTTCTCGTGGGAGAAATTTGCAGGGAAGTCCACTGCGTATTCCCAGCCCTGGTGGAGAGACACACACATTCTGGTTCAGTATCTATAGAAACACAGATAGTGAGGATGTGATCATAGCCACGGGAACATATTCTATCAGGGGGGTGCTGGGGGGGCTTAATGTTGAGGGGCGGTGCCGCGGTGGTGGCATATCATTTTAAATTCTCGTGCTGTCAGCAGGGGGTGCTGCAGCACCCTCAGCACCCCTAGTTCCCGTGGCGATGGATGTGATGTCGAGTCTGGGCGTTTGTGCTGTCTGCTCACCCCTGTCTCGGCTGGGTCTCCTCCACAGCTCTGGTCCACGTACCAGTCCCCCTCCCACTCCCAGCTGAGCGAAGGCAGCAGGAAGCTGTGCAGGGGCAGGGACATCATTCCTGTCACGTCACTCCACGGCCAGCGGTCGGTGGGCAACAGGACGTCTGTGAAGCCATCCACAGGGTTCCACCTCTACACCAGCACAGGGCAAAAACATAGGATGAATAGGATCAAACAACACACATACATAGGTGGAAATACGACCCCCTCATCCTGGGAAAAATATGATTTGTCCTCCCAATAAATCACTGTAAACATAAGGACATTTCAATAATATTCATAATATACATTTAACATTTTAGAATGTAGGCGTGTGATATGTTACATCAGTAATTTTGGTGTCCCCCTCAGGAACACAGATACCCTACCTGGTTTTCATAGGTCTCTTCCCGATATCGGATGGGCTCGACACCCGGGTTTATGTTGAGGTAAACGTGATGGTCACAGCCAATTCCCCAGCTGCACCTCTTTCCAGCGGCGACACGCTTAAGCTCAAGCAGCGCGTCCTCGGTGCGTTCCCAGCGCCTACTGGCGGTAGACAGGCTGTACACCTTCCCGTACACGTCCACTGACCATAAAAGCGAGCTGGTCATGATGGGCGCTGTATGACAGAGAGAGAACAGGCTGATTTGAATCCCCTATTTATCCTACTACTCGTCCCGGATGTTGTTGTGTTACAAAGCGGCGATCGATGCAACGTGCAACAACGAGATATTGCAGCACAATAGTAGGCTAATCACCTGTAGCGACTCTACAAAGAAAGCGGCATAAAAGTTTAGGACTTACCTAGTCTTTCAGTAGCCTATTTTCACTGTCACTCACATATTGAAAAATCGTATATTTTAGGCTACCTTGGCGTTTACATATAGGCTTCGAGCAGTTTTAGGATTTTGTCTTCTGGAAAATAACGTAGAAAAACAGTTAGCACCTGAATATAGTTTTCCGTCCGATCCGCAGTTGTCAAGTGACTCGCCACAGACGCGTCATGCTATCAGATACTCAGGTGCGTGTCTCTACTGGACACCTGACATCTTAATGCCCCCATCCTGAAGAGATATTCGGTGTCAACGGACCATTCAAAATATGCACAAAACGACGTTGCAAGTGCGATTATGAGATAACCAGGAAAGGCTTTTTGGGATTGTGTCTATTACTGAATCAAGCAAACGCGACAGTGTGCAGCTTCACTTAAAGCCGCTAGTTCTGAATAGAAATAATGCGATACGTACACTTCACTTACGCGCCACGCCCTTCCATACCCGTTTTAGAGCCAGATAAGACAAAAACTGCAACCGGTTAATTCATTAACACTAAACTATCTATTTCAATTCATATTCTTGACTAGGAATATTCGGTCCTCATCCAAATCCACAACAGGAAACGGAATAGCACTTGTCATTGGATTGGCTGAAATGCTGCGGGTGTTGTGAATCTCTTCATTCTATTGGACGAACTGGGTGGGCTCGTATATTTTTCCGACTGACACAGCTGCTTGACGCGCGCAGAGCCTTTCTCAATAATTAATTCCGCGCTATTTAAATTATTCATACAGTGTAGTTAGCTTTAACTCGTCAGACTAGAATAATTTATCGTAATCATTAAAGCGTAGCCTACGTTGAAAATGACCACAGCATCTTGCATATCATCTACAATCATAACACTTGGTATCATCAGAGCTGAAATCAAGCATTCGCACAGCACGCTGCAGCTTACACAATTTGGACAGGTCATAGCCTATTTCGGTGACGGGTCGACTTACGCCAGGCTCTACCCACTATGGGCTACTAGCCTACACACAAACCGTCTTGTCACAAATAAACATAGGCAACTGTCGTCTATTATATCATTTTACGATATCTATACGATTGAAGAAAAGAGGGGTTGGAGCTACAGCAGCAACATGACACAACATGGTTTTCTTTATTTTGATGGACTGCAGCTTTAAGAAGCGGATCCGCACAGAGGCGTAGCAGTAGGCTATATCACGTGATTTTTGTCTTGTGACAAATCCAGACGAAAAGAAGAAACAATTTGTGAGTTTCCAACTGAGTTCCATTGGCGCTTCTGTTACTGTAGAGGTTCTTTTGGGCAAAAAGGACCAGCAGTAGATGTTAATATGGAGATACATTAGAAATTAACGTTCGATTAACATTCCACTCTTTTACAGTTGGCGAGTGGTTGGACAGTTGGGGGCAAAGTTGGCGCATGGAGAGGGACAAGTTTCGTTTTTGCGCATAGTGTTTGCTTTGTTGTGGTCGCCCGTCCGCTCAAGTCGCATGACTCTCTAGACACAAAGCCAAATAGCCTAAATCATATTTGTTTGTTGCTGGTGGTGGGGAACGTCGAAGGACTGAGAATAAGTCAATTTGAGGACGCGCAACACGTCGGAGATGGACAACAAACCTCTTCTTCCAGACAGACCTCCCGCCTATAACGCCGTCCCGGGGACGTATGATTATGGTCAACACAATTATGGAGCTATTGCTCCACCAGCACCCGCAACCTCAGGTTTCCAACAACCACCGCCGCCTTATCCCTATCCTGACGGTCAAGGCAAGTAGATCCCAGTGGATTACCTAACGAGTGGTGCAACGCTCGCTTCTAAATAATGACGTCGCTACGTGCCTGAGACGATTACACGCTGGAAAGGTTATAGTAGCTATAACTTTAATTTTAGGATATGAACTTGCTGACATTTAGTGAGTAGCTCTAGTCTTGTCGATTCTAGAAGGCAGGTATCTCGAACTTTTCAATGTGTCATCAAGGATTCACAAATGGATGTCATAAAGTAGCACGTCTTGTAGGCTACTTTTACACTACATTAACTGCAATTTATCAATCACAGCATACTCTTCCAAGCGATAGGATTAGGTACATTTTTCTAATGAAACATTTCAACAGTTAAAGTTAAAATCTGACTACATTGTCTCTGAGTGAAGTGATAGTTACTAATCCTAGCGATCACTAAGAGAAAGCGTCAGCTTTTAGGTAAACCTAACTCCTTGTCATTGCGAGTCTACTCAAGTACACACACATCTTTGGAAATGCTTTTTGACAAACCCAAAGGCAGATTTTTGACAAACATTTCTCATTATATCCGTAACAGAGTGTTAAGAATATTTACATTAGCATTATTTCAAAATCTGATCATTATCCCAGTGACAAAAGATCAATATGGCATGTACCAAACGTGAGTCTGTGAGGATAGGGGCTTGATGTGGACGTTTGTAACCATCCAGCATAACATGTTTTCCCCCCCAGGCCCGGCCCAGATGGGACCGGCCATAGGCCCATCAGCCCTACCCAGGCACCTACACCATCATCCAGCCCTCTGTAGTGGTGGTGGGGGGCTGTCCAGCCTGCAGGTAAACACACACACACACACACACACACACTTTGTCTCTCTCAGATCTGGAGGTAAGGGTGTAGGCTAAGTGTCTGTCTCTAGTATTATGCAGGAAGTTCATGTTTGAGGGCGGTGAGGATCCTTCAGCAACAGCATGGTGTGGTTACACAGGCAACCGAGATAGCGATGAGGAGAAAAAACTATTTTGAACCATGAATATCCAAGAGGAGTTTGCCAACAGGTTTTGACCTTCCACGACTAAAGCATGTTAGTTGGATCCATGCGTTGTGAGGGTCATGTCAACATTATGACTGTCTTCCTGTAAACAGGCTGAGATTTGGTTACACACATACCTAAGCTGCTGACTGTCAAAGGGCTCAATTTGGAGTAACTGCTGTGGTTTTCCTCAGTCTCATTCAACATCCTGTCATCTGCTCAATAAATCACCATGTGATCATGTGATGTTGTCAAATGAACTTTTAAAGGCTTTGGTACGTTGGGTCGGAGGTTACCAGAGTCTAAGTGTGTTTCCATTGGAGGAATACACAAGTTACTCATTGTTATGTAATCACTTGGTCCGTTATTGGTTGTTATTCTAGAGAGCAAAGTGTACGTTTGTTTTGCCAACAGGGAAATAATAATTAGATACATTAAAATGTGGTATTGAAGTCATAATTAGCACTGAGTGGATTGAGTCACGTAGACTTATTTACATTTCTAGGAAGCGAGTTGTGGAGGACCCATTATTTTGCTTTACAATAATTCTGGCCAGAGAAGAGGGTTATGGTGGTGTGGCCTGGTTCATTCACCACAATCCTTTACACCAGATCACCAGGGCCAACAACAGGCCGGTTTCTAGCCTTGTCACACTGCCACCCAGAGAAGGGTTCCGATTGCAAACGGCTCCTTCACAGCAGTTCTCACTTCCTCACTTGGCATCACGTGAGCATAGACATACCTATGCAGGCAGGCACAAAGCATTTTCCTTTCTGGGAACTGAGTTTTTAAGTTGATCTTTGTAACTCAAAAACCCTCTGGTTTCTCCACTAAACGCTCATCTAGTATGGCCTGATGCCAAACCTGATGGTGCCTCAGCGGCCCCCTCAACAAGAGCCCTCAGATATGGAACCAGGCCATACCTGAATACCAGTCATTCCCATCTGATCCGGCTTCCCTCAGATCTAGGCCTGTCAGCTCACACTTAGCCTGGCCACGCTTGTCAACATGGTCATGGGACTGGGCTCAGCTGCTGGTATACCCCAGCCCCAAGACACAGCCTGCTCTTGGCCCATGTCCGTCTGCAGTGTGATGTGTAAGGGCCGTTACGCTGGGAGAAGCACGGCCTCGGGGCTGATAGGGATGTTAGCGCTCGTTTACTGTCACCAGATCTACTAACGACCACGATTCATGGTTCTTAGTCTGGAGCGGATAGGGTGACTGTGAGGATTAGTCCTATTGAAGAGTCAGGTGATTTATAGATCCGATTACCTGCATTGGATATTAATCATGCAAGTTATATTTTGAGGGCATCCCATGTGAATTTGTCAACTCAGTCAATGCGTAAATGCCTTTACTCAAGTCATCACACTCTCTCTCTCTCTCTCTCTCTCTCTCGCTCTCTCTCGCTCTCTCTCGCTCTCTCGCTCTCAGAGTGGGCGTGCTGGAAGATGACTTCACCTGCCTGGGGATCATGTGTGCCATCTTATTCTTCCCTCTTGGCATCCTCTTCTGTCTCGCACTGCGCCAGAGGCGGTGTCCCAACTGTGGTGCCACCTTTGGGTAGAGGGACCAAACTGCAGCCAACCATGCACACACATGCACGCACGCGCGCATGCACATACACACACTGTCACCTGTCCTTTCATTTAGTTTATATCTTCATAATTATTGCACACTGATGAGGCCATGCTTATTTTAGTCTGCCATACATTTATGATATAGAGATGCATGAGTACATGCTAGCTGATGTGTCACAAAGTATTAGTTTAGCAATGCCAGATCTATTGACTTTCTATCTATTGTTGGTGCCTTTTATGTGTTGAGAGACCATTTAAAGGGATTGTGATAATGATGATTTTAGATCAGAGAACCGTGCGTATTCCTCTGTCGGCCTCATAAGAGCCACAAATAGACTTTGTGGTGGATGTTTAATTCCATTTTAATGCAGCTGATTGTTAGCCTCTGTTATTTTATATTTGATATGCCAATGCTGCGATTCAGTTGAAAATTGTATTAAGATGCATAATTATTCGTTTGTGGACAATGAATTCCCAACCATATGTGTATACTTATAGGAATAACCTGTCTTTAAGTGAGGGTTTACCTTAACCAGTCCTGTTGGAAATCACCCAAGGCTTTTTGAACACTGTGAGCTCTCTGTCTGAGCTACGATCACGTGCATCCTCTTCACCTGATGGACTGACACCGGGAGGAGTATGGACGTGGTCCTCGCTGATCCCAGCCAACATTCAACCCAAGAAGAAAGTGTCCACCTCACTTAGCTGGTTTTTGTTTCGTTTTCTTCTTGGGGCCATGTCATATTTGCACTGACCATCTGATCCTGTTGCCATGACTATGCTGTAGGGCCTCTGCAGACCTCAGGTAAAGCGGTTGAAACACACACACATTCGGACCCCAGGAATAGACTCACACTTAAGGAAGGGAAGCAGGCGGGTATATTTGCATAGGAGCCTGCTGAAGTATAACCTCTGGATCATGTAAGCTTTAGTATAATCTGTGACGCCTCACCTTCCTCCCTACGACAATCACCCGCGAATCTCCATCTCCTTCCACATCTCTTTCGGCAGTGTCCCTTTGGAAGTTTAAGGTGGTATATTTAGGGGAGCGAGGGGATATTTTTCTTTTCTGCTTTGGAACACTACGCACGCTGTTATAAGTGAGGTTCTTACTTTTTTATATGAAAAATTCTTGTAAATAAATCGAGTGCTTCATGCCTGTTTAGACCGGATATATTATTTTTTGTTTTGGAGAATAATTTATTTTTGGTGAAATAATATTTGTTTGTGTGCCTGGAGTGTCAGGGTGATAGGGGACACTGTGAGGCTCGTCAGCATGGCTTCTTTCCCAAGCCCTCTTCTGGTCATCAATTGTGGGTCCTCTGACCCCGTGCATGCAAGGCCACTTGAAAATCAGGGAATTTGAAGGCAATGGTGGGTGGTATTTTTAAACCATTTTGGTTCAAAATAGAACATTAGATAGGTTGGGTTTCAGTTGCTGCAATTAGTTTAGTTCAACGTGCCAGGCGAGATGAGCAAGTCATGCAAATTAGATGAAATAAAGAGGGGGAACCATTTGAAGAAATAAAACAAGTTTTTATTTTAATACAGCAATTATTCAAGCTAAGAGGGCATGTAAGAGCAGAGCGAAAGACTAAAAGAACCACTGTACAAGTAATGCAGAACAATGCCATCTGGGAGAACAAAAACCTCCACTGCCTACGGATAGGTTATTGTAGGTACCAGTCTGTCTGAAAAAGAATTGCCTGTGTATGACTGTGGAAGGGTGAACATTCATTAAGGCAAATGTGTTTCCCATCTAGAGCTTCAAACAAAACCATTCTGGGTCCACATTGACACTCGAGTCCCAGGTTGTGTGTCCAAGCAATGGAATGTGTTCAGACGGCCTGCCGATAATCAAACATTTAAATACATTCATTTCCCTCTGCAAGATATTTCTTCCGAGCAGCTTCCCGGACAGTGTACAGTGTACTATGCAGTGCATTCGTGTCTCATCACTAAGCAACAACACAATGAGAACAATAGCAACACTAATCATGAGGACCGGGGGTGAGATGCAATGCATAGGTCCCTTCTAGTCGCATTACTGCACTTACATTCACGTTCTGTCCTATGGCAACGGAAAACACGAACGTTAACAATGATTCGACGAGCAGGAACATTATAAATACGAATCCACATTTCTACACGTCGTCTTCTCAAGTCTCCGCTGTTTACTGTGTTGAGTTCTGCTCTGTCCAGAGGTCACAACCTCCATACGTCCAAGACACGCCTCCATGCCGTGTCCAAGACCCTTCCGTGTCACAAAAATAGATCTAGATTATAGAATATGTGCATAAATAAAAACGGCCCCTCTAGCTCGGTGTGTGACAGCGAGAGAAAGAGGGTGGTGGCTGGGCGGGGTCAGTTGTGGAGGTGACTCCAGCCAGCCTGGTCCTGGGTGTCCACTGTCCGATGATAAGTGTGAGTGTGTGGGTGTGGGAGGGGGGAGGGGCCCAGACCAGGGCTTCAAAAGTCCTGGGCAGACGGAAGAACAAGGGTGGGCTGGGTGGCTGGAGAGGTTGCGTAGAGAGTCAGATGATGGGGGCCGAGCGGTCGTTGGTGACAGTGGGACGCAGCTTGACTGTAGCGAAGGGGTTCCCTCCCCTGGGGAAGACAGAAAGAGTTTAGTGTCACGAGCTGTGTGTATACTTGAGTGTGTGTGTTAGCTTGCTAGCAGTGGTCAGTCCAGTTTTCTGGGTGCCGTACCCCGGCTGTGTGCGGAGTCGATGAACCGGAGCAACAACTTACTCTAGGAAAGAAGGAGGCTTCCCATATCCGTTCTGTTGATTCTGTGGGAGAAGGGAAGATACACCATCAGGACACAGTCACTCTACCTCAGCACTGTCACACTTTGCATTAGGGAACATTATCCAATCAAGCCTGATGATTCCTCACATCCTCTTTCCTTTACGAGAAACACCGTATCACATCTCCCTGACCAGACTGGTTTGGGGAAGGGAGATGCACTTTAGCCGAGTGCCAGAGAAAGAAAGGAGTGTGGGAATGCAGAGCAGAGACCTGCGTCACCTCACAAGACAGACATTGGAATCTGGACCTTCTGGAAAGACCAGTCTGGTTCCAGAATAATCCAGCAATATGTGGAAACCAGTGTTGGCAGCCCTGACTAACGCACTGAGTGTGAAAGCGGCTAAAGAGGCCTCACTGTGACCACCAGTCGCCTTTGGAACTATCACTTCACCTGACTGCGGTCATGACCAGACACAATCTTCTCAGAAACTCCTGCAATCCAAACGATAGTGTTAACAGCCTCGATAGTTCACCTGATAAGAGTGCGTACCATGTAGGCTGAGTCCTTACTGCAGCGGCCTTGGCCCTTTGCTGCAAGTCTTCCCCTCTCTCTCGCTCTCTCTCTTCCAGCCTGCCTTTCCTGTCACACTTCACTTAAAACTGTCCAATAAAACGTGAAAAATGCCCCAAAATGTATTTATTAAAAGTGATAATAACGATATACAGCTATCAAATGTAAGTTCTACTATTTATGGTAACATTCTCTTATTGGTACTCCACATGCATGTATCCTCCCCCCTTCTGCCTCTGATGTGTAACAGCATGTCACACTTTCACAACTACTCTGATTGCAGGCAAGCCTCATTGCTGCAGTACCACAGTCAGTCCACTAGAGAGTGGCAGTCAACAGCCCTCCTTTTTCTCTGCAGGCTCCAGAGAGTGAGCTTGGATGGTGAGACTGACACCAGGGCAGGCAGACAGACACCCTGACCCTGTCGTCTCTGGGCCCTGTCTCACATCTGGCCTCCTGCCTCATCCCCTCCAGATGTTCTCACTAATCCCCAGTCCCGATCAAGCTCACACATGCACACCCGCACACACACACACACACGCAAACTCATACACACACACCCACACCAAAAATCGTACATAATGTATTGTACCAGGTCACATATGTGTGGCCTTAACATGTATGCATAGATGGCAGCATACATGTACAGTCATTTCAGGTGTTCCCTACCGCAGGACCAGCCAGCTCCACATCTCACTGTGTGGTGTGAGTGTGTCCGGCCAGCCAGCCAGCCAGCACTCACTCACCTCCTCACCTCTCTGGCCCACTCAGAGACGCCCGTGACTCACCCAGCCACCGCACCCTCAGTTTTGTCAATACCAGAGTGGCTCTCACCCACTGTCGCACTCCTCCTACTCTCCAGTGTGTGTGTGTGTGTGTGTGTGTCTGTGTTTATGAATGGGAGTAGATGAGATGAGTCATTCGATGATAGGATGAATGGAGGATAAGCTCCTCATGCACCGACCCCTATTTACCCCTGGACGTTACAGAATTACAGAGAGACCGAGGTGGACAGAGAGAGATGAGATGAGGGAGGGAGGGAGACAAATGACTGATGAGGAAAGACAGTCGGAGAGATAGAGGAAGATATGGGAGAGGAAGGGAGAGAGAGAGAGAGAGAGAGAGAGAGGAAATATACCAGGAAATAGAGAACGAGGAGCCAATAAGACGGAGAAAGTCGAAAAGTAAGAAAGGGGGAATGGAGGTAAAGGAAAAGAGGGGGGGAGAGGGAGGGAAATTAATTGGATTGGGGAATTAGAAGAGAGATCATAGGGAGGGGGCAGGTGTCAGGTTCACTCAGGGTGGAATTCCATCAGCAGACCAAGTCCAAGCCATGTCCCGGATGTGCACCTGACAAGATAGTAGGACACACACACACGCACACACACACACACACACACACACACACACACATGCACAGGGTACCCCATTACCCTGGATCTACCATGAGGTTCATGAATATTTCACAGCAGGGGAAGAAAAGAGAGGCGGATCCTCTTACACAGTCTGTCCATTCAACCTCTCCCAGGCCAAACATCACAAATCAGTCCCACCAAAACAACGTATGTATGTGTGTGTGTGTGTGTGCGCCATAATCACTGTTGAGCAGTAGGTGTGTGTGGATCATGCGTGAGAATGTTTGTGCCCAGTATATACTGTACAGTATATCACCAATATCGTAGAGTGGAGATAGAAAACGAGTGTGTCAGTGCATGTGGGTGTGTGCAGCGGCTGTCCGTGAGTGTAGTCCCACAGTGTCTGGTGTATAAAGAGCTTATGTATCCCTCCCCTCCCTGTCTGTGATTAACAGGACGTCTATCCAGGAAACCAGGCCTCAGGTAAAGTACAGCTCAGTACTCACAGTACAGTAGCCATTATTTGGTGTGTCACATGACATCCATAGTGACCGATTCGGGGCAGAGCTCTCTGAAAGGCATTTGAGAGTATTTAAGGTATCATGTTACATAAGCTGCCTTTCCAATAATGTTGAGATGACTGTGTAGTTTTACCTGCAGTGTCAGTAACAGACAGCACAGTCCATTCCATTGGACAAAGACCATCCACATAGAGGAAGTGCGCTATGACTGTATTATCAACCCGTAGGGGCAGTTTGAGGTTTTATGCATTTTTATTCAAATCTGACCATTTTTGGGATGGAAGCTTTAGAGAATATGAACTTCACTTCTGGCAGTTTCAAATGATTTGGGATTTCTGAATGAATATCAAAGTATTGGAATATTACAGTATACACATTACAGTATGTGTATACTTTATACAGTTTTCTTACAATTCCAGTTCTCTCGGTAAATGTGTTGTGCCAACAGCAGCAGGTAAATGGGATCACAACCCTCATTTCCATCCATCCAGTCAGGAGGAGGAAGCATGCTTCACCGCAATTTTACTTAGCTGGCTGCCTTTGCATACATGCAAACATGTCGCTTCAGGCACTCTTTACTAGAAGGTTCCGTGTTATTCAAGAGGTCAGCGACAGTAAAAAAAAACGGCTTCTTTCTCAGTGAGGTGCCAACCCCAAGGTTGCGAATCCTCTCCCATGCTCCAGTCTGGACTGACTGGCTGATTAGGGACATATGCTCTTTAGCAGTGTGTTTCCAGTTCATCATCATCGTGTTCACCCCAATCACCATCACCCCTCTCAGACCCATCTTTGCACAGCCACATGAGAGACCGTGTTGCCAATTCAAATCAATGTGAATCTTCAGCACCAGACTGAGAATGACTGAAACTACACCGGTCAGCTGGTCATCAATACAGCAGCTAGAACCATCTTCATTCAACACGTGCGTTTTGCGATCGCGACACTACAGAGACTCGACCGGAATAATCAGCGCTTGTCACACTCGTAAATGTCAGGCCCCTGAAAACTGCTGCACTAATAATAGTGCTCTCGTGTTACTCCGACCAGTGCAGGAACACACCTGACACACAAACTGTACACCTGCTTAGATAAGGCAGGCTACACCACACTGAAGCAGCTAATGGACCTATCAGGTGTGGCCTGTTGGTGTGAGTGGAGGAGAGGGGGGACAGAGGGAGAGAGAGGCGAAGACGAGAGGAAAGCAGAGGAAGGGGAAGGAGGATCGGGGAATGCGGGAGAGACAAAACAACTGTGAGTGAGAGAGAAAGACAGAAAGAAAGAAAGAAGGAGAGAGGGAGGGAGGGAGGGAGGGAGAGAGAGCGAGCGAGGGAGCTCCGGTTGGACGGACTGACCGTTCTGTCTGGAGCGGAGTTGAAGGAGGAGGCGGAGGGCGTGGGCGAGTGCTGCTTGTTGTTGGTGGCGGGGGAGTGGATGGGGGAGTTGAGGTAGTCGGCCGGGGGCAGGACCATGGTGGCCTCGTCTGTCTCCGTGTCCTGGTGGTGGAGGTTGACCACGCTCTTACTCCGCGGGGGGGGCATTGCCCAAGCTGGAGAGAGGAGGAAAAGGGGGAGGGGGGGGTGATGGATTATACAGAGGTAGAAATAAACCTCACCTAACCTCATAACCTCATCTTGCAAACAAACTACTTACGGTTAGATATATAGGGCTTCATTTACAGGGTTAGAAATAAATCTAACCAAACCTCATATTGCACTCAAACTACTATATTACAGTACTGCTCATGCCTGTAGGACAGCTCAGTATATCAATGTATAAATCAGGCCTGCGCTGGTTACAGAAGCAATAAAGGTCATTTCTGGTTTAAAGGCCATCACAGACTTGCTGACTGCTGTAGACACTAGGAAATTACATCTGGGTGTAACGTGAGACCTGTGTGTGTGTGTGTGTGCACGCGTACGTGCGTGTGTGCTCCGGTTTAACCCATAATCAACTAGTATTTGTTAAGGTAGTGAGATAATCGAGATTTCATGTAGTGTGTAATATTAATAGACAGTCCTCCAGTTGACCCCTCCTCCTTCAGAATAGGAGAAATATCCTTACCGATTGTTGTTGACGATGGGCTCTGAGTATGCACGGCAATAGGATGATGGAAACCAGCCTCTCCTGGGAGAGAGAGAAGGAGGGAGAGAAGGTCAGAGAGAGGGTGAGCAAGGGAGAAAGAGGAGCGAGAGGAAGTGAGAGAGACAGACAGACAGACAGACAGACAGACAGACAGACAGACAGACAGACAGACAGACAGACAGACAGAGACAGACAGACAGACAGACAGACAGACACAAGGGAGAAACAGAAAACAAGAGAGAGACAGAGAGAGAGAGAGAGAGAAGAGAGAGAGAGAGAGAGAGAGAGAGAGAGACGAGAGAGAAGAGAGAGAGAGAGAGAGAGAGAGAGAGAGAGAGAGAGAGAGAGAGAGAGAGAACATGGACGAGACAGAGATGACATCGCAATGAAATCAACCTCTTCTTTCCAGTTATTCGCCAGTAACAGCAGGATAAATAGGCCCCCAATGATTGAGAGGGGGTGCTCTGCCGTTCACCTGCGTACCACACTCAAACAGCCCTCCATCTCAAACACTGGAGAGGCCCTCCAGACAGGAGAGACCAGTTAACCAATGATAGCCTCCTGCCTCTCCATAGCTGCCATTAGTAAGCTGGTTGTGGCGTCAGAATAAAAGCCTGTAATCAGCTGCATGGTGTGGGGTCTCTAATGCAGACAGATGCAGAGTATGATGGGCGCCTCTCCGTGGGGAATGGGAAGCAATCAGAGCACAGCCCTGAATACCAAACACTCCATTTCCTGTTACTCTGCTTGGTGGTTGACAGTAGCATTATTTCGACAGGGTCTGCGTTGCTGTGGGTTTGATCACATTTGGGTTTTTTCTCCCTCTATTTTTGATGGGAAATGAGCCGGAGGTGAGAGATGCATGTGTTTATCTTCAATAACACAGACGTTTTTCCATGGAGCGAGAGGTAAATTGTTTTCCCCTGTGCGATTTACGAGGCGCAAACTCAACTGTTTACCGTGACGTCTCAGGAAAAAGACGAGAACAAAATCAAATACATTTCCTTGTTCTGGCACTGACCAAAAAAATCTTTGGTGGAGTTGAAAGGTGTTGCACAGAGACTGACACACCCTCACGGCCTGTGCCACACACACACACACACATTCAGTGTCACGTCCATCTCAGAGGGGGGATGACAGAGATGTCACACATTGGAGACCCGTACTCTACTCTCATGTTCCATCACAGTTCAGCTACAAAAATCGAAATACTCCAAAGTCTGAGAAACGTTGCTGCTTATCACCCTTCTTCAAAGAGTGCCTGAGGTTCTCAAGGCGGATCTACGTACAGAACGATCCCTCAGTATCAGTATGTCACCACAGCTTTCGAATGACACGA
The DNA here is from genome assembly GCA_903064625.1 of Mallotus villosus. NCBI lineage: Eukaryota > Metazoa > Chordata > Actinopteri > Osmeriformes > Salangidae > Mallotus > Mallotus villosus. The sequence goes on along the minus strand of CAEFZP010005882.1, from coordinate 237,719 downwards.
TCCTGTTGGGTCATTAGGAGTTGGAGAGTGGGTGCGGTCAGCCTATATTTACCTAGGATACATACACCATGGGGTAGATACCGTATCAACTTCCCTTCAGCTACAACAATCACAGTTGGGGTCAATCTAACTGTAGCTTTAGATACGGGGATAGACTATAAACAAACACTTCACTTGAAGTCAATGAGACCTTTTTGGGGGCGGCCATGTTGGTGTCTTAGGTGGAAAAGTATGAGGTGATACCTCTTTCCCGTACATGATATCGGTTTGTATCTGTATACAGTCCACTGTTGCTAGGCCCAGTTGCCAGGATACATCATCGCTCAGCCGAGCCATGACAGAGCATAGGTGTGTCTGATGATATCACTGACATCATCACACCGACCTGCCGGTTGACAACTCATTGGTTCTATGTTACAGCAACCATGGTGACAATATCCAGTATTTTGGTCTATATCCAGCATTGTGGTTGATATCTAGTATTGTGGTCTATATCCAGTACTGTAGTCTATATCCAGTACTGTATTAGGTGGATGTTGCTGACAACCTTCCCCCCCCCTTTCTCCATGCCCCTCTTATCTTCCTGCATCAATTTTGCTCTCTGTCTCTCTCTCTGCCCCCCTCTCTCCCTTCCTCCTCTCGCCTCCATCCAGCCACCCCCTCGGGCGCCTGGCAGGGCAGGGAAGCTCAGAGGACCCTGGTCATCAGTGGGTAGCACAACCAGCATCAGCAGAAGCACACATGTCCACAGCAGCTGGTGAGGGAGGAAGGGCTGATGCAGGGCTAGTGGCTGAGGTAGTGGGGGGGGGGAGTGATTACTGTGTACATGTGGACATGAAGGAGGGGTGAGGACTGGGGGGAGCCGAGGTTGGCAGGGCTGGCGGGGGGGGTGGGGGCTAGAGTGATTACCATGAACTAGAGAGAGGGGGTGAGGGGTATGGGGGGGGGGTCAGAAGCTGGTGAAGAGAGAGTGTGATTTATCAGGCTATTGAAATGGGCATCATGCACGAGATAAGCGGGAGAGAGGATGTGGGAGAGGCGCGGCTTAGTGTGTCTTTGCAGGTGTATAAGCATACTGTCTGTCGGTGCATCCTGGTTCTCTCTGTGTTTCTGAGTGCACACGTGCGTGTACACGTAGGCGAGCGCCCGACTCACTGCTTGGTCTTCTCCAGCTCTCCGTACAGCCAGCCGTCCCTCTCCTCTGGGATGAGCAGTGTGATGACATCACCCTCATCGAAGCTCAGCAGGGTGGCGTTGCCAGCCGCCGTGTGGGGGAAGATCGTCCGCACCCGGGGCCTCCGCACGATATTGTTGAGCCCCGTTGCCATGGACACCGACCTGGACATGGAGCTGTCCTCGCTGTCCCCATAGTCTGGACACGGGGAGGGCTTTGTTAGTAGCACGCACGCACGCAAACACGGACAGAACCTTTGACATTTAGGCTCCCACGCGTACCTGTGATTTTCTCATCTACAGCTGTTTTTGGGGTAGTTATGCTTGGGGTGATGGGGGTGATGGGGGTGACGGGGTTGTTGGAGAACATGCCGGCCAGTGGGCTGGTCTGGGCCTTCAGGGCCGGCGCCGGGGGCGGGGGCATGGAGACCACCGAGTTGCTCTACACCCAGGAGACAACACATTGACCATGGTCAGCGGGAAAGGGGTAGAAGGTAAGGGTGAATCTTTCCTAAATGGAATGCCTCTGTCTCCCTCTGTCTCCCTGTGTCTCCCTCTCTGTCTCCCTGTGTCTCCCATGTCTCCCTCTGTCTCCCTGTGTCTCCCTCTGTCTCCCTGTGTCTCCCTCTGTCTCCCTGTGTCTCCCATGTCTCTCCCTGTCTCCCTCTGTCTCCCTGTGTCTCCCATGTCTCCCTGTCTCCCTCTGTCTCTCTGTCTCCCTGTCTCCCTGTGTCTCCCTGTGTCTCCCTGTGTCTCCCTGTGTCTCCCCCTGTCTCCCCGTGTCTCCCATGTCTCCCTGTCTCCCTCTGTCTCCCTGTCTCCCTCTGTCTCCCTGTTTCTCTCTGCCTCCCTCTGCCTCCCTCTGTCTCCCTCTGTCTCCCTCTGTCTCCCTCCGTCTCCCTGTCTCCCTCTGTCTCCCTGTCTCCCTCTGTCTCCCTGTCTCCCTCTGTCTCTCTGTCGTCCCCTCTGTCTCCTCTGTCTCCTCTGTCTCCCTCTGTCTCCCTGTCTTCCTGTGTCTCCCTATGTCTCCTTGTCTCCTTGTCTCCCTGTCTCCCTCTCCCTCTGTCTCCCTCACCCGGCTGCGTCGGGAGGGCGCGGGGGATGGAAGTGGGGTGACAGGCACGGAGTTCCTCAGGCCCTCGATCATGGTCATGATGCTATCAGGCACGTTGGTGGCGTCGCTGCACTTGTCCTGCCAAGAGGTCAGCTTCCCCGACAGCATGTCCTTGGCCTGGGGGAGGGTGCAAGCACACATGAACACACATTGAAGTATGCCTTTGGCTACTGTGGTATTCTCTGAATACAATATGCACTGTTGTGCAAATCAAGAAAGAAAAAAAGGCGAACCTTCCATTTCAATGTTCTTACAGCGAGATTGGGGGACATTATTGTACCTGTGGCCTAAAACTCCTCGAAGTGGGCTTGTTGAGAAAAGCAGCTATAGAAATGGAACCAGGCCACAGACACCTTGTCATAGGGCCCAGGGGCTCTCCGCAGCCTGCAGGAGCCTGGGAGAGAGACAACCTACCGTTTCATGACAGGCAGCTGTCTGGTAAGAGAAGGTGCAGTGTTTGTCCACCAGGAAGCAGAAGCGCCTCTTCTCCTCCAGAAGGGCCTCCTTGCACCCGTCAGCGATGAACACTTGCATGTCCACCTGACGAGATGTCAGCATCTCCAGACACTGCAACGCACCGGGCACACAATCATATCTCGGCACCATCGTCAAACAAACGGCCCTGTGACCTGTGACAGATTTTCATTTCGCGTCTCGTCAATCGCAAACCATCTACTCGCTACTTCGACCAATCCGACTCCCTTATCTCCTCCCCCCAGACAGGGCTCAGCCAATGGCAACGTGGCACGGCGGAAGGCAGGAAGCGAGAAAAGGCAATCGGGATAGAAGAGGTAGAATAGAAGGCTGCTAATCTCTGTGTGGCAGAAGGCTAGCTGGGAGGTCTTCTCTCTATTCTGTGGCGAGGAAGAGGGAGAGCAGCTCCAGGTGAGGTCCAGCCCGGCCGAGAACTGGACGTCTTATCTCAAAACACAGACGCAGGGCCATTCTAAGGTCACCGTTCTTCACAGAAGGTGAAAGATGGTGTGTGTGTGTGTGTGTGTTTGTGTGAGCCTGTTGGGACCTTATTACTCTCCTTGTTACTTTCTTTTCGAGTGATACTCGATGTTCTCGGTCTGTTGGAACACAGCAAATTCGTCCTGAACTGAATGTGAAACCATGTAGGTAGGAGAATTAACTCAAAGATGGGGTGTGCAACACGACTACACGGGAAACGGAACGGGGATTCGTTTGATAACCTCAACTCTGGAGTTTGTACAGTATGTACTGTAGTCTGCGTGCTGTCAGAAACTCAGGCCTTGGACATTTTCACACAGTGGAAACAGAAAAAAAGATCAATTGAAAATCTTCTCTTTTCTATAGACACGCGGGTACTGACTAAGAGGTCCTTGGTCTGAAGTTGAACATGAAGCTGTGATGAAGCAGAACACGGGGATTTCAATCCCAGCAGCATGGAGCAGACTGTCTGTTGCTGGATATACAGACAGGATATCAGAAACTGAATCACGTCTCAACACCTGATACGCACTATATGGTAGGGGGAATTGCATGAAAACAGTTGACAGAAACAACATAAACCATCGTAATGGGTGTTTAGCAAAGAACCAATGCTGCCACTTGACAAGTAGACATGCACACACCCACCCACACACATGCATGCACACACAGTACACACACACCCAGAAGGGCAAGGCCTGTCCAAAGCTGACAAGTTTCAATGTGAATTTGACTTCCACATTCCTGGCTGTGTGTGTGTGTGTGTGTGTGTGTGTGTGAGTGAGTGTATGGGTGTGTCTCTGATCACTAGGGATACTGTGTTTGAGCCTACGGTACTGGGACAACAGCGACAGCATAGAAAGGCAGGAGGCTGGACATGGCATGTGTTGGTTTTTGTGTGTTGGCTTCTCTGGATGCTGTATGTGTGTTGACTTGGTCACTTTCTGTGTCGTCACCCCTCTCTCTCTCTGTATGTCTCTCTATTTCTCTCTCTCTCTCTCTCTCCTCTCTCTCTCTCTCTCTCTCTCTCTCTCTCTCTCTCTCTCTCTCTCTCTGTCTGTCTGTGTCTCTTTACTATCCCCCCACCCCAAACCCCCCTTCCTGGAGGTTCTAAAACGTGCCAGATTGCAGTGTGTTCCTCTTAGCTGGAGAGATAGCATTGTTGTTCAAACAGAGCTCCCTGTGCATAGTCCTTGAATGACCTGTGATAGGAGGGCCTTCATGGATAATGACAGAACTCTCTCTCTCTCTCTCACCCTATCATCTCTCTCTCTCATCTCTCTCTCTCATCTCTCTCTTATCTCTCTCTCTCTCTCTCTGTATCTCTCTCTCTCTCTCTCTCTCTCTCGTCTCTCTCTGTCTCTCTCTCTCTCTCTGTCTCTCTCTCTCTCTCTCTCTGTGTCTCTCTCTCTGTCATCTCTCTCTCTCTGTATCTGCTATATTCAGATCGTGCCTGAAAAGAAACATGAATCTACGATTATAAAAGCCACCAGTCGGGGTGGTCTCTGTCTATATCTTGCTGCCCTGGGAGACCTGCCGTTGTTCGGGTCACCGCGGTGTGACAGTGCTGGCCGTTCCCATAACGTCACCTCCTGCCTGCTGGCTCTGAGGTCACCCCTGAGGCTCTGAGGTCACCTGTGGAGGTGGCACAGTGGAACCATTGTCCATCTCTGTCAACGCCGATCACGATACAGACACGGTATCACACTCGGCGATCTGAAACACAACCTGGATAATTCAAATATTTCTCTGTGTGTACCTGTGCATGTGTGAAAGGGATATTGTTGTCCTGCGTGTATGGCAGGAGAAAGAGAAACAGTGTAATTACTGCGGTAAAAGTGTGTGAAACCACACTATGCACACACACACATCAAAGCTCTCTGGCTGATCAAGACATCAGTTCTACAGCCAGTTGCTATGGACACCCACTGTATTGTGCTTCTGTACATATAGAGGAGAGAGGAAGGAGACTGCTGAAGGAGAGAAAAACGAGGAAGCTGGTCGAAAGCAATAGAAACTGAGCCAGGTCAGATTCCCGAATCATAAAGGCTACAATGGCTGCAATTAACACAGCCCGGGACAATTGACATCACTATATGAGCAGGCTTTGTATTTGCGGAGTTCCTCTGAACGTCAACATGATGTGGGGAATGCACAACGGCTTGCGTTCCAACAGGCCGACACAGGAGAGCGTTGTTTTGTGGTGGTCCTGTTTTGCGGACGTTTGTCCTTCGGTCTGGGAACTACTTTCTCTCTCTAGATGAGAAGCCTAACTAGGGTCTATTTGCAACCTGTGGGGCTTTCTGGATGGGAAGACTGATGCTAAGGATGGATGGATGTAAAGGAACGTGCTTTCTCTCACGAAAGGAACTCCACACACAGAATGCCTCCTCGTATCCACCCCTTCATTCATTCTGGGAATATTCTGAAGTCACCACGTTGGAAGTGTTTAACAAGTGTTTAATCATTGATAAAACTGACAGTGACAGATAAAAATATGGGGACAAAGAGAGACACTCGTTAATCTAATCACTGTGACCCTGTCTTGAAAACTCCATATTTTCCACTTTCGGCAATGGGCAATGACAGACTAATACAAGGAAGTGTATTTGGATTTTAGTCCAGCATTGACACAATAGTAGTCACAAACATGCACTCCCCAGTGGCTGACTTTCTAGAAACGGTGATTCGGGCCGTTTCAGTGAGTCATTCATCTACAGGTCCCTTTCTTCTCTCTACCTTCCTGTAATTCTATCTCTTCCTCGAACCTTGCTCTCAGCTGTGGCTCAGGGTTTTAGAAATCTGCTCTCTCTCTCTGTCTCCCCCTCTCCCTCTGCCTCCCTTCCTCCCCACCCCTCTCTTTGTCTCTACTCCTCACACTCCCTTTTTTTGCCCCTCACCCCCACCCCCACCCCTCTCTATTCTCTCTCTCTGTTCTTGCCGTCTCTCTACAGCACACCCACCCACACATACACACCACACACACAGGCCTCCCCAGCCCCCCAGTCCCTCCCAGGCCAAACTGGGCAACGGGGTGTGTTGACTTAGCAGCCAGTTAGACGGGCTCTCTCACTGACTTGGTCAACTGTTACTCTGATTTGATTGACTTGGGGGCGGTGGCACAGCCTGTTGTTTTAACCTGCTAGTTTACTATATAACTGAACCCGGTATACATCATAGAAAGGTCCCACTGTGTAGCTTGTTGACAAACTCGCTTCTACTGTCTTCCTTATCAGACAAAAACCTCCGCCTCTCTCTCTCTCTTTCTCTTTCTCCCTCACACACACACACACACACACACACACACAAAGAGAAGAAGTTTCTCTTTCTCTGTCTCAGTCGTTGGCCATAGGACGCATTGACAGTCTCTACCAGCATGTCTATTTGCATGTGTGTATACGGGTGTGTGTTATGAGGGTGGACTGTACAGAGGGCTGGATGCACCATTAGCGCCTGACGGCAGACAACACGCATGTGCTCACACGTCCAGTACATGAGCTCGTTCCTAAAGCCGTCTTCACAAACTTCTCGCTGGTTTGTTACCGTGGCTACGACAGGCAGCGTCAGAGGCAGAGGCGTGTGTGTGTGTGTGTGTGTGTGTGTGGTGTACAGGACAGCTTTCTCACCTCGCTCTCCTTGCTCTCGTACTTGGTGGCGTTCTTGCCCTGACTCTTCCTGCGGAGCTTCTTTAGGTCTGACTGGGACCTCTCCAGAGAGTCTTGCTTCATCTTGTGCTCAGTCTGGTACCTCTTGAAGGTGGCCTGGAGGAGGCATTATATAGAATGTGATGTCATCTATGTATGGGGGAGTGAGCCAATCACACGTCTGTTTACGCCTGGGCTATGCTACCCAGATGTTCACAAACCTACTGTTGCTGCTCTGGATAAGAGCGTTTGCTAAATGACTAAATGTAACTGCAAATTGTTCATTGCTGCCTGCCTGTTGCGGGCTTCGAGGTTCCTACTGTGACTAAATGCCCTCAGAAGAGGTTAAAAAAATGTCTTCAAGCACAAAGCAATCAAGGCTGTACACATGAATAGCATTCCAAACGTTTGGAGTTAATAGATCAGTAAGAAGAAAGTCATTCCTGTTGTTTGATAAATTACTGTTCTACTGTACGTCTCTGGTGAGAGAGGCTGGAATCCCTCTATCACACACACACACACACACACTCTGTGTGAACAGAGGCATGTGCTTAGTGGAGTACTTACTGTCATGTATTTCACATCCATGTCGGTCTTGCGCTCCAACTCACCAATGATTTCCCTGTGAAACCTTTTAATCTGCAGGTGAGGAAAGAGAGAGGGGACAGGGTGGGGCGAAGTGATTCTTTTTAGATGATATATTGACAATAGGATGGGCTGGTGTTGTTGGCAGGTGGTCGATAAAACACAGTTAAAATATGGCTTTGTGAAGATGTGCGGGAGGGAACTCAAGGTTGTATGAGTGAATCAGAAGCAAAGCTGGTCAGGGAAGCTCACGGATTCTCTATCTCTCTCTCTCACTATGTTTCTCTCTCCATAATGTCTCTCTCTCATCCTGTCTTTTTCACAATGCCTTACATGTGTCTTATATACAGTACATATCGATATATGTATTTGTTTCTCTATATATCACTCTTTGTCTGTCTCTCTCTCGTTCTCCCTCTCTCGCTGTATTCATCTGTCTCCATCTTCGCATAATCATTTGCGAGGGCGAGGGAGCTCATATCAGTGGCAGCCTTATCATGGCAAGCCCTCGCCCACGGATGGCAACACTCCCCACCACTCTCTCCATCTCCTTCCCTCCCCCCAGCACTCTCTCTCTCCATCTCCTTCCCTCCCCCCAGCACCACTCTCTCATCTCCATATCCCCCCCACCACTCGCTCTCTCCATCCCCTATCGCCACCACTCTCTCTCTCTCTCCATCTCCTCCCCCCCACCACTCTCTCTCTCTCTCTCTCTCTCCATCTCCTTCCCCCCCCCACCACTCTCTCTCTCCATCTCATTCCCCCCCCACCACTCTCTCTCTCCATCCCCCCCCAACTCTCTCTCTCCATCTCCTTCCCACCACTCTCTCTCTCCATCTCCTCCCCCCCCACCACTCTCTCTCTCTCCCTCTCCTCCCCCCCCCCACCACTCTCTCTCTCCATCTCCTCCCCCCCACCACTCTCTCTCTCTCCATCTCCTTCCCCCCCTCCACCACCTCTCTCTCTCTGTCTAGATACATTTCAACAGGTATCCTCGCAAACAGCCCACGCCCTCTAAGCGAGACATCCCCCTGACCCCGAGACCTTCCTGTGTACTGACTAAGCCTGAGGCTTCCTCCGCACAGAGACATGGGTGGATGCTGACTCATGCACACAGACACACTGGTGGTGAACCAATGTTCTAATGCATGCTCTGACCCCTCCCTCCCCCTCCCCCTCCCCCCTCATCGGTCCCTCTTCAGCCTATCTTCACCCTCCCCACCACACCGTCTGTGGTCAACATGCACCTTGGCTCTGCTACCCTCCCTTTCTTTCTGTCTGACTCAAGCAGTGCTGCAGCAACCTGTTGACACACCCCAGTCGGGGCTTAGCTATCAGTATTGCATGTTCAGTTCGAGTACAAGGGAGTGACACTGAGCTCAACTTAAGTCAATGTTTGATTTGAATGAGTAATATTTGTCCGTGCACTGAAGCTTTTACCGCTTGGTGAGAAACAAGTGAGAAAACCCACGCCAGAGGATTTTAGAATACAACTTTTGGGTTCTTACTCTGGCTCACTTGGCAGATGGAACATAATTGGGTGGCAACTATGTCAGCATGCAAACAGAGCAGTGGGTCCGTGTAGTAGACTGCTGTGTCACTATTTTACACTAGCATGCTAACGCTAACAGCTACTGTAACAACATCCCCAGTTCCCAGAAGTGTTTCCACTGGGCATGTCGAAACACGATTCACACCCATTGTCCCGGCAGGTGCACCTTCTCCTCGAGGTTGTTTTTGTTTCTAGTCGGGAGCTGTTGGTTCTCTGGATCTGTCCCTGGGTGTGACACGGGCTACGGAGGAGGGGAGCCACACAACAGGGCAAAATACAAGGAGGCACGCCACCCCGGGATCACATGGTCATGTGTGTGTGTGTGTGTAAAAGTGTGTGGGTGTATTATTGTGTGCGCACGTGTGTGGGGGGAGGGGGAGCTGGTTGTTCACAGACCCTGGAACTTCAGGCTAAACTCAAGAGGTTAAGGTTGTATTGATAAAGATAAGTGAAAGACAAGAAAAATATAGGTAGAGCTAGCGCTTAAGGTGTTTCCTGCTAGTGCCTTGTAGGAACCCCCCCCCCACACACACACACAACACACACACACACACACACACACACACACACACACACACACACACACACACAGAGGATCAGAGGTACTCACATTCTCCTCCAGCTCGAGGTGAACCTTCTTGTGAACCTCAGAGATCTCCATCAGCACTACTCCTGTAAAGCATAAGGGAGACGTCCTGATTAGCTGGCTCCAGAAGAACCAAAGCCTTTGGCAGGCTGTAACTTCAGTCTAGTATGACCACCCTTCTGTCTCTGCCTCGGACAGCAGGTTCAACCCAGCCACCTGCCTCACCCCACACCAGTGACCGGAGAACAGAGCTACACATTACTGCACCGTGGTGCATTAGGTCAAGTAGATCCAGCAGTGATAACGTTCAGTTATGTGTATTTCAATCCATCACTTGGAATACTGTACAAGTATAAGTCACTTAAATGTCTGATTATGATTGACCCAGTTTGTTAGATCAGACCTCAGCTATCTGTCAACACCCATTTGAGCTTTGAGGCCATCCAACTTTGTGCTGAGAAGACACAGCAATGTATCAATGTACAGTGCATTCGGACAGTATTCACAGCGCTTCACTTTTTCCACATTTTGTTATGTTACAGCTGGTTACTGGTTTCCTTTAGACATGACACTTGGCATTCAGGCCAAAGAGTTCAATCTTTGCTTCATCAGACCAGATAATTTGGTTTCTCATTGTCTGAGAGTCCTTCAGGTGCCTTTTGGCAAACTCCAGGCAGGCTGTCATGTGCCTTTTACTGAGGAGTGACTTCTGTCTGGCCACTACCATACAGCCCTGATTGGTGGAGTACTGCAGAGATGGTTGTTCTTCTGGAAGGTTCTCCTCTCTTCACAGAGCAATGCTGGAGCTCTGTCAGAGTGACTATCTGGTTCTTGGTCACCTCTTTGACTAATGCACCTTCTCCCCCGATCGCTCAGTTTGGCCGGGCGGCCAACTCTAGGAAGAGTCCTGGTGGTTCAGAACTTCTTCCATTTACGGATGATGGAGGCCACTGTGCTCATAGGGACTCCAATCAAGTTGTAGAAACATCTCAAGGAAAATCAGTGGAACAGTAAGCACCTGAGCTCGATGTTGAGTGTCATGGCAAAAGGTGTGAATACTTATGTACAAGTGATTTTTTATCATTTCATAGACAACATTAAAAAAAATCCCCCCAAAATTATGAAAACAATTAATTGAATCAATTTTGGGATACGACTGTCACATAACCACAAGTGGAAAAGAGTGAAGCGCTGTGAATACCTTCCGGATGCACCGTACATTTGGTTTGTGTGGAAAACTTGACTTAATTAAAATCAGCTCAAGCTATAGGGAGCCGCAAATTACATGGCTTCTCACTGTGTCACTCACCGAGACAATCAAATATGGATTATTATATAATATTAATAAACACATAATAATCATAATAAAAGAAATGAGAGGCAACACTGTGCAGGATTTAGACAGTGTGGACCCACCCACTTGGCGGGGTCAGTTGTTTAGGTCAGTTGTTTACGTGTATAAGAGAATGAGCTGCCAATTAAGATGGCATATCTCTTGATCGTTTTCTTTTCCTCATTCCTTTGGAATAAAACGAAGGCGCTTGTCACTGAAAGCCATAATAGCATCTTATTTACAACCAGGAGGAGAGCACTATGAGAGTTGGTTAGTTAGTGTGTACATAAAGTTCTCTATTTCAGAAATGCTGTTAATCCCTTTGTTTGGTGTAATCATCTTAAAAATTATGAAAATCATCATGAATTAATTTAACAGACACATATGGGTTTAGGTTTGAACCTGCGACATCTTGATCTCAAGTCAAACTCAAAGTGTTTTTATTTATTAAGTGACTAAATACTTGGGACATGGCAAACAAGCAGGCGTAAAAAATTTTTTTGCGTTAAATATATAAAATAAGTCAACAGTTAAGGCACAAATAGCAAACAACGGCTATAAAAACAGTACACACAGATGGACCCTGGCTGAGACGAGGAGCTGAGAAACGGTTGGCCTATTCCTGGTTTGGCTGATCCAATTGACACTCTCTTCATGTGGGCTGGTCTGCACTCGTCTGCTACTTCAGATGATCCGCAGGTGTGTGTGTCTGTGTATTGTGTCTGTTTCACACACATCCCTGCACAAAGCTCCCAGATTACGAGTTGACACAGCCATACATAGCCATAGAGCCTGTCGAAGTGTGTGTGTGTGTGGTGTGGTGTGTGTCTTTTAGGTAAGCTTTCTAACCATCTGAAGAGAGAGACAGAGAGTGAGAGAGAAGGTGAGGGAGAAATACACAGATAGACAGAAAGAGAGAAAGAAATAGAGCAAAGGGAAATCTAGTATTAGCCTTCGGACTGTAACATGTGTGTCTACGGTACCAGCAGAATAATCCTGAGGATACATGTGATCCACGGCAAACACACATCGTCCTGAAGTATGTTGTGGTGTCTAATTGACTCGACACTTTTGAATGCGACCTCAGAGGAAGGGATGACTGCTACCTCTATAGCAGTGTGTACTGACATGACAGAGCAGAGCTGGATTGCATGATGTAAATGTGATGTAGCGGTTCTGTGCAGGGCCTGCAGTCTGTGTGGGTCTCTCTGCCCTGATGGAAGGGGGCTGTGTTGAAGAGCTCTCTGAGCTCATCAGACAGGCCACATGAGACCTCCAGCTCCAGAACCTTCCATCTTGAGAACAAAGGAAGGGGCATTGGTTTGATGTATCTGATACTGATGCACTGGGCAGAGTGTAGCGTGTGTGTGTGTGTGTGTGTGTGTGTGTGTGTGTTTTAAGAGCAGTGGGTGCATGTGTTCTGTGTATGACATAAAAGTGGGGGTGTGTGTGTGGGGGTGTATGTGCAGCCAGCTGATGTTAGCCTGAATACATGAACAATAGTTGTATTCATTTTCCCTTTATGATGAGTTTGTTTGTTTCAGGTGTGACATACTGTGTCCTGATCTGGACAAAAGCCCTGGTGGAGTCCAATGGCCCAACTATCAAACAAGGAGATTAGCAAACCATACAGTACGTACAAAGTTTCTAGATCATTGCGTTCCCTAGAAAGAAACAATGCTTTGGAATTGTTTCCACTTTGACATTCTGTATTGTAGTGAAACACAGCATTGTGTCACTCCGTCATAATTCTGATGTGGAGCTGATATCTATCGTTTTTTTTCTTTTTTGTGCTCTTTGTAATGACTGGGTATTGAGGCAAGGAGGCAGGGAGACAGGGAAGCAGGGGGGAAAGGAGGGGAGGGACAGAGAAGGAGGTACATACAGAGGGTGTGGTCACTCAAGTCATGTTGTATGTACAGGCTTAGAATAGCCACTAGGTTCCAAGTTAAATACAACAAATCTCTTAAAAATGCATCCTCAACTTAACCCACTCAAGGATTGGACGACTACCACTGCTGAGTGAAGTACAGGTGACACTTGAATGGGAAGATAAAAGCTTCCATCTGGTACGCTGCTGCCACTGCCAGAGACAAGAGCAGACTGCAGCGTATCAACCGCACTGCTGAGAAGGTGATCGGCTGCAATCTGCCTACCCTCGAGGACCTGCACACCTCGAGGACCCTGAGGCGAGCGAGGAAGATTGTGGCCGACCCCTCCCACCCTGGCCACTCCCTGTTCCAGCTACGCCCCTCTGGCAGAGGCTGCGGTCCATCAGGACCAAAACCTCACGCCATAAGAACAGTTTCTATCCATCCGCTGTTGGCGTCTTCAACAAGGCCAAGTGCTCACTGACTTTAATCACAATCTGCAAAATTATACCTTGCCACATTGCAATTTGCACTATTTGTATGTTTTGACCTAGTGTATTTTTTTAAACTTTTTGTACTATCTGTATTTTTAGATTTTTTTAATTATGGCTACTTAAATTTTTTATTCTAAATCCCCTTAGTATTACTTAGACTTTGTTCCTTTCGTATAGTTAGACCACATATTTAAGTTTTAAGATTCCTATATGTTTAATGTCTGCACCTTCCTGCCAAAGTAAATACCTTGTCTGTGCAAACTTACATGGCGATTAAAACCCTTTCTGATTCTGATATGTTCAGAATCAAGTCATGTGCTACATCAACACTCGTCATAACCCTCATGATGCTGAACTGGAATAGTGTTTCACCTCTAGAAATCCTCAGATAGGATGTCATGCATTACCAAAGGACATTTACAGTACAAACATACAGTATTTAAGGTGTACAGTCTCATTATCTCCCTCTCTCCCTTTTCTCTTTCTCTCTCTAACCAATTTCTTTCTCCTTCTCTCGCAAACTGATATAGTCATTTGTTTACAGTTGTCATGTTCTGACCACAATGTTACCAAGCAACAAGCATGCGCCACTGAGCGTCGTTCTGTGCTAGGGAAGCAAAATGCATCATAACAGGGTGTGTGACAATGGAGCAACAACCCCTGTTAGCCTGCCGATCAAACTAAGACTCACCCTGTCGAGATAGTCCGCCCACAGGTTTAACTGGGGGAGGGGTTTTGCAACAGGTCCAGCTTGGCAAGATACAACCACGGGTTGGAGCTGAGGTGTGCAGTATTTCTTAGAATAAAACATCCTGTATGGCTAAGACATTGAATACTACTATGTAGAGTCTCCTTCCATGGTTCGGTCTGGCTGCTTGCACGACAGAGAACAGTGAGAACACCCCAGGTTCTTCTCGCCCCAGACATACAACATGGCCGTCGTGTTGGAGTCTATCGGCTAGGGGCTAAACCGATGTAATCGCACCCCTCTAGCACCCAGGGCAGCTCTAAATCTGCATGTGAGCAAACACGCCTGCCGTTCACTGGCTCGTGAGGCCTCGCTATCGCAGAGTAGCCCTCGCCGTGTTCGCACAGGCAAATGCTGGGATCGTTTCTGAATTGTTCCCTGATCGAGACCGGGATCGGCCGTGGATGCGGAAAACTTTGTTGGAGTCTCCAGTTTTAGAAGAGCTCTGGCGTTTGCAGAGATGGATGTTCTGCAATACTAGTGTAGGAAAGAGCAATCGCTCAGGGTTGCTAGCAGGGATGAATTGGTACCCGGGGAACACATGATGGTGAGACATTTGGAGTGTGTTGGTCCCTGCTGGACCAAAGCAACTCGCTAAATGGGAAATAAGAGCTTATAGTGTCCTGAGAGGTCTCACTCCAAAAGTATGTTGGTAATGAATGTGGAGCATTTGTTTGGACAACATCATCTATGGCATAATCCATTCATTTTTAATAGGCTATTGCAGAAGGAGCTTTTCGAAGGGGATATGCAAATACACTCGCACCAATGTTTTTGACTGTGGTGCAAAATAATGCTGGCATCAGCAGGTGACACCTGACGCGCTTGCACGACATCCTCAGAATTATGTAAACAGGCCGAGAGGACATTCAAAATGGAAACAACACAAAGCTGAGTGTGTGTGTGTGCCACACACACACACACACACACACACACATGCGCAGAAAACCTCAGAGATGACACTGTGCTCTTTTGTTGAGGTCTCACATTTCAGCTTGCTTCAGTTACATGTGTGACCCAGTGATCAGGGGAGATAACGAGAGCTCCACGCGCCGCCGTCCTGTCAGGACCTTTAGCCGGCTCTGTCTTCATTAGTCCAGGTGTGACTGCTCTCCTTGTGGGAGAGGCTTAAAGGTCATGCGCCGGCTACCTGAGAGGCCCTGGATGAAAGGACCTCCCTTCACGCTGACATTTGAACTCTGAGGGCTGGAGGGGGGTGAGGGGAGGATGGGTGGGTGGGTGGGGGGGGGAGTTAGGAAGCAGAGAAGGAGGGAGGCAGGGCAGCATGTCAATCCTTCAGTGACTCTCAAGAGTATCAGGTGTCTTGGCCCTTGGCGTCACTGTGTCTCGTGTTCCTGAGGCTGCTTGGGTAAGCTTGTGATGTTCCACAGGTAGAGAGAGGGAGGGGCGGATGAAGGGAATAGGCGGAGGGAAACAAGCAGTCTTCTTCTGTGGTGCGGGAGGGTAGAGAATGCAGTTACCCCAGGCTTCTCTTTGGCTCACGGGTCGTCAAGAAGGCTCGTGGTTATTGTCCTTGGAAAGGCCGTTGCATTCCTCTGGCAACCACGTGTGGTGGGCTTAGCTTCCGCTCAGTAGAGAAACAACCGTGTTCACAAGGCTTCACTTGCTGCAACCAAACAGCGTTGTCTCAAAGTGCATCGTCATGACTAAGGTTGGGCTTAGTCTTCACAGAGAACTCCCAGTGCTGTCTGTGTTCCACGCGCACCGGTATACACTCAGGCATACGAATGGAGGGGGATTAGTGCACACTGGAGTCTGGTCAAAGTGTGACTCTGCTAGGTAAACACCTCATCTCTATTTGGTTCCCTTTAGGACTATCCTTTCACACACACACATTGCCTCAAAGTCACCTTGTATGGGTGTGGTAAAACCCATAAAACACACTTGGTTTCGGGAGCCATCCTGCTAAGGGAGGGAGGGGGGAGAGAGAGGGAGAGTATTTACCTGTGACCCAACTCTGTGTGAAACCAAATGTAATCATCACTTGCCCCAAGAGCAAGAGGGAGCCCAGGCACTGCACCACACACAAGCTGTCGGACACATCCTGTGCTGCAAATTATGTCGGACCCAGGGGAGCGAGGGGAGCAAAGGACCAGACATTTCTAGACAATGTTGCATAGTGGAACTCTATGAGGCCTGTCCAGATAGGAAGCTTCCACCAATGGGGTGAGAATCCCAGCAGGGGGAGGTTTAACAGAGGGGTGAGAATGTATCCAAAGGCTCAGAGCCAGAGGTGATCTAAAGCTAGACATAAAATGTTATCTTATGCTGCAGAGACTGTATTTCTTGGCCTGTATGTATTGGAGTATTAATCAAGGCAGCAGCATCCTCTCAGGACAAAAAACAGACTCCACAGGTGGTCCGAAGTAGTGAATCCCCCACCCACACACACACACACACACAAACACACACATCACGGCTGAGGGATTTTAGACAGACTGTTGAACGTCCATTTGAGAATTGGAGATGTGTCGACACAGAGGCTTCCAGACGAGTTTGAGCCCCACAGAACTGCCTTATAAACAGACAGATAGATAAGCAGAGGCATACAGATAAGCAGGCAGACAGACAGGGAGACAGACAGGTAGACAGGGAGACAGACACAAGCAGGCAGGCAGGACTTACCCAGCTCTCTGGAGACAGGAGACACCGCAGCATTCTCTCCAATCTTAGACACAGCGTCAAAGTACATTTTCCCAGCCAGAGTCATTGCTGTAAAGACACAGACACACACACAGATTGTAACCTACAATACAACTAGAAGAAGTCTTCACAGTCTACAGTACCTCAGAATGGCATTCATGAGTAAATATGAACACAGCAACACCAGAGGTGAACATCAGATTGGCACATGGTTTGGTTATTCGTGTAGGTATACAGTATATACTTTAGATCAGAGCTCTTCAACCCTGGTCCTCAGGGACCCCCTATCCTGCACGTTTTTGATGTTTCCCTGTTCCAACACACCTGATTCAAATGAATGGGTTGTTATGTAGTTATGCAGAAGCCTAACGACCATTCATTTGAATCAGGTGTGTTGTCAATCTAAAACGTGCAGGACAGGGGGTCCCTGAGGACCAGGTTTGAAGATCTCTGCTTTAGATTCATTACTGTATAAAAGATGGACGCTCACCAGCCACAGATTTCTCATAGTTCTTCCCCAGGTTGACCAAGTTCCTCAGCCCAGGGTTGAACTGTTCCATCACATTCTGGAGAGGAGAGAGGAAGGTGAGATCTCTATCAGAGTGACAGGGAGCCTGGCTGTGTTTACGCTCTCTCCCATGTGACTGAGTGAATGACATAAAAGAAGAGAGCTGCAGGGAGAAGATGGAGGCGAGTCTGTGGATGAGTACGTCAGTGAGCGCAAATGTGAGAGAATAATATGAATGAATATATGAATGAATGAACGACAAGAAAGTGGCATCTCCACACTCAGTTGAAACGGCCACATCTGACCAGAGGAAAGTGTTCATTTGACACCAGGAGTGTTCTTGAGGATGAGAGTGGACCTACATAAACCCTCAATGAGTAAAATGAACACTGTTGGTGTGAGCACTTAAGACCTTTTCTGAACCAGATGGTAAAGACTGACCATTCTCACAGGTGGCCTCCAGTTGCATACCAGCACTATAGCCAGTCAAAAACACTGGCAATAACAAAGAAGAGGCAGAGTTCAACAAGGACTGGCCACACATGATCTCACAGGGATCAGTAACAGAGAGATTCCGGACTGACGGATCCAGCACCGTGTCATCCCCATGTAAAAACATGGTTTCTGTCATCACCTCCATTGTCTAAGAGAGGCTTTCTCTCACAATATTGATGAATCAGTCTGCTCATCCAATCCTACTGATACAGAGGCGTTGAATCGAGAGTCCCCTATTTCCTGCCATCCCCATCAAACAATTCCACCTGCGCCCAGAGTTGTTCAACCCAGCCAATACCTTACGCTAATCAGTTGAGCTGCTATTTCCCTAAGTCAAGTCCTAACTATGAGTTGAGATGTTTATCGCCACAGGAATTTTTACTGTTCGACAAGATTAAGGTGAGTCCGGGCTGAGACCCAAAAAAGAGAGTCCAGGAAATGATCCAGGTGAAACCATGTGGATAACACGAAACACCGGGTAATCACACCAGGTATTTATACAGGGATTTATGATCCAGTGACAATAAAAGGCATGAAGCAGTGAGGGAGAGGTGTACACGTTTACAAGTGGTGAGTCAACCTAAGCCCACTCAACTCCTTTCAGAGTTGATGTGTGGTACAGCAGTGGAGTTATTAGTAGGGCACTGAGTTTCTCCTCTCATCATGCTCGGCGCCAAGGTTACTCTGGGCCCTTTCCTACAAAAATCGTACTCAAAGTGGTTCAGTGTCCAATTCTTATACGGCACGAACCTGTAGAGCAGTTGGCTATTACTGCGAGCCATAGGCGGCAGTGGTGGAGCCGGCTGTATAATCTTACCACACACAGCAGCCAGCTAAATAATTAAACCTGCACGGTTTGCCTTCCATTTCACCACCTCAAGGAGCCAGGCCGGGCGCACCAAAGTCTAACGGCATTCTCAGGTCTAAAATACCAACCGCTAAGGCACAGAACTGTGGGTTGCCCACTTGTTCTTGCATCAGGCTTGCACCCTGTGGAGTGTGCCACACTTGGCACATGACTTGTGGAGTGTGGCATAAAGTACCCCATGACTAATATCAAAAATTGCAGGGTAACGGGCATGCATTGACACTGCCATGGAACAGTGTGATGAAGTGAACAGAACGAAGACGTGTTTAACCAAAGCCTAGGACAGCTAGCGTTACATGAATCACTTTTGTTATGGTACTCATATAAGTAACTGGTGACTAATATGCGAAAAGAGACATTACTGAAGAACACCTGTTCATGATGACGGGGATCAGGATGTGGCAGACAGGGTACTATGGCTCTATTACACATGAAGGGGAATTACAGCTCATGTCCGTTCATATTGGCGAGTGCCACTCACCAGAAATTGTTTTAAATGGAAGCAATATAACAAGTCAAGTTTCAGCTCTGTGGAGATGTATTTATTCTCCATAAATTCTGTTATCCAGATTTGGTCTTTCAAGGACTGGAACGCCATTGGATTGGGTTTGATCCAAGGACCAGCAACAGATGTTTCCATACTAGTGTCAACATTAAGCAACTTTAACTTTTTCGTCCCTCTAATTCTATCAGTTCTTGTGCATGCATCAGGATAAATTAGAGCTATTGTTTAGTTGGGAAACCCCTAATTTACAAACAAATCTAGCGATCGTGGTGGACGCTTATTGAAACTGGACACACTCGAAAGAGTCAAGTTAAAAGACTGACTGGGCGCACCTGTTTGAATAGAATAGGTCGCACACGGCGAACGTTTATACTGTATTATTCTTGTTTTACTGACCTTATATGTGCTTTCGGTGAGCTTGTTCACCTCCTCTGGGTCCTTCGACATGATCAAATCCCTGTTGATTCCGTTAGAAACAATACAACTATTCACCCTCACCCAAAAAAGTGACAAAACAGACCTCTACGGATTCATGAAATTCCTCATTGTCAGCGAGTGCTCCACATATCGATAAAAAGAATGTCACCTTAAGTCGATCAACCCTTTATTCAAATAGTAAAATAATATGTCAGTCTATATCCAAAATATGTGCAACGGTTTGCTGTGGACGTTATCTGTGGACTGTTTAGAGGTTAAAGCTGAGCTGTCAAACTTTGCGTCGTCAACGGGGAGGAGGTAGGTGGGAAGGGTGTTGGACGTCACACACTGCCCCCTCCGAAATTATACGCAAGGTTGACGCGGGCTATCCCTGACGGTTGCGGGCGCTCCCTAGAGGCACTGACAGTCCACTGCCATCTAAAAAAAGTCCAATAGTTCAACAACAAATCATATTTAATCTATTTTCCAGTCCAGTATTATAGGACAAAAAGAAAAAAGGAAGAAATACCCGTTGCAATACACAACCTAACTCTAACATCCAAAAACTGTATGCACAGATCATGATATTCCTCAAAAGAAAACAAATAGCGCTAAGATACAATGTATTATTTCCTATAGGTTTATTATTTGTATTGGTTAATTTACACTAAGTTAATCTAAGACCTACTCAGGTCAATTACAGTTCTTAAGTAGCCTACAGTAAGTAGGCCTACTGTTAAATTAGGCTTTGGATCATGGCACATATTCTATTATTGTGCACCAGGTGTCACTCTCTATCAACGTGATCACTGCAGAGCTCATCGACTCTAGTCTCATTGTCTGCACGATGCATTCTTTACATGTAGGTTTCCAATGCCATCGCATGATTGGTGATTATTTGAGGACTCATATTTTAACATATCTCCTTGCACATTTTTTGTCATATTGTGACTGTACATTCCCTACATATTTGTCTAGTACATACAATATTCAGTAGACATTTCTTAATTGTTTTGTGAGAATTGTGGTCACAGTCATTTTTAAAGGAAATGTACAGAACCTTGCTAATGGTATTTCATGTTCAATCTGTGATTTGCTGCCCTAGACCCCGGCAGAGTGAAAGGAGCCACGTGCCCTGTGTCTCTGGGTCTTTTAGTACCGTATCACTAACTCTCTTCTCTTAGCACTCTAGTGACAATTACATGTATTATTGTGACTTTAGATCTTTGTAAGCAACAGAGTTTACTGGCAAACAAGCCTCTCTTTTAGGAATGGATTGTATTCAACCAACCTTGTGAACTCTACTGGCCCATTGAGCTGACAATCTTGTCAACTGAGCTTAACCTTTGTCTTTGTTATTTCATTCTAGGGTCTTCTACAGCAGTCATAATGTATTTTACCTGAATCTCATTTATATGGGTCTCACTGCAGTTAACATTTTGATCCCATGTTTTGTAACATTCACAATGATTTGTTGTCACAGAATACATTGTTTTTGTGAGTTATATCATCTGGATAGGCCTACAGCACATTTTGTTACCAGGAACTAAGGATCCAAGACTGTCTGTCTGTCTGTGCAAGTTTTATGGGAGGATTTGAGTCCTTTCAGAGACTCAAATCTTTTGATTCTGTTCACAAAAAAAATGTAGTTGAAACATCCCTCAGTAGGCCTACCCAAGGACGCGCAGTGCCACGGTGGATGATGTTAGGATGAGCTCTTTGAGATTGGCAACAAATATGAACCAAGCTAAATGTTAATCACTGGTTGCATCACAGGCACTGCACAGGTTCTGTTACTTTATGATTCGGGTCTACTCCTTGGTCGGTTGTCAATATCGAAAAGAGCTGCAACGAGGACACTCCTACCACTTGGTCGGTTTCTTGAGGCATGGATATAGCGAGCTGCTAACAGGCATCAGACAGGAACAATGTACATAAAATACCAGACCATTTTTTACAATACCAATTATGACAACTGGCTCAACCAATGCACATGTAATGACTTATTAAGTAATGAACTACATGTATGTTTGTGGGGGTGAGACTATTTAACAGAGAACCATAAATAACATTTTGATCAGCAATTGTTAATATAGGAAAAAGCTAACAATTGTAGGCTACATTATCATTTGGACCGGAGCATTGGCAATTTGTCCAAAATAATGAGAAATTGATTTTTTTATGTGCATAGTGTCACGGGTATGGTGAGGACCCAAAAGCAGCACAGGCAGACAGGTCCAGTGGTGGGCTGTGTAGCCGCAGAGCCGAGCAGGTGTGTAACCAAGAGGGGATAGGCGAAACTCGTGGTCGAAGACAGAAGGCTGAGGTAATATCCAGGAGATCGGTCAGGCAGGATAGTCAGAGGCAAACAGGGTCGGAACCGGGAGATCAGGCAGAAAATCGCTGGAGAGTCTGGTGCAAGCATCGAGAACAATCTGGCAATGAGTGAGAGTGGAGCTGGAGCTTAAATGCAGCCAGAGCAGAGCAGAGAGCACAGGTGAGTGGAGTTGGCTTAATGAGAGGGGTGTGTCTGATTGGCAGATTGAAGCAGGCAGGTGCAGAGTGGTGAGGCAGAGCTGAACTGTGACACATAGGGGACTAAATGATGTGGAGGTTGAGGACTTTTGAGAATTTCAATTGTGATTTGAGAAATATAGGTACCAAAGCCAATGAGTGAACCGTCATCGCCAGCTGCATCACTATCTATCTATGATTCCAGAAATCTGTGTGTCACTGACATCTTACTCATTGACTGCATCGCCCTGTCTCTATTTCCATCTACCGTTATTGTACAATATTTAGTATACATATAGTATCACTATAGTCAACAATATTTAATGTTATTGTAACTGTTAATTGTTCCTTTGCATTCTCCAATCCTGCTCTCGTTTCTCTGTCCCCCTTCCACATGTCCCCTGTGGTGTGGGGGGTTGAGCTGCCAACATCTGCCTGGTTGTCGGCCTGCCATCGTTGGACATGGTCGGCAAGTGGACATCGGTCTCCTTTGACGGACAACAAGGAGTTCCTGTTCCCTTCCTGTCCATACATCTACCTGGCTGTCCTGTGATTCTGCGCCAATCACACGCCCCCCGCCCTGTGGCTACCACTGCTTAAACTGACATTCACCAACTCTGAGCACCAAGTCGAACTTTGGATGTTGTGTGTTTCAACATCCATTTGCATTTCTTCTTTTTTCCAATCCTGATGTATGACTATGTGTTCTGCACCTCTCTTTCACCAACCGTCTCTGGAGGAGGTGATCCCTCACCGAATTCCTCAAACCAAGACGAACCAAGGTTTCTTAAGAGTTTTACTGGGAGTTTTTCCTTGTCTTCCTTGAGGGTTTAGGTTGGTTGAGGGACAGTTCTGTGAAGCCCTCTGTGACATTGCTTGTAAAAAATAAAGGTTATACAAATAAAACCAGATTTATTTTATTTCCAGGAATCTGTGTGTGTGCGTGTCACCGACTGCATCATGGGCACTGTGCCCTAGTTGTTCCAATTCACGAGCCACTCGTGGATGTGTTCCCTGTAAACGTATAATGAATATGCAATAGACTAACTTGAATCAAAACACGACCTCCAACTATTCCTATGCCTGCTTTCAGCCTCCTCACTTTTACTGGAAATGGTTTACAAAGCTGCAAGCAAACAATGCCGAAGGCTGTGGAAATGTTCAGTCACTTGACGACCTTGGAGACCATCCCTGGTATGTGCGGCTTGCTGCTGCTACAGGAAATGGCGATGGCTGGTCTGTTCAACAATACTCTTAACAAGAAGAGACCTGAAAGTGTATCCAAACCTCACCAAATCGTTATGCAGTCCTTTTTCTTATTGGATTGTTGGATTCCAGGATTCTTATTAATTTATTATTTATATTTGAAATTGAAAACCATCACAGAGCTGTGTACTAAGGTGACAAGTGGATTAGAATCAAGGGGTCAGTGGTCAGGTCAGGTTACTGGTTGGTCAGACAAACCTGCCAACCAGATCCATGCAGCACCTCTACAATGTGGACAGACTCATTAGGACAGGGTTAGCTATGCTGATGGCAGGAGCAGCAACACACCAATCAGAGAAGCTACTTTTATGTCCTTAACAGGCTTGCATATTAGCCTGCAACCCCACCCCGATCCACCAGTCCTGTTTGAAGAACGTGTACAAACAGACGATGCTGGCATCTTCCAAGTCAGTCACTGAGAGCGCAGAATATTATTGTCAGAGAATATTCTGTAACTTGATTTTTGTTACGCAAGAAAACACGGGGGTTGGTACCTCATGCATGTTTTAGTTATAGCTGTGCTCCCCCAGAAGCCCTGAGTGAAGGTGTCATATAAGGTGTTTCTCTTTTACTACTCTGAGAATTACATTCTTGAGATGTTGACAGATGCTCAAATGTCTGAATAGGGTAAAAAGTATTTCAGTTCCAATAGATAGAAATAGAACAACTTTTCTTCTACTAGAGGTGTTGAGTCTTGGCTCATACTCTAAATGGTTATACAATACAGTAAATGTTGACATTAGATAATGTATAGTACCATATTTTGTCATAGGTTAAGTGTATTCGACTGAACACAGCACAATGTAATTTCTTGGAACTGCATTCTTTAAGAGATTCCTTTACCCGTAGGCACTTTCTTCTATGAAGCTATCGAAGGACATGTTTAAAATTCTGTAAATAACATCAGTAAACGAGTGTGTGTGAGAGGGTGAAGGAGAGAGGGGGGGGAGGGTGCATGAGATATTGATATTACTACTCTTCTCACACTCTTTCTTCATTTCACTCAATTCGCTATTTTCCTTTTCAGCTCCATCCTTTCCTCCACATCCACATCCATTTGAACTGTGTCAGAAAAAGTTGTCTATAGATATAATCTGATTTGACTGCTTTTAGCAAGCAAACAAACCCGGTTTCTTCAGAAAAATATGTTTCTTTAATGATACTGCATCACTTGTACTTTTAAATGCCAATTTTTTTATTTTGTTTTAACAATGCTCTACGTTCATGTTTGGTGGCGGAACAACTGAGATTGGTAGAGATGGGGTGCTGGGAGGCCTTGCTCCAACCCCTGAAGCTGGTTGAGAACATTCTCAGTGGTGATTTAAGCCTCAGTCGTTACAATGAGAAGCATTGCCTTCTCAGTTTGAGAGGTCTTTAAACATACAATGGAAACCGGTGTATAACGCTTTTATCCAAAGCTAAATATACAAAGTACATTTACTGCAACTGCTAAATGACATTATTGTAACCTGACCGGACTTAGGAGGGATCCAAATGCAAATTTTCTTTTTTACAAACATTAATTCGTTTTTATGCATTTTGCAATACAAATTTAACAGACCTAGGCTATGCCAACTCTGATATTTCTAGTCCGCTCAACTCATAGAACCAACACTGGCTTTCCTTTGGCTGAGATTTGAGCCAGAAAGCTAAAGTTATGCTAGCAAGTGTACATCATAAAATAATGGACACACCTGCTGCCAATCAGAATCGAGTATTTACCCAGACCATGGTATAATAATATATCATTCTTAATAGATCTTGAACTTGCTACCTTCAATAGAAATAGTTCAATTGTTGCTGCAAGATAAGACTTGAAAATAAGGTTACCATAACAGTAAGGGTGAGGTCCCCACCAGTCAAGTGTGAACTACTGCAGCAGACAAAACAAGTGTTTTTAATGTAGCCCTAGACGCCAAGGCAGCACCAGGCCCCCTAGATTGGAACATGAAGTCTGTTCCAGAGAAGAGAAACAAAATAAGAACGCCCAGTCCCCTGTTGTCTTCAACTAGCAACAGATGTAACAAACCAAGTTCAGGTTTACTTTACCTGTAATTTCAAGTTTTACAGTATAAATACAGACACACAGGCAGGCACACACTTCAGCAGCCGTAAAACTGACTAAGCAGAAAGGTTTAAATCAAGCTCAAAACGTCAAAACAATGTCAGCCTTCTTAGTCGAAGCAGGAAGTTTGTATAGGTGTATAGGTGTATAGGTGCTCTATATGAGAACGCCATGACCCCCACTGTTTTTTGGTTGATTTAGGGAACCACCAGGTAATCGGTGTCTTGGGATTGAAGTGTCCTTATTGGGTGATAGGATGCAACATTACCAGAGAGGTAAAACGTTGCTAATCCGTGGAGTGATTTGAGTTTGGAGTAAGACTTTGAAATCAGCACTGGCTTCGTGTGGGAGCTAGTGTAGAGAGGCAAGAGTAGATATTATATGGTCATATTTTTTGGTTCTAGTCAGTTGTCATGCTGTGGCATTTTTCACCAGTTGCAAATTGTTTATGTACTAAGTGTTTGAGAGGCCAGAAGATTATGCATTGCGGTAGTCCAATCGGGATCTAACAAATGCATGTATTACATTTTTCAGCATCATCCAGGTTACTTTCCTCTGGTTTTGTTCTCATGCCATGTCACTAACCTTACTATCGTTTCAGACCCTGTCACTCCCTCTTGGCTCTTTGGTTTTCCCCAAACATTCACTCACCTGCAGCTCTTTCTCTTGTTATTCTCTCTCTGCATTTTGACAGTCATCTTCCCTTTGTTTTCTCCTAGATTGTTTTGGGTTGTTTTGTGCTACAAGTTTTTCAGCATTTCTTTATTTCTGTGTTCCAGACCGGCCCATGTTCGACAGAGCTAGCCTGCTTTCTTGACCCTGGATTTGGACTTTCCTGCCCCTGGTTGGATTTGTTTGCCTGTTGGACTGATCTCCCTGTTTTAACCATGCCTGTATCTTGACCAGTAAATGCTCAACCAAAAAATAAACTCTGTATTTATTGTCAGAAATACCTCAACCCAACTTGTGAATCTAAAATGATTCATATCACATAGCCTACACATAAATATATAAACTGAATTAAATAAATGGCACGTACCTGAAAAGAAATTCAATGTTTCTGCTGTAGTGAATCAATCAAACAGCAACACTTTATTCCACGTGGAGACTCTTGCTCTTTCTGATGTGTTTCAACATTTCAATCACACACAGTGTAAATAAATCAGATGTATCTCATTATTCTCTTTCATTAGTAGCTCTATTAATAAGCTACTATTATGTTTTTTGTTTGTATAAACAATATGTATACAGTTGTGTTCACTCGTGGCAACCGTTAAATAATCTTGATAAAAAGAATCAGACAGATAAAGCCCGTCTAATAAAAACAGTGCTGTAATATCTCGAGACAGGTAATCAATATTTCCAAAGTAAATGCAATAAACGTCTATCATGTCTTACGTGTCATTTGTACTGATCCTCATTTAGCAGACAGACATACTAATTGACATTCCCTCGAGTGTAGCATGGAGCTGACCTAACCACACTCAATTTGCAGTGTTTTCTCACAGTCAAATTACACATGTACAGGATGCCTCCTGTATTGACATTCGGCAGCTGCTACATCTTGCACTAGTGCACACTCACCCCGGGGGGGGGGAACAGTGATTGCTTTGAGATATTGCAGTGAGCCTGTGAGAGAATCTCATAACACAAATGAACTGTGAGGAGTCCACTGAGCTTGGGTGTGAGTCTCACAGTAACAAACAAAGAGCCAAGCGGAACATTCCTGCTTAAATGTTTTTGGGTTGTTGTTTTGCTTTTGGAAGCAATACATGCACTCTGGCTCTCAGTAGCAGTTGGGGCCACAGCCAGCAACAATTGGGTGTTGTGCTGAAAGTATATTGGTCGTTTCGGTGTGGTTGGGCAGGGGTTATTGATACAGTCCTCGCCAAGAGACCCACATTTCTTTTTTGTCGACAGTGTAATTAGAATAGCATCCCTCCCTGTGTTGAAATTGAGGTCATCCATGAGCTGCATTGTTACCCACCAGACAAGCCTGTGTCCACTGATTTTCAAATTGCAATAAAACTGCTAAATAAAAAGAGATACTTCACTTAGTGAGAATATATCCTTAAACTTTTTCTACCTTCCTTCAATCTATCAGGGTATCACTGACCCAATCAAGTATAACAATGTCATTTAAGCAGAAAATCAGCATTTTGCCCATCTTCTTTTCAATTGATTATTTTCAGGGAGAAGAAAAGGATACATCAAAGTATTCAAACAGCCCCTCCAAATGAGAAATGACGATTCTGTCTTGTAGAACTTAGCTTCAGGGCACCCAGTAATGAACTGAATATCAGCAGAGGAGTGCAAGGCCCAGAGTCACAGCAACAACTTGAGCTATTTCACCCCCCCCCCGACCCACCTTCAGTATCTCACTGTCATCATGTGTGATGGCATGTGAACAACTGTGAGGTGAATTAATTTAGATAGGGTTACTCTCCCAGAAGGATTGTAGTAACTACAATTAAAAAAAGTATGAAACCCCTCGTGGAATTCCACCTCTTTGATCGTGTGAACAACCTCATTTCCACAGAGGTTCCAGCGGCGAGACGCCACACGCTCACGAAGCCTCTCACTCTTCCTTTGTCTGAGACAGGAGTAGAGCAGCTCGTCTGTTTAGCTACCAAAGCCCCCTGATCGCTCAGGGAGCCTGATGTGTTACTGCCAAAGTGTTTTTTTAGCATTTGCACACACTAATTACCGTCTCTCGCATTCTCTCTGTCGCCGCGCCCCCCCACACCCTGTTCCTTCTCTCAGGAGTGCAACCGTTCACCAGAAACCTCAAGGTTTATGTATCCAAAGCAAAGTTGAAAGGGCAATTGACTTGGCCCAGTCCCCTGCAGAACCAACTTTGCTTCAAAGTTGTTTCAGACAAGGGACTTCAGGTTGTCGTTGTGAGCTACTTTCCTCCCACTATCGTTTTTTGACGATGGCAAAACCCGCAACATGAACAATTCACTGTCTGTTTGACTGACAGTGGTGAAGTAGAGGTAGTGGGGGTGTAAGGGAAGATTTTCAATGGCGCGTGTACCCATGTCTTTGAGTGTTTTGATGTGTGGGAGATTTACAATTCTGTTTGTACTACTGAGTTGTTGCGAGTTAGAGGGGTAGTGCTGGGTTCTCCACAGGACTACTACGGGGTCTGGCCCATACTACTGTTCTCTCTGCACAGAGAAGTCTATGGTGCCTATGATATCCTCCTCATTATGGTGAGGAGAGTCATCACACAAACATTCGGTACACATACACAGATTAGAATTCAAACACAAACACATCAATACACCCAATGGCATACTCACAAACATGAAGAGGTAATTCATTAGAAAACACTGGAAGGTTTGATATGAAGTAGGAGAATGGGTTTACAGGGAGCCGTTTGTGCCTTTTAATGCCGTCTTATCGGACGTGGCCCAATGGGCTTGGGCTGGCTAACACAGGTGTGGTAATGAGCGGATGACGCGCGCTTCCTAACTAGCTGCGCTTATTAAGGTCTAATGCCATGGGAGTAAGAAAGATATTCTGAATAATAACCATTGAAATTGCCTTTGGCTACAAACTGAATTGACGTCACACTGGTTAGTTAAGGGATCAAACCCATGTCAGAGGAAACCTATTTCGATTCACAATTCAAACGAATTACACTGGGAGCCAGGAGTCTTTGATAATACCCTTGTTTCTGACGCACACGTTTGATATTATAGAAGAGTACACCTGGGACCGAGGAGACAATCGCTGAGGTGTAGCAGCTCAACACTGGAGCCCAAAGCCATGAAGAAAACTACTTTTAGAGCAGTCGGACGTTATTTATGCCCAATTGCTTAACAAGTTGCTGCCCTTGTGTTATGATCTACCTCCCGTAAGAGAGGGACCCGACACCCCACAGCCCAAGGACTCGCAGATGTGTGTGTGCAAAGCACCAATAATAATGCAAAACAGAAAGCACGGTCAAACAGGGCTTTATTTGCCTCAGTCACAAAACAACAATGACAGTGGTATGGTTGTGCGAAGGGCTGGACGGTACCAAAGCAAAGAAACAAACCAAAGTTCCCACCCCTAACCTCCTGTAAACTACCACACACAAAACTAAACTAACCTGGCCCACTGGTCAGGTGCCCTATCAAAAGTACAGGGGGGGTGGTCTGCCCAGATCTAGTCTAGTGTATGTAGACACAGAGTAACCCTACGGGTGATGTATGCCCGCGGGCGGCTGTAACCTACACAGTGTGTCCCCTTCCCCCAGGGAAAGAAACCAAAACCTGCAAACCTGGCAAAACACAAAAGTGGTTAGTAATGCTCACCAAACACAGACCACAATGAACAGGGTAGGTGCCTGCTCGGGACCAAAGAGACAGAACTCAGAAAACAAACACAATTTATACAGGAGGGCATGATGGGATGATTGCTGAGTGGACCCAGGTGAACGGCATCAAGGAAGGGAAGGAGGCCGATGGATGAGTGGAAAACCAGGGGCGGACTTCCTGGGGAACGGAACACACAGAACAGAACACACACAGGCACACAACACAGAGAACACAAGACACAGATACAGGGGGACGTAACACCTTGACACTCCTCAGGGCAGTGGAGTCTGACCAAATCATGGGCACTGTGCCGCCACTTAAGAGGGCATCAGAGCACATCTGTGCCAAGTGCCCAACCACTGCACCAACAGTGCAAATCGATAATGCTTTTCTACCATCCGTCTGAAATTGAAGTTCATCCTCTAATATTGATCACGTCATGAATTATTCACTGTTTCTCTTTGCCAAGTTAGAACTTTACGTACTAGTACAGAATTGGATAGTGCAGAAAATCACATGGTGAAAAGATCTGTCAGTTTGTGTGCTTGGTCTCTATGGTCAGTTTGTTTCCTTTCAGCTATGATATTATAGGTTACGATGTTTACATGTACACACAGTTCACTTCCAGATCTGTGCCTGAGGCTCTATATTGACATGTTCAAGTATGAGGAGCAGGTCGATTCAACATGGCCACAGAGAAGTGACCATGAGGGAGGTACAGAGGCTGTATTCACACTAAGGACACACACACCCACACCCAAGGACACACACACACACCCACCCACACACTACCTCTGGCTAACACACCTGCTTCACAAAGCGCGTGCGCTTCACACAGCAGTCTAATGTCCTGCTGGGGTCTTGGAGAAACACATGGCCAGCATGAGGAGCCTCACCTTGGACAGCCAGGACTGGGATAGGGGTGTCTCCATCTCTGGCTCTGTGCCACTCGCTCATTGGCACACTCCTCTATGATCACATCATGCTGTAGAGGCAAATTCAGAAGATTCATCAATTATGGATCAGACGTTTGTAGAGAAGGAGTTCCAGAATCAATTAGAAATGAACGGATCGATTGTTTATTAAAGCTTCAAGCAGGATACAGAAAATATAAAAGCTAACATCTTCAGTTTGATTTATAGGCGGGCATTTATAAGTGGGCACTTCCTGGGGACCACACAGAGTCATGTCACTAAGCTTCTTTCCTGTGTTTTGTTCAGGGAAAACTTTGATTTTCCCCTTGATCCTGAACCAGATGGGATCACCTCTAACCAGGGAGAACCGGAAATTCACATTCATAAATCACTGCGCGTCACGTGGCTCTAAAAATAAACACTTAAATAGCTTTACGTCCACAGATCCCTTCCCTGATGAAAGTCAGATGATCTGTAAATGTCAGAGCAGAGAGAGCTTAATCGTATTGGGACACTGTGTATGAATGTGTGTCTGTGTGTGTGTGTGTGTGTGTGTGTGTGTGTGTTGAATCTACGTGTATATTTGAAAGGATGGGTATTAAATTGAATGTGTGTGTGTGTGTGTGTGTGTGTGTGTAAAAGCAAGGATGTGTGTGTGTGTGTGTGTATGTGTGTGTGCGATTTGGTCTTGTTGAGTAGCAGACTGACCCTGGTAAGCTTATCTCTGGCAGAATCAAGGATTGGATGTGCTTGTTTAGTGGATGAAGAGCCAGGTAGTACGTAGTTACCCACAGCCAGGCAGGAAAACAAACAGACCATTGAAATCTGGTTTGTTTTCACAGAGAAAGAGGATCAAAAATCACATCTAGGTTAACAAACATGTCTGGTTGGAGTTTCATTAAGTAGCACATTTTCCAAAATGAATGATTATGCAATGATTAATCAAGCAGGGTTACAGATTGGGATGTTGACTGGATGTTGGTGGCCACAGGCCAGACAAGTGTCCACTGACAGGGAACAAATCTGCTTAAGATGCTAATGATATGTCACAAGCATGTGGTGCAATCACTGACAAATCAGGTATTAACTGTACAACCTTGAGTACCTCATAGCAGAGGTTTTACCCGGAGGAGGAAGTTATTATTACATTATCCATTGTAATAATTTGTAAATACCTTTTCATATAATTATTTTAAGAATTGGGAATGATCAGTCTGATCTTGTAAAAACAGGAATTATAGTAGGCATTTGCATTGTGCTTGTCATTTAAGTAGCCAAATCCAAAACGTGATAAACAGGTAGGCTATAATTCAAAGGGAGTTGCTCAGTAAAGAGGGTCATTTCAATATAACTTCCAAACGGGGAGAAAGTTCAGCAGACAAGAATACTTTTTGAATAAGTGTTTCATAAAAGTGTGTAAGAGACTAGTGGGGTTTGTGGTGGGCCTAAGAGTGTAACACATCCAAGAAATGTCAGTTGCATTTTTAGAAGCCTTGGAGAGCTTTCACTTCTTTCTCTGCATTTCCCCTAGATTCATACTTTAATTATCAAGCCAAAGGACATTTTCTGTGGTATAAAATAAAATATCTCCCTGTTATGAAGCTCACAAACTGTGTTCTCTGAACATTGAACGTCTGCGCGAGTGTGCTCATAGCTTAATGCTACTATAATTCTTGCCCTCATAGCATTTTGACACCCTTGTTAACAAATCCACTGCTCGTGGTTTGACTTTAATGACTTGCTTCGACTTGGATGCACACGGCTTCACAGACATACACATCCTTGGGCGCTGTAGGAAATGTGCTCACTGCTATCGTGTCCCTGGAGAATACAAATCTGGTTGGTTGGCACACATTATGGGGTTGGTTGGCATTATGTTTAAATGCTATAGTTACAAAAAATTCTGCAACAAATATAAACACTTTTAATGTGTAATAGAATACTTTTAGACAATCACTAGGAATGTGTTTTTGTCGCTCTCTCCCTTTCTGTTTCTCTGTGTGTGTGTGTGTGTGTTGGCATGTGCATGCGTAGCCTAGTAATGTAAATATGAAACAAAGACACAGTATTACTGTGTAACAGCTTAAGTTAACAATTAGTGGCGATTGTGATCAAACAAGAAAATGTGAAATTGGATTGGCCTTTATTAACAAATATCATTTAAGATCATGAAATGTGTATGTATTTTTACATTATTTTTTACCTAACTGGATTGTAATTTTAAGGAAAGCAACATATAATGATAAAAATTGCCTACCATGAAAAGTTTGATACTTACTTTTACCGTATACACACATCCTCCCCAAACACACACCAACAATGAGAAACACAAACACATGCAGACCATATATTTTACTGAATGCCTTCAAAATGAGTGTGCCAACAAACCCTGATCACAGTTAACGTAACTTTTGTGATCATTATTACGATTAGCCAGCTACCATCACTCATCACAGACTTTCAAATATTACATGACAATGTAGCTGATTCCTATGTCTATTACTTAGAACTAAGACATTTACAATATCTTAATCTAACAGTTTTATAATAGGTTTAGTCTACAAGCCACTTTTTTTACTTTCAATATTATACAACATAAAAGTTACCCTCACCATAACAGGTTGGGACTTTCAGATTTTTCCATAGTAGTTCAGTCAAGACAATCACGTATTAGATTTTAGCATTTATTGTTACATGAGTGGATGATCTAAGGGAAGCACTAATAGAGATATAATCCCCCTGATGGATAGAACACACAGACAGCATTGGGGGAGAACGAGGATCGGTTAGGCCTGAGTGTGTGCGTATCCGCGCCTTTTAATGCCGTCATATCGGACGTGGCCCAATGGGCGGATGACGCGCGCTGCCCGATTGCCCTGCCTGAACCAGCTGCCCTTATATGAGTGCAGGCCAAAAAAGCGAACACTTAGTTTGTTTCTGTGACCTCAAAACGTTCAGGAAGGTCCAGAATTGCTGTGTGCTAAACAACCTCTGTTGCCAACCAAGCAGAAATTCCGGGTTCGTTAAAGAGAGTTCATTCTACTCCAATGAAAAAAAACCTCAATAACGCAAGTTGATCCATCGTGCTCTGACTTAGAACACCAACCACCCTTCAGATGAACATCTAAATGAATCATATCTCTCAGAGACCAATACATCTCTGCACTCTTTTAGCTGTCAGTCCCAATTCCACCTCCAATCAAATGTGACTGCTATATTCCCCATGCGGTGGGATAATTTGCAAATTTAAAAAGGGCTTCTGGAAACCGTGCCTGCAGCTTCAGAAGGAGGTTTCATTCTCCCTAACACGGTCTGCAGTGCAGTGCAATAGCTGACTTGTACATTTACAAAAGTTCTTAAATGACAGAAGAAAACCAATTGGCTTTATTCTTTCTTTATTGTCCGTAATTGCAGATTAACTCACAGTGGTGTCACATCCTGTAGTGCAGGCAGCACATGAATTAGCAACAGGCTCAAAACACACAACTGTGAGGGCAGGGCGAGCTCTCACGTGGCCGACAGTGCACCACATCCTTATAATCCACAGAGATTTTCCTTTCCACCTGGAAGGCTGCCAGCATCAGGGATTTCTGGGCTTTTGATAAAATTTTCTCTCCAGA
Source organism: Mallotus villosus (assembly GCA_903064625.1). Classification (NCBI taxonomy): domain Eukaryota; kingdom Metazoa; phylum Chordata; class Actinopteri; order Osmeriformes; family Salangidae; genus Mallotus; species Mallotus villosus. The sequence goes on along the minus strand of CAEFZP010005882.1, from coordinate 203,522 downwards.
GATAAAAAAAGAGACTATACATCTATGCCCGGTGTGGCTTGGTGTCTGTGGGACGTAAAAGCTAGCAGAATGGACTCACAGAATTGTTGCCTTCCTTTGTGTTTTCCTTTGTATTGTATCTCCAACCTTGAAAGAACTATGTCCCAACTGTGGCATCCGCATGCCCGCACAAACCAGTCAAGTAAATGGGTGCTACTGTATATGTGGCATAAGATATTGTAAAGGTAACAGGAAGAATGGATGACACTACATCCCCTCAATGCAACAGCCGGTTTCGTTTAGGTGGATCATTGTTGAAAAAACCACTGAAGTAAAAACACTGTCTCCGTAACATTTACGTAATGTTCATGTGAGGATTTTCACATTTTTATTGGGTGCAAAAGGACATTGAACCACACTGCATGTGAAAGAATGTGAAACGTTTACATATAGGAAGGTGGCTTGAAAGCAACAAGAAATCTAATATTTTGTTATATTTTATCTTCCCATACATAAGTCGCCTCGTAATTAAAAAAAGAAAATAAATGTTCTTCGAACAAAATGCTTGATACATCAGTAAACCAAAAGCACATTTGGTGGGCAAAAAAGGCAATATAACAAACACTAGCATCTTGCTGGTGAACTTAAAGGATGCGTATAAACAAATGTGTACTCATCAGTTATCACTACAGGAAAATGTACTTTTCAATTACATTCACAGAACAAATACAAAGACATTCAGATGTGGTACATGTTCACAGATAACGCTATTAGAACGTTAAACGTGCACCCCTTTACAACATTCCATTGCTGTCCAGTGTTCTACTGCGTTCTCCACTGATGAACATTAGGCTGTTTAAGTCTTCATAGACTTCTTTCTTTGCTTAAGAATATCCAAGATATTAATAACAGTTTCTTCACCCTTTTTGCCACACAAATTTCCTATAACAAATGGGGGATTCATTCACAGGCATTTTGGTATTATTGTAACTATACTGTACACGAAATGTGAGCACATTGAAGCTAAGTGGACTCATATCTCAATTGTCAGCACTATATTGAGGATCAGAAGCAGACTAGAAGCAGCGTAAAATGTATTCATAATGTGATTAGTTTTGATCTGCAAGGATAAAGTGGAAGTTGATATCTGTGGTATAATTTTTTTCTGTCTCTGGCAATAAAACAACGTACATTGTGCTGGTCCAAGCATAGATGATTATTTGTTCAACATTAAACATTCAAAGAAGGTGTGTCAAGACCTCGTAAAACCGTCAGGTCTTTTGTCATCAGGAGACAAATTTGCATTGTGAACATATAAATTACATAGCCGGGCATTACTTCGGCTTAAGCAGATGCCAACATATAATGAACTTTACGTTCAACCAAACCATCCTCTTTAATTATTTGTTCATGTACATATTTAGCCTACAGATGAAGGATTCTTCCTGGAAGGTGATCCCTGGCCTGTCCCTTCCCTGGGCTCTTACAGCCTGCCAGGCCTGGGAAGCTTTCATGCTTTACTTTAAACCTGCGCGAGCCATGGTTAGAACCCACACATAAAGCTGCTTGGCATGGCAGCAACCCAAGGGGCCAAGAGAGAGAGAGAGAGAGGTATTAGAGTAGATTTACAAGAACGTGTGTGTCCTCACCACTGCTAATCTCTGGGCTTTTGACATGAGAGAGTGGGCCAATGCGAGGGTGAATATATACACACACACGCTCACAAACCTGTGTACACAAACAAACATAAATCTCCTCCCTCACAAAAACATGCACAGGTATTTTTCTGTCCCCTCAAACTGGCTACAGCCCACACTCATGCACAATGCTTTGATGCCTATAACTGGGTTATTTTTTACCTTCCACTGGTCTTTTTTCATCTCTTTTCAAGTTCCGTTTTTGCTCTTTTACTGTGTGCCACAGATATGGAACTTAAGATAATGTCATTGAACCTGCCATGCGGCTCAGATCCATGGTGATCAACAGCGTAACAAAAATAGCTATAGTCAATATTAGCTCACATTCAACTGATAAAACAGAGTTGTCACTGCCCACCTACTCAATGGGTTTGTGGTCGTTAAAAGGTAAGGCAGTATATTCAGACAAGTCAGCATATTGATATTCAACATAATGGCAGTATGAGAATCAGAGTCCGTTCAGGTAATCTGTCTGCAGAATCATCAGTCTCTTCAGATAATTTAAGATTAATTTGGTCACAAAAGATAAATATGGAGATCAAGGAGACGACCCATGTCGGTAGTCTAAAGTCTATGGCAGTGTTTTCTACCCATGCACTGCCACCTCATTTCAGTCAAGAAGTTCTCAAAGCAGCCCAGAGCTTAGTTCAACTTCTGTCAGGGTCCCAGACACGCAATAACCGCATGTCAAAGTCTTACGAATCAAACACACGGTCTTCACAAATCTCCAGAGCGGCCTTGGTGGCGCCACCCAGCACCTCCACGTTGGCATCCATCCATGGCACCACGTTGCCGGGCATGTAAGAGGAGCAGTTGGCCATGCCCATGATGTCCACAGGCCGTAGGACCCGGTCCCACATGTTGAACTGGCTCAGCTCGCCCACAAACGCCTGGGTGGCATCGAATTGCCCGCCAACGCTGTCCTGCAGGGCCAGACAGAAGTCAAAGTCAAAGTAGCTTTATTGTCAATTTCTTCACATGTCAAGACATACAAAGGAATCTATTGGACGTTTCCCACTCTTCCACGTTGAAACATATAAAAGTGCACAGGCACAACAGATAAGACAAGCCATTAAGATAAGACAAGTCCATTTTGTTGTCCAAGGATCGTACATAAGCCATGATGATGGATGGTATGGCTTGGCGAGTTGGGCTAGACCATCAGAGAGATGGTCTTGAGCTTTATAATTCAGTTGTGCTACATAACAACGACTTTCCCTTCACAATTTCTCTCTTATCTTGGCAATTCTCATTTCATAAAGTGTCAGTGTTCTAAAATGTACCAACATATTAATGAGCAGTACTGGTTTACATGAATTACATGAGTTTTAGCAGATAGCTATTTAAAGGCTTCTGTTGTTGCCTAACGTGCTTTACTTTCACTGTTACGCATTAGCAGATTCCTTTGTTTCAACACATATAATGTTAACATCCCGAGCTGATTAGGTACTGTTCCATTCATGGATTGCCATTGGGATTATCAGTACTACATCTCCATGGCGATGGTTGATATCCAGTGTAGTGACACGGTTCCACAGCTCCTGCGGGAATGCTGCTGTTTGAAGCCAGGATGTGAGGTCATTCAGACGAGCTGGGTATAGCGTGAGAAGAACTTTGCTGTCTCTATCCCCCTGATATCTCTCCCTCCCTGTTCTCTCCGTCTCCAGGGAGACGCACATATAGATGTGATGAGAGTCATTCCACACACACACACCCTTCCCTCCACCCCTTCCCTTTTCTCACCTGCTCCTGGCCCAGGATAATGACTCCTCCAGCTTTAATTGGGTGCCAGGGGGCCAGGTTGTCTCCAGTGCCCAGGCGTTCGCCATCCTGATAGGCCTCCCAGAAGCCATCCCGAGTCGTCCAGGTGATACAGATGTGGTGCCAACGTCCGTCGCTCACTGATAGGGGCAGCTGGGCCACCTGAGAAAAGGCAAGGGTGGCCAAGAGTTAACTACACTGTAAGTGTGCAAGAAAGGACAATACTTAGCAACTCGGGCCAAGACATCAAAAGACTAGAAGTAGATAATGAGTCTGACCGAGGCTTAGGTACACCAAGCCAAGATTTGGCTTGCAAGGAATTTGCAAGAGAGGACAATACTTAGCAGGAAAGGCCAATAGGGACGCCTATGATCATCTGATCCATTTAGAGAAGGGTCCATAATCTCTAAGGGGGGTAGGATTTCCAGGAAACAAAGAGGAATAGTAAGTGGGCTTTCTGCGTCAGTAGAAAATCACCTCAATGATGTAACCCAGGGGGGTCATCTGGGGTCAGTGAACAGCATATATTATAGCTGTAATGACATCTGTTATAAACGGGACAATGTAGTATCAAAGCCAGGAATATTTCAAACAAGGATCAAAAGCGGCAACCCCTGCAACAGAACAACAACATTACAGCTTTATTGAGATCAGTGACTTCATGTTCCGTTGAGAGTAAGTCACCGGGGAGCTCTTGAGTAATATTCTCATTAGATTAGAATGACAGCATCAGCCGAGAGAATAATGGGAGGCAGGCTGCTACGTGGACGGCTCTTTCTAGCATCTCATAATATCACTCGCAGAAAGCAGACCTATGAGACCAAAGGTCTCGCGTCAAATTGCCTTTGAGCCTAAGCCAATCACAGAGTGCTTTGACACCGGCTGACTCCATTAGCTCTCTCTAAGTCTCTAATCTTATGTCGACCAATGCAAACTGCAGCGTTCGGATGAGGTGACAAGCTAGAGTTGTTATTATAAGTATGTGTTTGTTTATGGATTGCTATTCGTGTAACAAAGGCAAAGAAAGTGATTTTGTAAGATGCATGATGTCAATATTACACTGACACCCACAGGGTTCCACAGACATATGTGTGTGTCTTGAGTCCATACTGATCTTCTGCATATTGCATGATACTTTCACAGCAGTGATATTGACCAAAATAACAACCACAGCTTCACATTACCTGTAACCTCAGTCTGGTTATTGAGTATTCCGGAAGCGACTGTGAAGGGATTCATGTACCCTGTTAATTATGTGTGGGCCTTTCCATTTGCGTCAAAACAAAAAGCAGACAAAAACATATCGAATGATGTTAAGTCGTTGAGGCAATTGAACCTGCTGATTCTGTTACAGATGTAGACCCCAGAGCCATGTCTGAATTGATATGATTTGGCTCTACTCATTACAGTTGGTTCAAATGGTTCAATTTATGTATTTATGTTGTGCGCAGTGTGTAGAAGGGATCTGTGGCAATCCCTTGGTAACCCCAGCACTATCTCCCTTTGGGGTTTATTAACACTATGAACATATTCTGGCTGTACTTTACAGTGATCATATTCACCATGTTGCCTTATCTTTGGTACTGTACTGAACTAACTATCCTCCATTGCTTCACTCCATTTTACTTTGACTCTGCTCTAGGATATCCTTACTCTCCTTATCATCTCTCTCTCTAGTACTCTCCTCTCTCTCGTCTCTCGTCTCTCTGTCTCTCGTCTCTCTCTCTCTCTCTCTCTCTCTCTCTCTCTCTCTCTCTCTCTCTCTCTCTCTCTCTCTCTCCTGTCAGACACACACATGTATAATGCATGGCGAAGGGAGAGCTGTAGGGAGTCCCGTCTATGCCAATAAGCCAGATTCCAATGCGTTTCGTAACTTCAGCCAAACTCAAATCCTCTCATCATCTCAGAAGCCATGCTTATGCGATAAACCAACAGAAACAATCCAACATTTAATACTACCCATTCAAACATCGCCATTGCCATATGTGTATTCCTTTGAAGGCAGAACACACTGCAATATTTATTTCTAGCCCTTTGAGCCTGAATTGTCTTGATTCTGAAGGAATTGTCAGTAACTAGACCTCAATCATGTCAAACATACAGTAGGAGACAAACCCGAAGGTACGGCATGATCAAAGAAATCCAATTCCTACTGGAGATCCATTTCAAAGAACCATTACTATGTTATCGTAATATAATATAGGATGTGAACTATTTGTCATCCCTGTGGACGTGCCACTTGACATCTACGATATCCTTCATGGCAGCGATGATACGTTCCTATAGGATGGTCTGAGAGACTCCGGGGTGATCTTACCTTGTCATCGACCAGCAGCTCTATGGGGTTAATCCCCCACTCGATCAGAACGATTTCATTCGGCTGTCTTGGGACGCCATAGGAGAAAGGGGTCCCTATACCCGGGCTGGCGCCAGACTTCAGCCACATGCACACGGTGAAGGCGTACATCTCCGGCAGGCTCTTCTTGATGCGTCCGTACAGGTAGTTGGTACGCAGTGGCAGGGACACCTTGAAGTCCTCGGGCGACTTAAATGCGTTGTTACCTGCAGGCAGAGGGTCGTGGGGGGAGGGGGAGGGGGGGGGGATACGTTTAGATTCACAGGCTGGAGGAGGGGTAGGCATCCTGACGCGCTGCGGACGGGAAGATGGGATGAGTGTGGAGGAGAAGATTTATTTATTGAAGAGAATGAGGTTTTGAGTGAATGAGTGCTGGTGGAGGGGAGAACACGGACTGTTTGACATTCACGATGTGCGAGTATCAGACCACCATGTCATCATGTGTCAGTCAGAGATAAGCATGTTCCGGCGAGAGGTAGTAAAGAGAATAAGAGATAGGGAGGGAAGCAGAGCAGAGAATAAGAGAGTGCGAGTAGGAAAGCTCCGAGGCAGAATGTTGAAAGAAGTTCTAGAGCGAGGGAGGGGGAGAAACTGAGACGGAGAGAGCACAGGCAAAACATGTGTGTGTGAAAGAGAGAGGGCAAAGACATAGATTGATAAGGTCAGACTCACTCTTGTGTTTTAGACCACTTCACCTTTTTTGCTGTCATAGTAACCTTGATGAAAAACCATATTGTTCTCTCCATCCACCTGCGTGGTGTACTTCTGCAGCTGAACCCTAACATGTGTGGCTGCGAACCCTAACCAAATGGGAGTGGCTCCATTACCCAACACAGCCCAATTCATACAGATCCGTAGATTTATCTAGACAGCAACCGTTCCTATTTTCCTCGTTGCCTTATCATATGGACCCAAGACTTAAGCCGCCTAAAGCGTCATCCGACATAAACGTCCACATGAAGGATAAGAAGAAGAAGGAGTATACGTACTCCTCTCCAGCTCGGTGATCCTCTCCAGCAGGGAGCTGAGGGTGCTCTCTGTGCGCTGGCGGTGGGCCGCCGTGTCGTTGTAGAGCTGGCTCTTCTCCTCCTCCAGCTCGGCCACCTTCTTCAGCAGCTGGCCCTCCAGCGCTCCCAGACGGCTCCTCAGGAGCTCCCTCAACTCTGCCGGGAAGGAGGCTCCGCCCCTGCCGCCGCCGCTGCCCGACATGTTAGAGCGCTGCTGCTGCTGAAAGAAAGGGGGGAGAGAGAGAGAGAGAGAGAGAGAGAGAGAGAGAGAGGGGGGAGAGAGGGAGAGAGTTAATCTCCATATATATGTTACGTTTATTCAGCTGTTTAGAAAACAGGACAGAACCAAAAATCCTCTGCACCTTTCAGGTCAAACATCTGTTTAGCACGCTCGTTTTTAATGGTGAGGGGGATTCAGTCCATCTGTTCCAATGTGATTAGTTTCTCCCACATGCATAGACACCGTCACACACACACATCTACACACACACACACACATAAAAACATATATACTGACCTACACTTATTCCCAGCACACTCTCATGGGTGGCCTAGGAGTTACATTGATCTAGCCACAGCAGTTATGCTAATAAGGTTCAGATCAATGCAGACGTGATTAAAAAAAGGACATTTGTGTCATATATTATCACTATGGCAGTGTATCATAGATTTGATGATGGCTTAAAATGTTCATCATTGCGTTGATCATTGATGAGAGAGAGAAAGAGAGGGAGAGACAGATGGATGGATGGAACAGTGCAGAGACAGCGTCATTATTTATATTGTGCGTCATGTCATGGTTTACGACTGGAACAAGGATCATTATTAAATATTTACAACTGATGACGATAAAGCCCCAAAACAATTGTAAGATCAGTGCCCAGATTGCATCGAGCACCAGGCATGACCTCAATATCAGGCGATTGAGATTGCCGGCCCACATGGATTTATTGAAAGCTGCTCTGGAGGTAGTTGATGTACTGTGGGGTTTGGAGAACAGCCTGGACTCACATTTACTGACTGCATGATAGATTAGATTGACTAAACTAATATCCACTACCTTGCTTCCTTTCGCAAAGTATTCTGCTTTTGTTTCAAAGGATTGCATCAGTGGTGCATGTATCAGTATGTATACAATGTAACCAGGAATAATACCCTCTGTGATTGAGTAAAGGTATTGCTCGCATGTTTGACTAATATGTCTAATTTTACATTTACAAATCTATCTAATGACATCTCTGTGTCATGCGGTCTGCTGGCATGACACCAGTGACACTGATTTCTGTCATTCATTTTTTATTCATTGAGTACATTCTTAATCTTTGAGAGTATTCAGCTGTGATTGTTGAATGATAAATAGGATTCCTTGCTTTGACACAGTTACATGCGTCTTTGATCACAGTGAGCTGTGTACGTGCTCTGGCGCAGAGTAGTCTGCTGCACAGATTATCAGACATATAATAGGGCAGAATTTAGGTGGTGAACACGCACGCACGCGCGCGCACACATAACAAATGCGTCGCAGTATGTTGTCTGTATATTCATGTGTGTTTGAGTATGTTCATAATTACCAAGTCATTTAGGAGTATGACTGAATTAAAATAATGTGCAGTTTACATGCATGATGTGACCCTGTTGAATGCCCTCACCTCCAGGTTCTCCAGACGCCCCTTCAGGCTCTGCATGGTCTTTCCCAGCTGGTCTATGGTCTCCGCTGGGTCTCGTGGCAGGTCACCCATGGTGTTTTTGCTGTATTCCTTCCGCCTGGAGGTTTGACCCCGGGACTTGCTCGAGTCATCGGCAGCCGCCTCGCAGCGGGCAAGTTTAGAGTTCAGTTCCTTGATGGTCCCCTGTTGGCTGACGATAGTCTCCTTTTGCTGAAGAATGGTCTCACGGAGTTGGATGATAGTGTTTCTTAGTTCGTCCTCCAAAGGACTGGTATTCTGGATTCGGTTTTCGGGGGAGCCCTAGCGGACAGCCAGGCTCTGCGCCCGGAGGAATGGCAGAGCAGACGAAGCGGCTACCTGTCGCATCGTTTGCGCTAACCGTGCGTCCACCCAAAAGGTATAAAACTCCAACTACTAAAGCAAGCATACTCGACCGACTGTAAACCCTGAGTCGTTGTTTCTTGGGAAAATTCTCCTTTCACACACGTTGAAAATATATACTGAAATTACAAACTTCTCATGCTTTTATCGCCAACTGGATAAATGGAGCAGTATACATCTTTGATTGGAAACTGACACGAGAGCATCTAATTGAAGTTAACAATACCTCTTAATAGTTTCAGTAAAACAATCGTAGACAGTACCTGTAACCTTTGCACAAATGTTAAAAATAAAATCCACTTTAAATCTCAAATGGAAGTTGAACAAAAACACAGTCCGGCTTAGGTTTTTTTTAGAGAACGAGCTCCGTTAGTTTGAAACGGTTGTTTCTACTCCGGCAGGTTTGTTAGTGAATGGTGCTGAAAAGACAGTGATCTCGCTTTAACAGATTAATATAGGGCGCGCGCACAGGCGCATCCGCTCATCATCTGTTCACTCTTACTGAGTTTTGGCTACGTCACCAGATCCCGGCAGATACGAGTCGTGCCCTGCGAGTATGTTGCTTCGATCTGTTTGAGTGTACTGAACGTCATCCTTCGCAAACCAATAGGACTTTTTGGATGGTGTCTCCTGTATCGTGACATGCATCGATAGTTGGTCACGGTAAGTTCAGGTGAGTCTGAAACTACTAAACGAGTTTTCTTATCAGCTAAGGCCACTGCACCCTACCCACAATGAAATATGCATTTGCAGTGAATAGGAAATGGTGGATTGGTTTCAACTGTATTGTTGTATTGTTGTAAAGCGGGTGAGTGGAATGAGTCACAAGGTTATGCTGAATTATCACATTCCTACCTAGAGTAGCCTAAACATTAAAAAAGCAGTATGCACACTAATGTTGCCTTTACCTGTTAATGACTAAGTGTCAACAAAGATAGCTTTTTATTAAATCTGTCAGCTTTGATTCACTACGCATCAGGGTCGGCTCCAAGGGGGGCCATTGGGGGGCAATGCCCCCCCAATGGAATGCTGTGCCCCCTCAAAAAATAATTAAAGTATAAATAAGAAATACTGGCATTGGCTATGAATTAAATATCAAGATGGCTACACTTTCCTGCAGAATATGCAGGCCTGCTCTTATTTTGATTCTTACATGCTTTGTAAATGGGTGCCCCCCTTGTGAAAAAAACATGCCCCCCCCATTTAATCCGTTCTGGAGCCGAGTCTGCTACACATGTTATGAATATAATGTTGATTGCTTCAGTGACCAACAATATTTATTCTTCTGCATAGCCTGCATTCTAAAACATATTTGGACTATATGCGCTTATGCACTGTTACTTTCCCACACCCCTCCCAGTCAATGATCCCTACCCTAAATAACCTGTGCAGATTCAACTGCTATAGCAAGCTATGTGGGTGGATCATTATGAAAACCTGGGACCTGGAGGTCAGTTTGAGGCATGTCTGCACACTCAGCTGCCTGAAGCCCCAGGAGGTCCGCAGGGACTGAGGCCTGCTAGCTGGGCAGGTCACAGCCGGTGAAAGACACATCCTGATCTGACAGAGCCTGCAGCTGTGGGGGACGGACAGTCACCATGACAACCCTATCTGGTTCCCATGGCGGTAAAGGACATCCTGCGCGGTCCCATCTGAACCTCTCCTCCGGTGAGTGATAAGACGGAGAAGGAGTCAGAGGGGAGTTGGAGGGGGAGGGAGTAGGAGGGGAGAGCAGAGGGAAGGAAGTAGTAAATAACTAAGTAACTACATTTCATACAGCACACTCTAACACTGAATGCCGAACAAAAGCAAAAGACACCATAAAATACATAGTAAAAACAAAATACAAACAGTCAATGACAGTAAAATAAATGACATCACAACTCAAGAGGTAGTGGGAAACGCTAGTGCCTATAAGTGTGTTTTAAGTTTGGATTTCAAAACAGATCATGAAGGAGCCTGCCTGATAGAAAGGGGAAGTTGGATTGGAGGACAGAGTTGAGGGAGTCAGAGGGGATGACAGAGGTGAGGACAGGGGGCGAGGTTGCTGGAGGGGAGGTAGTCTGAGGTGAGGATGGAGTCAGGGAGTCGGCAGCAACGGATAAAGAGGGGAGGACAGAGGCGAGGGAGTCAGAGGGGAGGATTGGCAATTGATGACAACTTTGACTTCAATGGAGTACGAGCAGCTCTGCTTTCCTTTGAAGTTAAGTGATGGTGGGATGAGAAAAAAAACTGTTTTGAATATTGGGTGTTCTTTGGTTCTCCTTTTGATCTTTGATCTATCTTCATTTTTTCAATTTGAAAACCCCCCACTAACTGACTGAATCCTACTTATTACAACACCACCTTCATACAAGCCAATAATTGTAATGAATTGTAATGCCTTCATTGTAGGCTTATGTCCAGACATACATGGTACATTCTCAAACTGATATATTACACACAATAATGAGGACTGGATTATACTCTCAAGTCAGTTCACATTACAGAAGTCAATGACCAACACACATACACAAAGACTACACACATACCACACACACACACACACACACACGCACACGCACACGCACACGCACACGCACACGCACACGCACACGCACTGTCAAATCAGCCAAGAGGCAGTGTGACACGTCACGTCAGGCAGTGTGACACGTCACCATCCCTCCCAATCTCCTGCTGGTTAATACCTGGTGATGATTGCTTATAATTTAGCAGCCAACCAGTATCAGAAGCTCTGTGACTCAGATGAACTGTCACCACAGAATCATCTGGACACACACATACCCACACACGCACACATACAGAGAGAGAGAGAGTGAGGGAGAGAGGGAGAGAGTCAGAGTACATGTCAAAACACCACACAAAAAACACGTCAAAACACCTCAAAAATGGTAGAACAGTAGCGTGATCCGCCCTCTTTGTCAGATTTTCCCTAATTAACTGAACGATGAGATGAGATTAAAGACAAATATCTTCATCTTTACATACACTACAGAGTGTAGGGAGTGACACATTCATGCTAGGTTCAATAATTAAATCTTGCATGTGTGTCAATCACGGGTCTTTCATGCTGAGATACCATTGACGGGAGGACAGCTGTTTTCCCCCAAAAATATCAGACTTTTCAAAAGCCTTTGATGCCGACTTCTCTCCCCAACGTTGAGAAATTTGATTTCCGTGTTTGACAAGAGAACGTGTGCTGAGCAACCTCCGAGTTCTCCTTCAAGGTAGATGAATGTACAGGAATGAAGAAATGTTCTGGCTTCTGGAGAATGTATGACCTGGACCATCTACAATACCAGGTCATGGAGAATGGCTGTCGATGTCTCTCTTCAGCTTTCAAACCCATTACGACAACTATAGAGGAGCAAGAAGTTGGACTTTGTGAAGGCTATGAGTCTATGAAGGCTAAAACTATACTTGAAATTCCTGCTCTTTTGTGTGCATCACATACAGCATATCAGACTTGGAGTTCATGTTGAGTTTCAGCCACAAATGGAAGAGTTTGAGCATAGCAGTGTGACACAGCACAGCAAGTCATTCAATGTCCTTTTCGTTACAATATGTAGATTGTGAGGACTTTCTCTGCAAAGACAAATAAACAGTTGATCACCGCTTGTCTTTATATAATACCCAGTCTGCTCTCTGGAAGATGTGGAGAAGGGCAACCCACACAACACACGGATGGCCATCAGGCTTCGGAATGAACTCAGATGACTCCATGGATGTGTTTGTGTTGATTGTATTTCAAAAGGTAAGTAATTATGGAGTATATTTAGTTGTGAAAACTGCGTTCCAACCAATAAGTTGTTCATCCAATTCATTCTAACCCCTAAGTGTTCCATGACAGATATTACCAGTACCAGTCAAAAGTTGCGACACATTTTGACTGGTACTGTAAAGGTATTAGGTCTCAGTCACATCCTTTTAGGATGTTCTCTGTCCCTCACATTCCTATTTATGCAGTTAACACAGTTGTATGGTATATTTGTATTACTGACCAACCCTCACCATAAAAGACCTACAGCAGTAGTTCAGTCATCTTTTTATATAGAGAGCTACACATTTCTATGGCTGAGTTTTTAATGTCAAAGTAAAAAAGTTTCATCACTATTTCTTTTGAGTTACAGCAGATGCACAAAATGACCCTGAATCCAGCCCCTGGCGTGATCAGAAACTGAAAGGCACTCACCTGCACCTTGACTCTTTACCTTGAGAGGTGCAACCCAGTCATCACTCAGGGAAACCAATCTCTACTTATTTTCTTTGCATGGTTCGGTTAAAGTAAGCAAGTTAATACATTTTTATTGTCTTTGTTTTATTGCTTGCGTTGATATTGTATTAAAGAGATGTTGCCGCCAGAATGATTCATAGTGTAGAGTCTGCATAGTAAGAGCTTCTGGCAAGGTAATTTGGAAATGGTTTTGAGGGGGTGGAGAGCTCGTGGAGCAAGCGACAAGTGTTGATTGCAGATGGAGCTAAAAGTTTGAAGGGTCTTCGCTCAGAGCTAACTTACTGTAATTATGTTGATGTTCCATGGTGCCATTAACATTCTCCAACCATTCTGGTACTTAAACTAAAGTAAATTATATATTACATTTGAGAGACTCTGTAAACTGGATTCAGACATACTGGCCTCAAAGTAAATATTGGACCAAAACATTTTGAGATGACTAATAACATGGTTGACTGGTTTTGAATTTGTACAATGTCCATTCAGTGAGGTAAAACATTTAAGGTGCCACTTAAGTCATTGTCGTGGCAGAATTACAACGCGTGATGATTATGTTCTCAAAAAAACGTACGGTTATGAAACGCCTGTTTTTCTTCTCGAGCAAATGAGGGAGTGTGTTCCATCAATGTCCCTTGTGCAAGGCTGTTTAGGAGTCAGATGAGGCTAGGGGAATGTTTTTTTGAGGAAGATGAAGATGAAGATCTCATGTTTAGGGAACATAGACTGTTTATGAATACATAGAGTACCACAAGAATACTCAATTCTTGGGGTACAGGGCAGCTCATTTATGGGTAGGAGACATCAAAAACAGCATCTAGTTGTGCTTGTTTAGGAAGAACAGAAACATGAAGAAATATTCTTGGGGAATTATGAGAGTTCTACGAAAACTTTTAGATAGGGGAGGGGGGATTCCACTCATTAAGGCCTATAAATACTGTGATCAAACAGAAGATGTTAGCTCTTATATTTTCTGTATCCTGCTTGAAGCTTTAATAAACATACGTTACATAATCGATACGTTGATTTCAAATTGATTCTGGAACTCCGGGTCTTCTCTATAGAAACTTCTAATCCATGATTGATGAACCTTGCCTTAACATCATCCTCTGCTCACTTCTTAATCTGAACCTGAAATACAACCTTCTTATTGTGACAACCTCCAAAAACACTCAAATGGAACTTCTCTGTTGCCTAGCCCGAGAGATACAGAACTACAAATAACTGACCAGCATAAAAGAAACAAATAAAAAACCCCATCTGTCTTAAGAAATCTCAGTCCTATTTTCTGCCGGCCTGCCAACTCTGGGGCTTTTGATTAGAATCAGTCCGGGAACCATCCAGCCAAGAGAACCAGCTGTCTGAGGCCTTGGCAGCACTGCTGGGGCCGGGTAGCGGGCCTTAGGCCTGGGGTGCCCGGGGACACAAGTGGGAAATGTGCCGGTCCGTTCTGGTTGCAGAGCAGTTGGACCCAGCCTAGAAATCTCCTGCAGCAAAGCGAAAGAACACACACCTGCAGAGCTTGGTTATACCAGCTAGACAATCAAGCTGGACAGGTTGCATAGAGCTGCTGTCCATGGTGCTGAATCGCCAAACTGGTGTCCCACTCTGCCATCACTATGGCAACAACAACATGTCGAGGTAAAACCAATACTGGTACTGTAACATAGTGGATGACAGTATAAGCTAAGTAGCATAGTAGAGCATGGTAGAAGCTATTGATTTGCACCTATTGATCTCCAATCAACCTAAACACAACTCATTAAAATAATTAGCAACGTTACATCAAAATAAAAGCAAAAACATTTCCAATTCAAATGTTACATCATTTACTGTCAAATCCGGACACCCGTTCAACATGGTTATGTAATAATCAATCTTCATTCCAGTTCTCCAATGGTCCAAGTGCCACGTCATGTTACATCTCACCCGGTCTGCAGCCGGGCCTGTCATCGACACCTTCCCTGTGCCCAGGCAGGGCTGACACAGCGGGGGTCTGTGTACAGGAGACAGGATGGAGGTACAGCATACTGGATTACATGAAGCCCCTTACACACAAAATCACACCATGGACATCAGGTTCCACACCCAACTCTAACCAGTCTCCAGTTCACGTTGCTGGTGTGTCACAGAGACATGACACATACACACTCACATGGGCAGACACACACATACACACACCCACGAAATAGTAGCGAGAACCAGGCCCATTACTATGCTGACTGTGGGACTGTGGGTAAGGAACCCAGAAGGGAAGAGAACTAATTGTTCAGACCTTGGAGGTTTGTGTGTGTGTGTTTGGGAAGGTAAGCAGGTACTTTGGGGCATTTAGTAAATATGGATGTGTGTACTAATGATGTACGTGCAGTTTCAGTTTCTGTGTGTGTATTCATGTTTGCACCCGTTTGTGTGCGTGTGTGTATGTGTGTGTGTGTGTGATCTGAGCATGTGTGTGTGTGTGACAGATTGGCCGCCTCCACTATGTCTTCTTCCCAGGATGACTGTGTTTCTCCAGCCTGTTGCAGAGAGCTTAGTGAAACGCATGTAAACAACACCTGGGAAGCTTTTACAAACTCCAGAGGAAGGCAGGCTTATGTAACGATGATGTGTTTGGCCAAACCAACAATGGCTCCACAGACTAGCACTAATATTGACCATGTTTAATGCTTTGAAATGTCTGTCGCTAGACAAGATTGTGGATTATACTGTGTGTATGCATGAGTTTATGTGTGCGTGTGTGTGAGTAAAGTGCGTGCCTGTGTACGTTTGTTTCGTGAATCTATGAGTCTACGTGCATATTGTGTGTTGAATGCGATCGGATCAAGTGACAGGAACGACTGTAAACTAGAAAGCATCGACCTGCATCAGTATACCGGTGGCCTCACCCCCCCCAGAGAGGGTCCTGCGAGTTCTCCTCTTCTTCCACATTGACTCCCACTCTCTCCGGCACCTCCAGGCCCACTGCTGCCCCCACTGAATCCAACAGGGTTTAGCAGCAGTGAATTTAGGGCAGCTGTTCACTTCAGACAGGCTGGGCTATCCCACAATGCCGTGCTCTGGCATGGATTCCACAAGCTTGATAATGTCCGCCCGGACTTTGAGAATTGAGCCATCACAGTTTTTTGTCATGATACCCATTCTTCCGTAGTAATAGAAACACAGCCATGGATTCAGTCATGCTTTATTAAGAGTACTTTGTCTAACCTAGCTAACCCATTCCCTGCCTTGTTGAGATCCAAGCTGCGAGAACAGTGAGATCTTCAGTGAATCTGCAGTGAGATCTTAAGTAAAATGAGCTAATAGTAAGTTTGGCTTCCATATTTTGTCGATTTTTGCAACCACAAGCGGCAGTAGGGGTTATATTACAGAAGAGTTAAAGGTCAGAAGTAGGGGTTGGTATAGCTAAGTGGTAGAGGATCTAACTGCAGATCAAAAGGTTGCAGGTTTCAAAAAAACATATTGCTTTAGTAGATAAAAGTGTCTGCCAAAGGAATACATTATAAGTGTGGGCTAACAAGCAGGCTGTTTGAGGAAGATAACTGGATGCATAACATGTTTGGATCAGGAGACCCCAGTTTGAAATAAAACGTTATTTTCTATACTTTTTAAATACCTAATCTGTTCCATGGCCCAAAAACCTTAACCCGGCCTTTTGATTTATCCCAAACTTAACCCAAGTAATTGTAAGCATTTTAGAGGCACATACTAGTTATTACAGTAAGCAGTAGTACCCAAGGGTATTCACCAATATGAGGAGCACTGAAAGCTCCCAGGGAATTATTTGAAATGTAGAGGAGAGTGCTCCTGTACAACTGGTAGCACATCTGTAGTTAGACTCCACTCATACTAGGAATGACAATGCTGCTACCGCTATAGATGTGACTGGCATTCTACTGGAGGAGCTCTCCTTCATCGACTCTGGAGAGAGAGAGAGACGAAGAGAGAGAGAGAGAGGGGGGGACAGATGGACGGACAAGGTTCACAGTGTGAGACTGTCTATTTCTGTGTGTGTATGTGTGTCTCTGTGTGTTGTTTTGAATGTGGAGAGGGTTTCTAAACAGCCAGTGGCTCAGCCTTAGTGATATGGCATTCTTTTTTGTCCTCTCGCTCTCTCTCTCTCTCTCTCTCTCCTCTCTCTCTCTCTCTCTCATTCTCTTTCACTGTAGCCACATATCAGATATTCTTTTACAACTCTCTCAAAGGGGAAATGGAGAAAGGCTGTGTGGCGATCGCTGACCCCACTATAAAGGTAGACGCTCTCCTCTCTTCCCTTTGTCGTGTTTGTGCACATACACACGTGCAGGTTCGCACACATGCACGCAGATTACAAATCAGCAAATAAATAAAGCAACAGACAAATGTAGCAGCACATGCTGCATGTTTTTCCCCCTGGACACGCACAGACACACAACCCTGAACTAGCTGTGACGATATAGTCTCTTTGTCCTTTCATGTCTGTTTTTGCTGCACCTGTTCGTACATGTTAAAAATAGACAGATAGATGAATTGCAACTTGATGGGAGAGTGTGACGTCTCCATTGTCGGCTCTGTATGTCACTGGGAAGAGGTATTACGTATGTCGAACGGATGAAGCCATTTTCAAGGAGGTCGATCGGCATTGGCGCTTGAAAATTCTCTATGGTTTGTGCCCGTCTCTATGTACAATGTTTTCACAATTGAATGTTTGTGTCTGCATTTTATGTGTTGTCAGGTACAATATTTACATATTGACTTCATTGATATTTACGTAATCATAAGCTTGTCATTATTAGTATTACAGTTAACGTTACTACGTTAACCTCACAAAAGTTTTCTCATATACTCCAAAAGGGTGAGGAACGTCTTCATAAAGGTGTTAAGAATTCTTACGAATGCTGGCATAGAAAGATGATGCTGTCCGATGTCGTGTGTTTCGAACTCACTGGAGAAAGAAGCGGTATGATATTTATGCTGGTTTTCTGTGGGTGTACTACATGTGTTTGTGTGCACGTTCCTAACTCCTCTGTGTGTTTCTCTCCAGAGTTTTATGGATGTTATGAGTCTGACAGAATCTGCCTCATGCAGAGCTGTTGGGTGCCATTGTCCACGGGTTTTCAAAGGCCTTTTGTGCCAGCCCATTCTGGGTGAGATTCGAAAGACTTGAATGTGTATGACAACCTATTGATGTGAGCATGATCTAAGGATCTCAGTGTACGAGTGTGCTTGTGTGTGTGTTTGTATGTGTATGTAAATGAGTGTGAGTGTGTGTGTACTTTTGGTGGTTGGTATGGTGTCCCTGAGCATTTGAATGCCAGAGCATTTGAGTGTACTAACTTGAACACAGTTATCGCTAACCTTGGTGCCAATTCAAACTGCCTGTGCCCTTATCACCGTTTTTTCTATCCCAGTTATTTTTTCATCCTTGATATGTTTGCCGCAAGGTCTTTTTCAGAGCTTTTGAGGCTCGGTAAAAAGGTACCGAGCTGCTCTTTTAACATTCTCAGACAGGACCACAAACCCCCAATCGGACAGACCTCCGGGTTAAAGTAATCCATCTTCCATTGCGGCATGAGGATTTGTTTGTCTGAAGAAGAGAGAGCTTCCCATCTGATATCAGGGGATGCTGTGGTGAAGGCCTGCCTTTTATTCCAAACATGAACTTGGGTGTGACAGAGGTGTCTGGTTCAAGTCTCGGGACATTCTGTTGTGTGTGTGTGTGTGGGGGGGGCTGTGTAATCAAAGGGGCCAATATCCATATTCTTTATGTAAGCCTAACTTTTTCCTGTAAGTAAGTTTCTTTAAGTTTTTCTTACTTAGAAAAACATCTAAATAGACAACAGTATAGTCTTAAGGTAAGTAAATACATAACTGGATGAATGGGACAACTATTTGACATGTACAGTATAGGTGTTGGGAATGTTAAGTTTGTCAACATCAAATATATTGTAATACCAGTGTTTCTACTGTGGTCAGAGTCAAGCGGTCACCTCCTCATCATTGAGAAGTGTGGAGATATAAAACAAACTCTTTAGAATGAGAGCTCAGGCAGCCCGCCTGGATCCAGGCTTTGTTGCATTATTAATAACCTTAGAGACTCCTGGAGGGAGAGAGAGAGAGAGAGAGAGAGAGAGAGAGAGAGGGAGAGGGAGAGGGAGAGAGAGAGAGAGAGAGAGAGAGAGAGAGAGAGAGAGAGAGATAGAGAGAGAGAGAGAGAGAGAGAGAGAGAGAGAGTGGACCGGGAAGGGGGGATGGAGACTCAGCTTCAACCAATTTGAATGAGCTGTGAAATTTCTTGTACTTTTTTTCTCTTCTTCCTCACTGTGGCTTCGAATACAGAAAAACATGCTCTGCTCTTACACTTTCTGTGCCACCCGTACCTGAAGCCAGGAGCTGTTCAAGCACCCAGTGAATAATTAAAGAGAGAAACTCCTGCATTCTGCTGAACACACTATCCAACGTGAAACGTAGCCCAACTTTTCTCATCTGGGGCCCTGGCTCTCCATTTCTTTTTCTTTTTTTCTCTCCCCCTCTCACTTCTTGTTATGCTCATTCCATCCATTAGTAAAAGAGATGAGGTACAAGCAATATTATTTCAAGCACACTCTATTAATTATGATGAAGTTAGGCACTTTGTGTTACTGTCATTTGGGAGCCTTAATATTTTATACCATGTGTTTGGTTGTTGATCTTCACAATAATAAGGATAGTATTAAGTCTTCCAATACAGCGTATGCAAATATTGCACGAGGACAGGGCATTAAAAGCGAAACTGATGCTTGTGATTCTGTGTGCTTTCCAAAATGGAGCGTTCCGGCTCAGACCAAAACGGGTGTCAAAAATCCTCACCTTTGATGACACATCGTTGAGATGATGAGCAAGTATCTTTCTTTGATGGAGCGATTCTCTCTCTCAAAGTTTTCACCATTTCCTCCTCCCCATGCACTTTGTTTTCTTGCCTGCCTCAGCCCCACACACGCCCGCAGGGGGACAGTTCTTTCAAACACAAATCAAAGCCGCTAGCTTTTAATGCTAACTGCCAATACCTTTTTATTTCCCCAAAGCACCATCCGGGAGCAACCTGGCTTCAACACCTAATCAAAACCGGCTTACATTCTGTTGTCACAAAATGATATATTGAATTTGAGAGGTTTACTCAGGACATAGTCACAGCAGCTCTTCTAACAATCTCAACACAGAACCTCAGTGGAACATCACTGCGACCCAGAGAGGTGTCATATTTAGAACACTGATTAGAGTCAAAGCATCTCTAGCATCTTATTTTCAATAGACCTCTGCAGGTCAAAAGGTCATGGCTCCTGGAATGATACTGCAATGATTGAGTGCATTGACACAATGTAGAATTGTAAAAATGAGTCGAGTTCCGTGTCATCAAATGCAATATATCGTCAAACGTCACAAGCACCATATGAGGGGGGTGCCAGATTGGATGGATAGGACGCCATGGCGTTGTTCCCCTTTTCCAGCACACTGGAGTGACAGCCAGCTCCAGTAGTCTGGCAGATCAGTGGGGGATGCCGTCATCCTACACCTCCACAGAGCCGTCTCTCAAAATCCATCCATCTCTCTCCCCCTCTCTTCCTCTCTGTGTCAGAACCCACGGTTTCCCCTCAGCCCAAAGGCTGGACGTGTGAGCCCGTGCGTCGGCAACACCATGAAAAATGGATGGTGTTTTTGTGTGTTGCGCTCCAGGGGATGGCAATCAAAGACTCTTCTGGAGGCAGCGAAATAGCTTCCTCTTCATAGAACAAAGAGCATTGGTTTTAAGGAGCCCTGGATGAAAAGCAGCGCTGATGCAACCTCCGGTGACGTTGGGCGATAGAGACGGAGGGATCGGAAGTGACTGTGTTCTTACGTACTGTACGCAGCATGCATGGATGAAGTCGTGAGAGCCTTGTCCAGCATACGTGGGTCCCTAAGCGTCATGCATTCCAGTACTGAAACTTGCTTGGGATGATTTTTTTGTGTGTTTTATTGCGGTATGTGGACTGGAATGCTGTAGTTTGAGCTTTTGAGACTATATTTTGATCCTCTGTATACAGACGTACAGTACAAAGTCATTGCTTGTAGGCTGACTCACTACGAGGCGGAGCTTAGCCGAGCTGGAAAAGACGGGAGACTCCTGTATTAGCGCCACTGTCATATGACACACATCCAATCATCTTCAGGTTGTCTGCCAGGCAGGAACACACCTGCTTTGACGTCGCTGCTAAGAAAGTGTGATATTCTAATGCTCATCATTTTCCTTGTTCACTCCACTACCCCAGCCTCCACACTTGTCTCACTCTTCAGTTCTGTCTTTACTCACTTGTTAGAGGGGACTTATGGATGTTTGAGGTCTCTGTCACTGATGTCAAAACAGAGTCTCAGTTGGTTTCTCAGGCAGAGAGCTGTCACAAAGCAGTACCACACCGGCGCAAAGATGATGTGTCTGTGTACACTTCATGAAATCATGTCTATCTGAATCTTCTGATTGAACCTTTGGAAACGAATATATCTACTGCTCAGTTCAGCCATTCCAATATGGGAGTGGATGTAGGAGAATGTTTAATAAGACACCAGATGTGTAATTTAGTTTAGCCTTGATGCAGACATTTCAGTCCACACCTCATCCTAAACCTGTACTGCAGGGCATGATGTCTTTCAAGTAGTACTCAGTAGAACCATCACATCCCAGCTCCCTCAGTGATGCTCTCGTCCGACCTCTCTCATCAAAATGAAAAGGAGTTTGTCTTCAAGGCTTCAGTGTATCTTTTTCATGTACCGGGCTTGAGATAGAAATGCCAGGATGTTACTAATGATCACGCACCAATGCCTGGAGAGCCAGCCTTTTCATGGCTCCTCAAGGAGATTATTAGTCATTCCGCTTCTACATTAGAGGCCAATCAGATGACCGGAGATGGAGTTTTATCATTGGTCACACGTCCTCATTGGTTTTTAGACATATTTGTTGCATACTGTTGAAATCAACCTCGTGGTGAAGATTTGCTCATTCCATCCAGGTGAGAATCATCCAATAAAATGCCTTCAAGTGATAAGATGAAGGAGAGTGGTGTGACAACACAACTGCTTGTCCTCCAAACGTCTGTTGATGTTACAGATGTGTCTGGTTAATAGCTCATTAGGAAGACTGAGAGTGTGCTAACATAATATGCCATAATTTCTTTTAATAAAAAAAAACACTTTAATCTTCTGGAATGCTCTGCTCTCACGGGTTAGTCCTTAGGGATCCTCCTACCCTATGAACTAACATTGCTTCTCTCTCTTATCTGTTGTAAGAGGTTGTAAGAGGGGAGATTCAGGCAGTAAGAAATCACGCTGTCTGATTGCCAGGACACACAGTAGAGCCCTGGGATGCCGAGCGATGAGCGGAAAACCATTCTCAAAGTGTCAGTGATGGCATGCTACACATTTTTTCTGATGTGATTGCTTGCTCTTCAATGAAAATAGGAGAAAGAGAAAAATTCAATCAATATTTTCCTACTACAGGATTGTTTTAGATTGCGTTCCACTTTGACCTAATATTTCTACCAAAACTACAGGCTTCGTACGAAACCAAAAACATACCGTTGCCGTCAAAACATTGAGACAGAGTGGTTTCACACGAGATGAAAAAGACGCCTCCTCCCCAAATCAATCCCGACACCCGAGGTGTCGAATGTTCAGAAAGCAGTGAGAGGACTGCGACAGTGAAAGTCTCTCACCCCACGGCGCACGATCCTGAAATAAGGTGATACCTTACTTTGGGGGATGAAAGGGAAAATGAATATCCGATGGTGCTTTGCTTCTCGGGCGAGAGGGGGAGTCGTGCCAGTGTGGTGGGGGGGGCGGGACGTCTGGTAAACATTTCATGTTTCATCATGTTGACCTCTTGAGAAATGAGGGATGGGGAATGCAATCTTCTTCTTTTTCATGTCTTCCTCTGTATGAGTGTCAATAGAGCCGGACGTTTGAAAAGAGGACGTGTGTGTTTTCGCATTTCTTCCATTCACTGAGTAGCATGCAGAGTGCCATATTGAAATCATGGTGTGGCAACTGCCAACAGAATTTCAACAGACATTGTTCTTGGGTTCCTCATCTCACCTGCAGACACGGGTCTGTGGTATTGGCACTATAGGCAGGGTTTTGGATTGCCACCCCCTGTGACCAACATCTTGCATTTTCTAACCAGTTGGATTATATTCGTGTTTGTTAAACTTACTTATGTTTGTTCTTCTGTCTAATAGTTTTCAGTGCAAATTCACTTTGGCTCAGTTGGTTTCTAAAGTTGCATGTTTTACTTCAATTCGTGAATCTTCAAAAATAGTCTACAAAATAATATTCAATTTCGTTTTTCTATTCTATATCTTAGTTTGTATTTGTTTTATTTCTGTTTTGGTTAAGGTGAACACCATGTGTTATTTCACGCTGTGATTTGAACCAGTTCGGCACGAGCAGCAGTTATCTCATGAAACTGCATGGCTGATCCCATGTGAGACATACAGTACTTCTGCTGTAAATGGTTGAAACTGAAGAAGTCTATTAGCACAGTATACAGTAAACTGCTCATAATAAAAACAATGGTTGGCTGGAGTTAAGCTCAAGGTGATGTCACCCTAAACTACCCACCGTTGGTTAAAATGTACACATACAAACAAGCAAGCGTAATTGGAGTCAAAAGTGAAACCTGGTGTAATCAATTGGAGCAAATGGTCTGGAGATTGGTTCCCGGGTGCCCGGGCCAAACAGCTACTGCTGAGAGAAAGAGAGACAGACAGACAGGCAGACACAAGGAGGGGAAAAGAAAGAAACAGAGGAAGAAGAGAGAGAGAGAGAGACAACGGAAGGACTGGAGGGGAAGAGACAAAAGAGAGTTTTAAGCAGTAGAAGAAGTGTGGCTTCACATCAATATCTGGCATGGCACAGTCATTAATGCAGGTTGGCTGTGCTCTCTCTCTCTATCTCTCTCTCATCTCTCTCGATCTCTCTCTCTCTCTCTCTGCATCTGCATCTCTCTGCTCTCTCTCTCTCTCTCTCTGCATATCTCTCTCTCTCTCTCTCTCTCTCTCTCTCTCTCTCTCTCTCTCTCTCTCTCTCTCTCTCTCTCTCTCTCTCTCTGCATGTCTCTCTCACACAGTCTCCTCTGAGACACATAAAAGCTGCTGGGGATGAATCATTCATGCTAAAGGTGTCGTGGTTAGCTCTATACAGGTTGACTACGGTACCACAGTCATTCAAGAAGCACCGAGAGACCCAGACTCTCATCAGCACTGTTTGTTTGATAAAACTAATGCCATACCTCGCTCCATCGTGGCCAGGCTGAAATATTGATTAGCCCTCCTCACATCCGCTTTCAGGTCACTTACTATCGAACTGCCAAAAACACAAAAAAAATGGGCCATAATAAATCCAAATGCCCCTTTCTGCTCTGCTATCTGGCATCCATGCGAGCTGAATTTAAAGATGGCTAACTCATTTTGAAATGATCAACTTTTTATCTCTAATGGTTCAAAGTGGAATGTTTCAGGAATCCATGTGTCTTTGCCATATCATTGTCTTCTTTGTCTTCTGCTTCTTTGCAGTATAGATTTGTTTGGGGTCTTGTGGATCTTACTTTTACAAGAATTGTAAACAGTCACTTTCTATTCTCGGTTCCCTTGTAGAGAAATAGTAGACTCAATGGAACAAAGAAGACTAAAATGAGATGAAATAATGAGAGAAAGAACCAGTTCTAAGGATTGAACTCGGAGCATTTGCTTTTCTCCAGTATCTGACAAGCAATATTTTCAAGCTTGGAAGAGGCTCTGGCTTCGTGTGGGATAAAAAGAGGTTTGATGGAGCGATTTGTTTTAAGCCTGGCAGTTCTGTACTGATAAACTGCAAAGACGCATCATCGTCCTCCAACACATCGATGTTGCAGAAAGTTTTTGTGTGTTCTTTTTGCATAGTGGGTTAGGGAAAGTTCCCTTGTGGTCTGAAGAAAAGGGGGATACTGAAACATTCATAGAACTCTCGCTCAACAGGCGTTTCCATGGCAACACAACAGTCTCGGTGCAAAGCATTGAAGGCCGGCTTAACTGTCTGACTCGTTCAGACGGTGTGGTTTATCTGCACATCTACTCTCATTGCGTGTCTGGTTTTAACTAGTTTCCACACTCCAACTAATGACAAGAGGGGCTGGAATCACCGATATCAAACACAAATGGCAAATAATAAATACAAAACACTCACGATATCCTTTCATTAATAAAGGATTCTGCTTAGCGAAAACAAGAACATTTTGTTTCGTTGAATGTAGGACTACATTCAACAAAAGATCCAAGGGTATTCAATCTCATAGCCTCCATCACCTAGAAGGCAGGTGAAATACAATAGCCTCCAACCCAGATATTTCCAGAACTCGCAGACGCAAAAACAAATCAGTTTTCTGTTCTCCTGGAATGAGCCACGAACATCTCATAGTCACTGTGCAGTAGGACATTGTGGCATGGTGTGGCATGACCCTGACCTACTGTGAAACAAATGTCTCATATGTGCTGGCTGCTGGGGTTAATCTCTGCTTTCCCTCTGCTTACCCCACACACACTCCACACCTGAAACCCCTCGCCTACCCCTCTAATGTCCTCTCGAGTCTCACTGGAAGGATTAAGAGATTACAGGCTAGTGTGTGTATTTCTGCTTCTGTGTATAAGCGTATGTGGTGCCACGGTCTGAATGAGTGACAATGTGTGGGTGTGTTTGACACATGACCAAACTGCATTGTATGATTTGTTACTGATTTCTGTTTCAATTTTTTAGTTAGATCATTGACTAATGTGCATATCGTATGTGTGTGTGTTAGTCGAGCGTTACATTCACTGGTACTTGTTGACATTGCATCATGTCTGTGGTAAAAAAACAAACACTGAAGTTAACACTCAGTTAAAATTTGTTTTGCAAAAGTGTCTTGTATGAAAACTGTATGAAGGCTTTCCATGCGCTTTGCTACAGAGACATGTCCAACAATTTCCTTCTCACACTAATAATTGCCTTATTCTGTGGGTGACCTTGAAGGAAGCATGAGGACCCGAGGACAGAGAAAAACTACTTTTGTAACACTGGCCCTCATTGTCTATAACCATGTGTTTTAGAGAGAGAAGGGTGGCATTTGAAGAGCCACAATTTCTCCCAAAAAGTAATTTTAAATAAGATAAAAGAGAGAGACATGTGTATGCTGTTCAGTAGAGTTGAACGGTGGTTAATTCTGGCCTGTTTCAGAATAGGAGTCCAAGTATAGTGAAGGATAACACTGCCCCCTGCTGGTCTTCATTGCAAAACATCACAGCTACAGCTTGAAACACAATGCCTACATGGAGTTCAAAACAATCTATTCAAACATCTACTGCAAGCAAAACAGTTTAAGCAAATAAACAAACTATGTATACTGCAAAATTGCTTGATATTCAGATTCTATGAAATGATACATGGTAATTAGTTTGGCCTTACACATATACACATTTCCTTAATAAAGACACAAGATGTCCAGTGAACAAACTAGAACATTATAAACAAATGTATTCACAGTTTCTTTATACTACAGAAGGGAAAACTGTATATTTTCCGTAATCAGCAGTTTGAACAATTGCCATTGTATAATAATGAGCTCAAGTTTCTTCTAGGGGTTTTAACACTACTGTACTCAATCCACAAACACACTCACACACACACTCACACACACACACACACACACACTGTCCCTGGCCCTCCCCTGTCATTGACCGGCAGCATCCCCTTCCCATCAGTTGCTAATGAGGGAGGACGTTTTTCACTTTATCCTGTAATTGGCCCTGTGGAACATTTTAATGGAATCACTGCAGGAAATGGGTTCTTAACTACTACACGATGCCCTTGTGCCTCCCCTCTCTCCCTCCCTCCCTCCCTGCTCTGGGTGGGTTCAAGGTGCTCCTGCCTCTTGTCGTGCACCCCACACTGAGGGTTCCCAATTAATTGCTGTCATGTTTGCTTCATGGCGGAGACACCGTAAGTGGCGTTGACAATTTGTATTACAGAGCCCATCTCATGCATGGGCGGGCAGTGAGATGGGCTCAGGGCTAATAGGCTGAGGGTGCGGACGGCAGGAACTCTGGGAGCGTGCGAGGGACCACTAGAGACTGCACTACAGCTAGTGGACGGAGGAAGAGAGAGAGGGAGCGGGAGGAGCAGAGAGAAAGAGAGAGATAGAGAGAAGGGGGGAGTTGGAGAAACTAATTTACTATTCATACAGAGAGGAGACGTTTTTATTTGCACAGTTAAGTCTGACTTAGTTAGGTTTCAGAGAATATTTGAATGTGTTTTCTTCAAATATTGAGCTGATATAATGCTAATTTATTATAATTACCTTCTTGGATTGATTGACCCTGTGGAAAAGATAGCCTGCCAAACGAAAACACAGGGGTTCCATGTTACCAGTCAAGCATGAGCCTGCTGAAAACACTGTGATATGATCATGGGCCTCGGTGGACTTGAGATTACCTAGCCTGCTTTGTCAGACTTCCTCTTACCACTTTCTGTCTCTTCTGCTGCACAGGCCTACTGTCTGTAATTGGATCATGTGTGCCTGATCACCCCCCATTACCTGGACTGACAGAACCTGTCTGGGCTGGTTTCAGAGAGGAGTCAGCAGGGGAACGACACAAGGAGAGCTGGGGGAAGTGATAGAGCAGGAGAAAGAAAGAGCAGGAGAGAAAGGGAGGGAAGGAGATGGGAAGTGGGAAGGTACATAATGAGAGGGTTCGTCTTTTGTTTTCATGAAACTGAAAAGACGATGAGGTTTTGAAATGTTCTAACCAATACATTTCTCTCAATGAAAAACATAAGTACATTGGAATTAAATTGTGAATTAAATTAAAGCAAAATAGGTTATAAAATTGGTTATAAAAAAAAGAAACTGTCCAATCCACATTTGAAAACCAATGCCCCTGTCAAGACAGGTTGTGATCAACTAAGGTTCCTTCTTCTAGATGCTGCAGCCCAAAACGATGAGAGCCCTTGTTTCATTAAAACCAAAAAATACATTTATGCAATGAATTATGGTTTGGGAAGTGCTTCAAAATGAACATTAATTCAAATGAGCACCACAACTAATTAATTTATTATTACTAATTTATTGCACTAAGAATGTGTTTTGTTATCATGTTTTGAGGTAGGGTACAGGTAACTAAGAGTATAGGCCTAGCATTCTGCAAAAAGCTAGTCCAATTACTAGGCATTTAAAGGAATGTGTGTTCGTGTAACTTAACAACTCCCTAACACACTTAGCCAAAGGGCTTTGCAATCAGTTGACATATTAGCAATAATAGCCTACTTTGAATAGAAGTCCTGAAGTAGTTGTTGCACTGCGTAATTGTGAAAAAGGCAATACAGATATTGCTATGTGCCTTGGATTCAGACCGTAGCCTATCCATCATGCCCTGTTAGAAATAATAGGCTAGACATATTATAAGTTTTTCATGCCATGAACATTCAGGTTGTAGGCCTATGCTTGATGTTAGGCTAGAGAAAGTTAAGGCTACTTTCAATTCCTAACCAATACCATAAATAGCCCAATGCCGTGTGGGTCGTGTTTTAGAGACTATAGAGGTCTCATCGTCATTGATTTCAGTCATCCACGGCTTTTGATAAACTGGTGGCATCTGCTTGCGTCAGATCATGGTTGTCATCAGCTTGGCTATCGAGTCAAGGTCACTATGAAGTAGGGATAGAATCAAATTGAAATAGAAGAATCGTGACTTCATTTTTCATAGCTGCGCCTGTAGGCTCAAGGTTGTTGAGGTTTAATGGTGTGTGAAACGACAATCTGAATGTTGGCGATTCTCTACGTAACGTAGCCTACTGCGCGCGACTGACCATCCGTGGCCGAAGTGCGGGAAAAATGGCATCAACGGCCGTTAAGATGTCGGTGAACAGAGTGCAGAGCAGGTAAAGAAACGGGCTGTGTGTGACCTCCCTTGTCACAACGACAAAAGAATAGCTTACAGACTGTCGACTCATATTGCCCCATTAGGCCTAACTGCATGCTAGTCAAGGGGGTGGGCGAATGTGTTGTGAAAGTGTATCCTTCACTCGTGCCGTCAGTAGGCTAGTTTTAAACGAATCTAGCTAGTTCACAACAAGTGAGGGGTGTGTTGAGCAAACATTGTAAAACGAAAAATCAAATACTTCCTTTGTTTTAATGGTAGCCTATGGTTTAAAAGTTCCAGTTTATATTTAGTAATTTAGTCGCAAAACTGTAGCTATTTGACAACTGGTTTGTCCTTGGCTGTAAATAATACGCTGGTCATCTGTACTAGATAGGGCCTATCCAGATTCAGGGATTTGAGATGAGACCAATCCCCATATGCAGTGGGTGCCCATATGATTTCTTCTACATTTGAATGTTTGTTTGTGCAATAAAGTCTCTCCGCCCAGGAGCAGGGGTTGCTGGGAAAGGTCACACAATCTGCATAATTTCATATTAATAGTAATGTGGGAAATGATTGGATTCTGGCTGGTGGCTAGTCAACCGAGGAAATTTCTTATTTCATGCACTCCTAAATTAATTTTCCTCTAAAGACATCTGGGTATGCATGTGTGTATTGTGCAATTGGTATGTTTGAGCCTTGCTGTGTAGGTGATATTTTATGTGTGTAAGTGTATGTGTATGTATGTGTGTGTGAGAGAGAGATACAGTAAATACATTGAAACGAGAAGATTACATGTAGTTTTCCTGTGACAGCCTTATACATGCTACACATACAGTAAGTATTTATGGTAACTCACTGTTACGGCTCTCTTGGGGGATATAGGCTTGCCTATATAGGGAGACATGGATACAAGCGCATGTAACATATTGATATTATAGTAGCCATGACCTTTTCCTATTAATCTGTATATGTCACTTGTGTTTGCACACTTTCATGCATTCCAAGAGAACCAGAGCCTTTGAGGGTACCCTTGGGGATACAGGTAATTGTTTTATAGTCACATAATCATATATAGTGATTTCACTTCAGAATATGGATTCATGTCAGTGCTCATTAATGGAAGCATGTTATGTGCAACTTTAACCCCGTTGATCATGGCCACGTTTACATTTGGATAAGAGTTTTTGCACGTGTTGGATAAAGAGACATGGTTTAGGACCAGGGGACAGGAGGAGAGGCAAGACAACAGCAGCTGAGTGGATGACAAATGGGCAGGAGTCAAAGGAAGGAACCAGCCAATATAATGAGATGAAAGTGAATACCAGCCAAAAAGATGGTTGATTGTTCAATCTTAGTGATCTCGTTTCTCAAGTGAGGACCTAAGACGCAGAGATTTAAAGACCCCCCTCCTATCAAAA
Organism: Mallotus villosus; assembly: GCA_903064625.1. Lineage (NCBI taxonomy): Eukaryota > Metazoa > Chordata > Actinopteri > Osmeriformes > Salangidae > Mallotus > Mallotus villosus. The sequence goes on along the minus strand of CAEFZP010005882.1, from coordinate 173,108 downwards.
GTGTGTTTTTCTTCTGTTTTTGTCCCGTAAAATGTCTAACCTTGACTATACTGACTCGTATCTGTGCAGTGGCTGTGCGTCTGTCAGTGTCTGATCTTTGCATAACTGAATATTCATAGGTCCAGAATTTCTCAACGAGGGAGAAGGAGTGGATGTTCTTCCAGACTCTTTTCAGAGGTTTTTTCTTTGTAGTGAAACCATGTTTGGCAGAGTATTTCTACATACTTAAAAAATCCGTAGGGGAACTTTGAGAAAGAGAAATGGACCTAAAGGAGAGGGAAGTCAGAGGGGATTAAAGGGTATAAGAGAGGTATGGGTGGAAGAAGAAGGCAATCAGACAAGTTATAACAACTTCGAAAAACAGTTCATTATGCTGGCGTCCGTATGGATCCTCAGACAGGGTTCAAGCAAAAGACTTACTACGATCTTTGTTCATAGAGTATATCATTCGTGGATGAATAGCACGAACATGGTGTGGTACTGGTATGGCATTCTACTGAAATACCTTAATTGGGTGTGCTTGAGCAATCGCTGCCTATACAGGTCGGTTATTGTGCCTGTGGTGAAGACCTATGGAGGGCCCGGGCCTCTGGGACGTGAGGACAAACACGCACCCTGAACTCATTCAAATTCCCAGCGTGTTGTGATGGGCTCAGAAAAACACTCCCTGGTGATTAGCCTCTGATGCTAACACTTCAGTCGTCACTGGGCGCGCCAGGTGGAATGTTAAGTGGGTCTATGTTGGCCAGGCACTATGCATGTACGTGTGGCATTACTGCTGAAGATGACGTTAACTCATTGGGACTCCTTTGAGTGCTGCCATCCGACTGTTGTTTAGATGTCTATGTACCTGCTGTCACAGACGTTGTTTTGTTCTCGAGAATGGTGCGGAGGTGGGGGACACACTGGGTTACATATACAGTATATGAATACACACACACTTTTCACTTTCACCATCCATTGACTTTGACCACTTGCTTCAACTTGAAGACCTACACGGATGGTGATGGCGTTGATCCCGAACTGGGGAGCTAATTGACTTTTTGGCTGATCATCCCTCTCTCCAAAGGTATGCCGGGTAATGAAGTCACAAATGATGTCACTTATCATTTACCAACACATGGAGCATTACTGTTCAGACTCACAGTTCCTTCTGTGATGACCCTCCCTCTCACTCTAGTTATGTATGCTCTCTCTTTCCTCTGATTTCAGTGCATGGCCTTCTTTTGAATTTTTTTCCTTTCACAACTATGTTTTCCTCTCCTTCACCTGAAGGTGAGCGCCCGCTCCCAACCCAAGCTCTTCTCCTGTCTGGCCCCCCAATGGTGGAATCACCTCCCCACCTCCATCAGAGACATTGACTGTCTCCCCACCTTCAAAAAAGGCTAAAGATCCACTTGTTCCAGGAGTACAACAGCATTTAAGAAAGATTTGTTGGATCAGTTCCTCCAGGAACACAATGACACTTATTGAGGGACTTGTTACACTTGTTGGTTAGTTGTAACTGATTTAATTACTTGTACTCACTGTGAATTATATTATTGTTGCTTGCTTTCCTCCAGGTACACTCTAGCACTTTCGAGGATCATGTTGTTTAATTGTAATTTGTTAAACAACATGCTCTTCTGGTTCTACCCATCGGCACTTATTTGCTTTTCACAATGTATGTTTCGTGTTTTGGCTACCTGCAATGTTTTTGGGGCGCTCGTTGTTTATGATCATTGACCTATGCACGTTTTTGTAAAGGTCTCTCTTGTAAGTCGCTTTGGATAAAAGCGTCAGCTAAATGAATACATTTAAATGTATGTGGCATGTCTCTCTCTTTCTCTCTTCCTTGGTTTCCACCAATCAAACTATTGTCTCTTTGTTGTCCCTGTTTGTTTCAAATGTTTTCTAATGTGTTTCTGTTCTAGGAAAAGTTTGTATAGGTTTGTGTGTGCAGCCCTTGGACTACCTGGCTGAGAGAAATATATTTGACGTTGTCTCATAGCAGCCTAGGGCATTTGTGGTGGAAAGGCCTGTGTTTTACTTTACTCAAGGTCTCTCTCCATCCCTCGCTCTCGCTTTCTTCTCACTGCCCCCAAACCGAATCTCATCACCAGCTCAAATGGCAACGATAGGCCAGAGTAATTCATCACCGTTTCATCTCCCCTATTCAGCCATATAAATCTCCAGCTCTGCTATTGACTTAGAAGTCTTAGATGTTTATCTGTCCCATCAGTCTAGCCAGGACTAAACATTTAATTTAATCCTGCCTTTCCCTGTGACTGCTGTGATACACTGACACTCCAGCTATGCAACACACACCACTAGATGTAAGCTCAGGCCTACGTTGGACTTTGAAACTCTAGGTTTTTTATAAACGGCAAAAACACTTTCTCAGGTCTATGAGAAAGTGATCCTGAGGGTGAATATGAGACATTGGTCCAAACGCTTAGTGTGCTGGTCCGATGAGTTCTCAGAGTGCAGAACATTTTCTCCTCATCCCTCCTTTCAGAGGTGCTCCACTCCTGTCATTCCAAAGGTGGCGCAGGCATCTAGACGACTGTGTGGAGACAACCTTGGAAAAGAAAGGGCCGACAAACGTGTATCCCAGGCGAGAAATCTCAGCTCTTGTTTCAGCCCTGAGTCAATCCGGTTTTCCCCTCCCCTCCTTCCTCCTCCTCTTCCTCCTTCGACTCCAATCTATTCTCCATCTGCCGGTCGGTGTGGGAGAAGAAAAATCGATAGAAGATGGAGAGGAGGGTGGTGGAAAGTGGAGTTGATATCGCCATAATGCATCATCATTATATTATGGTGGGAAAGGCCGGAACTGTATTTCAGCCAGGAATAATTTTCCTCCATAATTGAGATTCAGTGTTTTTTAGCTCCTTGCTAATGGGGTTGTCAGGGTTAGAGTCCATCAACAGAAAAAATCCACAGGGGAAGCAAACATTTAGAAACGAAATACAGTTTGTGTGGTGGTGTGTGTGGGGGGGTAAATAGGGGTAAATAGACGGTCATGTCATGGCTATAGTATCCACAACTAAGTTAACTATGCCTACCCATACTGTGTGTGAGAAATGGTCATGTCCTTGCGTTGATGGTGTAGGGGTGAGAGGGAGGGGTGACAGGGTGGGAGCGAGACGGTGGGGGACAGAGGAAGGGGGGGGGGAGAGGGTGCAGAGAACTGGGTCACACCTACAGGCGACCACTTAAGTCCATGCCAATCACGACTAAAATCATTCAAATGAATTAAAACCATTAACATCTCCAAAAAGCGGATGTTTAAACTCGCACGCGATGGTGTCTCTCCCGTCTCCCGAGAAGACCGTACTCTCCTTCCACTCTTCCCCTGTGACCCAGATCAAAGATCACCAAAAGACAACAGCATGACATCCCTGTCAGTGTGTCTGTGGGCCAGCAGCTCCCGACATTAATGGTGGCTCTGGGAGTCCAGAGGGTCCGGGGTCCTGCGTTCTGTGGAGGTGGAACAGCGCTCACTTCAAAGCTGGGCGGTAGGTAATGAGGAGACCTGCAGGGTCCTCTCTTTCTGGGTTGGTGCACTAACAAGCATGGACAGCACGCCATGGGGACCAGACACTGTGGGATACCGACTCTGCAAGAACAGCGACTTGCAGAAACACACACAGGCATACACATACAGTACATACATACACAACAGTGGGTATGAGAAGAGACAAGCTCACCCTCACTTACTGGACATGCAGGCAAGCAAAGACACACTTACACACACTGACAAAACAGGGACGTTGTAGTCATGAATGTGGCTGCGTTTCGGTCGTAATTATTTGACGGTATGCGTATAGATGTGCTTGCATATTTTCATGTCGAAGATGGAGACCGTGGTCCTCATGTCCCCCTCTCTCAGTAGATATACTGAACAATCAGTAGAGGGCGCTCTTCCTCCTCACAGTCCTCCAGCACCTTTACTCTTCTTTACACAATGAAAGGTGGGCAAAGGCAGCCACATTTCATGACATTATATGTACATTTTATTCAGATAGATATATTCACTGTATTCAAATAATCCATACAAAAAGTACAGTAGCAGATCAAGGATCAGAATTCCATAGTTTCAGAGTCCAGGAACGTTTTGTATTTACTGACCACATCACAAAGTGACCACATCTTAGCTACCAGGCACGGTGAACAAAAACATATACTACAGTGCTACAGTAACATATCAATTAGTTGAGTTCATTGCAACAACAACTTGATTACAGTAGCTAATTAATGCATGGTAAATACGTAAGAAAAACACAACTGCAATAATAAGATCTCAATTAACTACAGCCTTACGGCAACATCTCAATTAACTAAGTGTAGGATTCAGTGCAGCCAAATTTCCCTTGTGTCATTTAGAACTAATGCCTGGTGCAACTTGATGTTTTCCATCAAATATTAACCCTTGTGCTGCCTTCGGGTCACAATGACCAGCAGGTTCACAACGACCCATCGTCTGCGACAACTTTACCCAATACAAAAACAAATAAATAATCTCCACGCTGTGGGGGCTGTGAGACAGCCCGACAATTAAAAGAAAATGCTTCACTTTATTTTTGTATGAGGTAAAGTTGTCGCAACACGTGGGGGAGTCACAATGACTGAAGGGCCACAATGACCCGAAGAGAACACAAGGGTTGAATAAAGCCTCATAGAATATTGGATAAACATGCCTTTAATTGAACATCATGTCCAGATCGGTAACCCAGACGACTTACAGTTATATTCTGTCTGTGTGTCTGTTTGTGTGTAGTAGCCCGTGTGTGTGCATGTGGAGTGGGTGTGTCCTCGCCTGTGTTTTGCAAATGTGTTCCTGCTTTGAAGAGTTCCAACTCTTCGGCAGACACAATGTGTCCTCTCTCTTCCTGTGTCTCCCGTCAGCCTGTCCCCTCAGGACACACATTCAGCTGACGGTGCAGATCTTCCACTCCTGTCCAGCATAGCGAGCAGCCATTGGCCTGTTTTGGAGAGCAACTGTGAGAGCAGGGCCCTAAATATGGTTGAGGCCTGGCACCAGCCCCGCCTGTGGCTGCCCGCCGCACAGCCCCGACCTGGGAGAGGCCCTGTTGAACATGGATGGAGCTCTGGTACTGCCCGTCGCTGTGAGTGGAGGTGGCACCTCACCTGGCCAAATGACACAAGGAGAGAGGGAGGGAGAACACGGTGGGAGAGAGAGAACAGGGTAGGACAGAGAGGAGGAGTGAGAAGGGAGAAAATAAAGATGGCAAAGAGAGAGATTTGAGAGACAGGGAAACGTAGCAGGGGTAGAAGAACCTGACTTGCCAGGTGGTTTGTTACACAGGTGTGTAACACAGAACCATCTTTGAAAACTCTATGGGGAAGGTACTTATAAAAAAGACTTGGCAGTTGACTATATGAACCGACTGTCTATCACAGGCTAACTTCAACCACGTCTGTACCTCCCAAAACGACCTCTTAGGAAGCGGATTGGTCCAAACCATATGTTTTCGGCACACACACGTAACTTGGAGCTTGGGAAAATAGAGGCTTGTGTGCTCGGGATCTCGCAAATCCAGTTGTCTGGTAAGGTTGAGACGAAGATGCCTTCCTTTTCCTTCTTAGAAGTGCTTAGGCGGGATTAAATGGCTGACTGTTCAGTCCTACACTGTAAAATACTCTCCTAATAGAACATCAGCTGTTTTCCCATGCAATCGGGTAGCTGTTGTCTAGCAGATTAGTTCCCCCCCCCCTGCAAGTCATCGCTTTCATCAGAGAGCAAATGCATGGTGTTTGCCCTTCTACAGCTGACATTTGATTCATTGACAAACGATTTACCTGCAAATGTCATGTACCCTGAGGGCTTGCACTGGTGGTGTGTGTGTGTGTGTGTTTAGTGGGAGACTGTGTGTACAGAGTGAGTATGTGTCTCAGCTCTCACATGTTTCTTCTTGTTTGATTGTTGTTCGTTCAAACCACATATCTGCAACAAATGTTCTTGGGATGGCAAAACGGTAGATAAATAAATAAATACATATAAATAATCAAGACCATCTATTAGGCTTAATCATGTAACGTGGGTTAGCGACGAGCAGTCATTCAGCAATTAGGAATTTCCCCTCGAAACAAAATGGGACATGTGGTTGGTTTAGTGACTGAGCTCACCGGCATGACAAATAAAACATTTCTTATGTAGAACAGCAACTCAGGACAATCACCGGTATTGATTAAAGACAAAGGATGGCTTGTACCCGCCCGAGGCCGTGGGGAGAGGGAGAAGGAACCAGATCTCCCACTGAGCTGGAGAGTAAATTGCTGTAATGACTTCTCCCATGGAGTTGTATTGGCTGGCTGGAGCATGTGTGTGTGTTGCGGGGGGTGGTGGGGTGGGGGGGGTGGGGCTGAGGAAACCTGCTTTTGTTAGATAAAAGCTTTTGTTGTTTGTTGCTGAGGAAGACTGGCTGGCCCTTGCGGCGCAGATGGGGCGAGGTGTCTATGAGAGGGGACAGTCGTGGTTGGGCGAGAGTGGGGAAGTGATGAGAGAGTGTTGCTTTTCCAGCGTGAACTTGGATTGGAACTGGAACTGCACACATGGCTGAACTCCTGAACAGATTGACTACTCGCACACACACGCACACACGCGCGCGTACACGGTCACACACACACACAAACAAAGTTAAATGGGCCTGCCAACCAACCAGTCAGCTGAGATTTTCCACTGTGCACCTTTTGAGAGATGATGTTGCCCTTTTGCATCAATGCCAGCTGAACAGCAGCTGGCACTGCCCACAGACCCAACACACAGAGGGCACAGTGATCAAAGGCTCCATGGAGCACGCAGGTGCTGCGATCAGAAAGAGGTAGACCCCCGTCTCCAGGACAAGAAAAGAGGAATAAGGGAGAAGTGATGAAACATTTAGAGAGGGCAGAAGTGAAGTGAGAGAAGGAATGAGTAGAACGGATGGAATAGGAACTAGGACATGAGAGAGAGAGAGAGAGATAGAGAGAGAGAGGAGGGCTGTGGCAACCCACACTCAGGCGCTAATGTATCATATTGATTTCATCCTCTCCCTCGTCCCTGCTTCCTGCCAGTCTGCTACCTCCCAGCCTCATCCCTAACCTCCCTCTGCTTCATCCCCATCCCCCAGCCCCGTCTCAGTCCTAAGAGACCCTGGCTCCCATGCCATGAGGAATCTCCCATGTTATTGGCTCCAAATTACCTCTCGATTTTCATTTGCCCGTTTGATTAGTCACCTCCAGCAGCGTGCTGGTCTCACTCTGCTCGAAGGAGAAGAGGCGGGACATCGATTGGGGGAGCATTGCAGGTGTTTCTTTGCCCTTTCTTCTTCCTTTTCATCTTTCTGGATTTTCTCTCTTTTTTCTTGGCCTCTCTCTTTCTCTTTCTCTTTCTCTTTCTCTCTCTTTCTCTTTCTCTCTCGCCCTGACGTCTCTCCCTTGTCTCTCTACCTTCCCTCCTCCTCTCCTTTGCCCAAAGTCTTTCTCTCTAACCCACTCTTTTCCCTGCCTCTAAGACTCTGTTCTCTGGATCCACGGTCTCTCTCTCTCTCCTCTTCCTCTCTTCCCTCCTTGGCATGAGAAGTCGGCCAGTTAGCAGCCAGAGGAGGAAGCTGCTCTAAGACCTCATTAGAGCGAGTGTGTGTGCACATGTGTGCCGCTTCAGTGCTACCCCACACCTCAGAGTCACTTCACGCAGTCAGAGAGGAGGCGTCGGGCTAGCCTCCGAGCCGGACGCCACCAATGGCGAACCCAACCGTGTTAACTTGTTGTCGACAAGATAGAGGAGGGAACATCTTTCGAGACCGCAGGGGAAAGTGGTTGTATCCTTTAAATGGAGCTGAAGGTTGCTGCTAAGAAGAATTTTAGTGTCATTAAAAGATGTGGACCAGATATTGTGTAAGATGAATTCATCACGCATCAACGGTCCACATGGAATACACTGGAGAAGAGTGGTGCTTGTCTTCAGCTGAGCAGTGCCTCGGTGACCCTCTCTCCTGTCACCTCTGTTTTTAGCCTGTCTGCTGGAATCTATTTATATTTCTGTGTGTGTGTGTGTGCGTGCATGTCCGGAACTTGATGATGGATTGATGTGATGCTATGAACCCATAGAAGATATATGGATGGCCACGTGGCTCAAAGCTTTGAGTGTGTGTTTGTGTGTGAATACCTCTTTTGACTCTAGCATATGTTTTTGTCTAAAAAGTCAGTGCAGGTTGATTAAAATGGATTCTTGGCTTTATTCTGTTTTATTCTCCTGCGCAGTAGTCGGTGGGGACGTTCATGCACGTGTGTCTTTAGTGTGTGGGCGAAAGGGGCCGTAATTTCAGACGGGAAAACCAAATCAATACAAGTTTAAGTACAAGGAGCGAAATCAATGGCTTAATTTGTCTGTAGGTAGGCAGGGGGGGGGGAACAGCCTGACCTGCTTTTTGGCCCACGTGTGTGTGTGTGTGCCTGTGTGTGTGTGCCTGTGTGTGTGTGTAATAGCTGAAGGCTGTCCCATGATTGATTGGACAGGAAGCCACACAGGGGTTAAATGACAGGAACAAGGAGTGTCACTGCCACCTCAGCAGCCTGAGGACCAGCTGACCATGTACCACTACTTCCGCCAGTGGGCTACACACACACACACACACACACACCCAAACACACACGACCGCATGCACACACACATGCAGTACACACAGAAATACACACACAGACACACAAACACACACACGCCACCACACACGTCTCTGTGCTTTTAAGATAAACTTGGATTGCGTTTACTATACTTCACTGACAATAATTTTAATTGGATTTTTTTTTCATTACTGCAGCGGTGCGGCATTAGCCTGTGTCTTATTTGGTCGGGCTTTGAAGCGGATCTCTGGCTGGTCCCAAGGGTCCTTCAGAGCCAGGCTCCCACGGCGATGTTGGGTAATGTAGTCATTATTGCTTTTTAAAAATCTGCTGTGAGTGTTCTCAGAGGTATGCGTTCTGTGTGTTTGTGTGAGTTTTCTGACTCTGAAATGGGGTTTCTGACACTAAAATGTGTCATGTGTATTTGTGTGTGTGTGTGTATGTCCCTCTGTTTACCAGTGTGCCCTCTATGTGTGTGTGTGTGTGTGTGTGTGTGTGTCTATGAACCTAGCCTCTGAGCTGTGCAGACTGGTGTTAGAGGCAGAGATGGCAAAAGTACACACCTCATCCACTTACGTAAGTATAAGTACCAATACTCATGTTTAAAAAGTATTGACTACACCTTTTCACTCAAGTAAAAGTAAAGAAGTATGGGCTCTGAATGAATGAATGAATACCTGACATATACTTACTGTATGTAAAACGTAGCAATTACTAAAACCTGTTTTAGTGTCACGCTGGTAACTGGACCTCGCATAGACACTTTGTCACTATGAAATACGGGACAAAAGGTAACCTGCCACAGCAGTGCGGGTAAGGCATTGTGCGAATATAGGCCTACAGTGCATTGTTTTAAGCCATTTTTCACAATGATAGTTATTTGGCGAATTGGCGCATTTACTTAACGTACACTGATGCGCCTGAGGGGGTCTCGTGATTGGATGATGACAGGTGTCGTGAGATCATTCTCAAGTGTCGTGATCAGCACTGCTGCTGTTGTCTGTTGTGTCAGTCGGTGGTTAGGTATGGGTGTGTGTGCGTACCCACCATGTGTCCTAACACCCTGTGATCCTGAACGAAGAGCCATCATCCATTTACACGTCCCACTTCTGAAGCAGAGGTCCCGGAGACCTTGAGGCCCAGGATGTCGATTCCCGGCTCCCAAAAGGAGACCCTCCATCTCCCAGGCAGAATGTGTAGGAGTGGTGTCTTTTGGATCACAACACTATCGTCTCACAAGGTTTCATAAAGAAAATCACGGTGTTACATGTTCAGCTACTGTAACCGCCTGGAATGCGATCCCTCAGCTAGCCTATTCCCACGACTTCCATCGATGAACGACGGTAGTTCGATGACTAAACGATCCAACTCACGTAGTCACGTCAGGCCCTGCGAGGTGCAGCCTCTGCCAGGGCTCTTAGAGAGGACGATGGCGACAGGCCCCTTTGAAGACTGGCAGGGCAGACTGGCACTAAGGCAGTGATGTGCCGGGGGTATAGCATGAGCCATCTGTGCTGCTGAACACTTGCTATAGAGGCAGAACTTGGCATGCCGGCAGGTACAGACACAGCAGGCCACTCTGCATTCAAACTGGGAGAGAGAGAGAGACGTTCTCGCCGTTCGGAGGATTGAGATACAGCTCCGCTATGTAATAAGCCAGGCAATATGCGTTGAGCGAGCGGGGGAAAGGTCTTTGTGTATGTATGCACATAAATTATAAGGGCTTCGGCTTGGGTGTTACAGGACGAGGATGCTCTGGGAGCGCTAATGAACGGCGTCTGGGTTCTTATATAAAAAGCGAAAGCCCTCACGTGTGTAACTCTATCACCCACAAATCTCCCTTGACGAGTCACGTGGTCTTTCAACATGGAAAGCGACAGCCAACCAACGAGGCCAAAGTGATGAACGTGACTCCGTCTCACAGCGGGGGGAGGGGGTTGAGCTATACCTTGCCCCAGGTATCTACTCTACCCTATCTGCCTATTCTCCCTGCTGGGTCTCACTGCCTTTCCTCGCGTCGTCTCCCTGGGTTTTCTCCATCCATCTGTCTCCCCTGGCCTGTCGCCGACCGGGAGATAAATCCAGGCTAAAGACTGAGAGGATGGACGCGGATGGCGGCGGTGGCTCGCTCGTCCTTGTGCGCCTCTTTAATAGAGTCATAAATACATGAAGACGTCAAGGGCTCCCTGGCAGTGGTTGCGCCTAGCTTCAGGGCTGCCATACATCCACGCCATGCGGCTAGCCAGCTAGCTAGCCAGCCAGCCAGCCAGGCCCCCTCTGGGAATTCAACGCTGCTCAAGGCACCTGATTGGTGATGGAAGGATTTATTTATGATAGTGGGGAGGTGGGGATTTGATGGTTGTTGCTCTGTTGTCGAGTCACGTGCACTCACGCGCACACATCGGTACGCGGGTAGGATGACACTCAAAGACACACAGAGGAAGGGATGTGAAGGTACACATGTGTTTACAACACACAGAGACACACGCACACACACACACACACACGCTAATCAGTCATGTAAATTGCTTTTAGCAGAGCAGCCTTAACAGTGAAATTGATGCCTAAGCATCAAAGTAAATTGGATGTGAAAAGTGAAAATGATTGGAGGTAATTCTTGGCATGAATGTGCATTAGGGTAAGATGCCAGCCGTATAAAAACAGGCAATAACAGGAGCTGGGACCAAACTTGATTAAGCCTCCACGACAGCCGCACACACTGGCTTATAAAGCTAGCCACCATAGTCCTAATCCTAAGGCAAGTTACAGCTAAAAAGGCTCAAAAAGAACAGTCATCAATGCTAAGCTAAGGAGCTACCTGCGGTCGGTGAGCAAGCTCACCCCGACAGATGGACATTGTCCCTCTCTCTGTCTTTACCTTTCTCTGATCTCTCGCCTGTGTCACTCAGCTCTGTCTCCTCCCAGATGTTGCCGGGCTGGGCGAGAGCCAGGCTGCTCCTGGGGCTCCAGCTGCCTGAGAAGCAGACGAGGATGAAGGAGTGGAGTGCTGTCTAGGCGCTCAGTTACAATGTACAGAGCCTATTGACTACCTTTCGCCTGAATTCTATTTCAAGGGGAGGTTGTCAGAAATCCGAGTGTCGGCCCCCCCCCAAAACCACTCACTTCAGTCCAGTCATGCTTGTAGAAATGGAGCATCTCTTCACCACATTCATGGCTGTCTAAACAGCATGACAGTCAATGACAGTTTGAGAGCTGTTTAAACCTGTTATTTGGAGGAAGACAGATATCATAGAGTGACACATCTGTCATTGCTTAGGTTAATTACTGGATAAGGTTAACAGCACAGTACTAAAGAGACAGCCAGATAATGAAGCAGATGGATGGACAGAGAGAGGGAGCGAGAGAGCGAGAGCGAGAAGCATGGAGTATGTTATATGTCATCATAATGGAGAGACACACACAGCATAGTGTCTTGTCTGTGCCCTTCCTTTCATTCTAACTCCTCTCCTAGCTACCTACCTTTCTTCCTTCCTTCTTTCTTTTCCAACATCCTACCTTACATTCCGTTCTTCCTTCCTTACTTTTATACCTTCCTTCATTCCCCTCCTTCCTTATATTTGTAGTCATTTTAGCAGACATTCTTGTCCAGAGCGACTTACAGTAAGTACAGGGACATTCCCTGGGTGAAGTGCCTTGCCCAGGGAGACAACGTAATTATGCACAGCCAGGGAATCAAACCAGCTACCTGACACCCTGACCCCCATTCCTTCCTTCCTATGCATTAATTCACTCATTGAATCATTCCTTACAGTAAATTGTACAGTCAAACTGTACAGTAAAAACATAGAACAAGCTGCAGATAAAGAGTTTACCCATGAAGAGATGGAGGACAAAACCACTGAGTGAAAAAGAGGAATAAAAGGAGAGCAAATGAGTCTGTAGGAGTTGGTGAGCATGTGTTGGGTCCACAGACAAGGGGGGAATGAAACAAGAGGAGAGAAGATAAACAGACGGATGAGCGTGTCTGGGCTGTTTAGACAGGGTGTCGTCGCAACCTAACCGCCCATCCCAGCCCACGCTGTGTGAGACAGACGCCTCTCTCTTTTATCTCCCTCCCTCTCTTCCATTCTGTCTCTCCTCAAGCCCACACATGCACAAATGTACACCGGCACACACACCAACCGTACCGCTGCTGCTCCCAGCTGCCCTCGTCTTCTCAAAGGTCGAGCATGGTTTGACCTCTGACATCACAGCGGGATCCAGGAGGCGGGTATATGTGTGTGTGTGTTGGGGTCGGGGTCGGTGTGTAATATGGAATGCTCAAACAGCACAGATCAGTGAATTAGGTCTGAGTTCAAAGCCACATGGCTAGGCCCCCATGGATACCTCACGTTGTCGCAAACACGTCCATGAATATTCACGGCCTACCCCTTCCCTCCCAAGCCAATGACTAAGCCGGCTGTTGTGTAGAGACTTAAAGACAAAATGCCATATGCTTCAAAAGGTCAACACTGCCTGCATGATTCCATTTAATGAGCGAAGCCTGTTGCTGATGTGACACTCGAGTGCGTGCGTCATCTCGCCCACCAACGACACATGTGATGCTTCTGGCCGATAAGGCGGCTGTGTTCTGTACGGAAAAACTATAACAAATAAAGATATATATGAAATAATTAAATATGTGTGTATGTTATTTATGTATGCTTGTATTATTAATGAATTATATGTGATATTATTTCAATTCAGAAATATAATTATAAATACAAATCAAAATGATGATCTCATCCTCTGTATACTGGATGACTCAGTGTATGCTGCCTCCCTCCACCATCCCCAGCGCCTCTGTACAGGTGTTGATGGTGGATGTATACTCTGCATACTACCTGCCTCATATTTATTCAGTGGTTTAAATCCTGATGATACCTGGCCTGCAAATATTTTTTTTCTGGATGAAAGAGGCCTGCATATTCAGTCGCTATCATGATATGAGCAAACCCTTTTCCCCTCCCCCTCCTCCCCTGCTCCCCTCCTCCCCTCCTCACCCAGCACTGTTTGATGATCAAGGGTGCAATGCCGCTCAAGACAGCACTTCATTCAGTTTCAAACGTTGTGGTTGTTTGACCTTCAAGTTGAAAGAGGTCAGAGGATAAAATACTTTTTCCACAAGGCCTCACATTTTAATTATGGTGCTGCGAAGACTAAGACCTCTCTTACTAATAATGATGATGTGCTAAAAGCAACAGTAGTTCCTGTTTACCATAGAATGTGGTCAGATGATCACAGGATGTTTACGTAACGTATGAAGTAGAAGAGGGTTAAACTTCATGTCTTATAGTTGGTTTCTTACCTGCAAGGTTTGCACTATTAAACTGTAGGTTTTATTATATTTAAATGACGATAGCTCGTTCCCTGAGTACCTTTTCATTATGTTACTTCGTCATAATGAAAAAGATGAATCATACCACCTTGAAAACTGCTAGACTTATGCCCACCACATACCTAGTCGTATACAATGGAAAGGATGTTTGTATTTCTATACTCACATACATATATTATCTGTCATCAATAAATTAATATTTGCAATGAATCTCCGTGCTACAATTATTGGCACCCCTACAAATTCTTATGACCAAAATGTGTCTGAAGTATATTTATATTAGACTTTTCAAAGTTGATCAGAGTGTTTAGGAAATGACAAGCAGTGTTCCATGACTTACTGTTTCACAGGTATACTGTAGAGGAAGTAACACAGAGGCAATATTCCTTTATTCATACATCAACATGGGAAAGATAAGAGAATTCAAATGAGGGAAAGGTGTGTTACTGTAAGCTTATAAATCAGCAAATGGTTATAAAAAATGGCTACTCACCTAAAAATGATAATTTGAACCAAGTTTAAAGCAACTGTTAAGAAAATGTTTCCAACTTGCCTGTAATTGGTAAGTCAATTTGATATTGATTTGCGTGTACGGGCAATCTTTCCGTTGTCATGATAGTAATAACAAAGTTTGTACTTTCATTCTGCTGTTAGATTGCTGTTGATATTATTTGGCAAGACATCATTTGTAATATACTGTTTATTGTTTCCTGTTTAGCAAACACACCAATTCATCACAATAACCGCAACAGCAAATGTACAGAATAAACTGTTAACTGCTTATCCATGATTCTCTGACCGGAACCACACGTCCATATGTTCACCTACTCGGCAAGGGATATCAAAGAGACCCCCTAGTCTCAGACAGACAGGGTTGACAGTACTTTTGGTCAATACTCATCTTGAATGTCTTGAAATGTGAAACAGATGCCATACTGCCTTTATAAAATAATTGATTTACAATGAAAACAACATGTACTATTCCAAACAACAACTTTCGCACATTGGGTGTAGATTGCAATGTTTTACATTTGCTACTCTACAAAAACCAACAATTAGTCAACAGTTTCCCTCTATTCTCCATGCCTACATGTCTCTCTTTCTCTCTCTGTCCTCCCTCCCTCTCTCTCCTCCACATTACCACAATCTGACTAATTCAGTCATTGTCTTGGGATGTTATGGGTGGGCGTTATGAATGTGGATGACCTGGGGGCATCACCCTCGGTTTAAAACCGTACACCTTCTCTCCTCCCTGCGGAAGGGTTTGTTGGCCTTGCTGAGGTCAGCCTCACCTCCCTCTGCCCAGGTGACCTGGCCTTAGGTCTGTTGCTAGGATACAGGCTCTGGAGAGTTGAAGGGGAATAGGTGTTATAAGAGGAAGGTGAGAATGAATGGAGGGAGAGAGGGAGGGAGCAGGAGAGTGAAAACGAGAGAGAGAGAGAGCCCAGGGCACGTTAACACCAAGTCAAAGTCACACTTCCTGTTATGGTGTCCATGGAAAAGTATAAGAGTCAACAGATATTTGTTTATGTCACTTCAACCCAAGCTGACGCTGCCCTCCATTCCTTACCCACCCCCATAACCCCCCCCCCACACACACACACCCCACCCCCCATACCCCACACTCACACACCCCACACATCTCCTAGGCTGCAACAGCATCCTGTTTGCTTGTCTAACCCTCCTTCCCTTCCTTTAAACCAGGACAAGCAAAGATGGAATAGCAGGGATGAGACCGAGAAGACATGACTCCGTTTCTGTGTGTGTGTGTGTGTGGTGTGTGTGTGTGTGTGTGTGGTGTGTGTGTGTGTGGTGTGTGTGTGTGTGTGTGTGTGTGTGTGGTGTGTGTGTGTGTGTGTGTGTGTGTGTGTGTGTGTGTGTGTGTGTGTGTGTGTGTGTGTGTGTGTGTGTGTGTGTGTGTGTGTGTGTGTGTGTGTGTGTGTGTGTGTGTGTGTGTGTGTGTGTGTGTGCGTGTGTGTGTGTGTGTGTGTATGTAGCTAGTGTTGTGTTCACTCAAGAATAGTGAAACATGAAAATATTGAACTGGGGACAAGCTCAGCTTAGGTTTAGGGTTAGTGTTAGAATTGTATCAAGTTAAGTTTTTGGGTAAAGATCAGCGGCAAGGTTTGGGGTTAAGTAAAACTGGGACCCTCCCCCCCCCCATAAAGAGATGGGAGGGGATGCGTAAAGTGCGTCTAATTATGTATTCCGCGGTATGTACAAAAATCCGCCTGTGAAAGCGCACCTCTATTTCGCGGTGAAAATTCTCCGCCTGACAGGTGTAAAACCAGGGTGCGCCTGCATGGCTCCTGGTGAAATGGCAGCAGCTAACCGAGCAATACAAGATGACATAGGCCAAAGGATTTTTGCCACAAGGATCACACTTTTTGAGTTGAGTGAACACGAAATCATTATGCGTTACAGATTAAGCAGACATGCAATACAGTTACTGGAAGAAATTATTACATCGAATCTCGGACTCAGCATTCACATTCCATTCCAGCAGTTGTTAAACTCCTCGCTACATTACAAATATTGGCATCAGGATCATTTCAAACAGTCATCGCAGTTTTGACTTTGGTGGCTGAACCATGATGAAGAGAGAAGGAGTATATGCCCATTCAATTGCGCGTATAATTGCTCGCAATGTACGGTAGGCCTATAGTGGGCGGAGAAAGGTGCTGATTACCCGATTACCTGAAAACACTCAGTATCATGAACATACATGCCCTGCCCAGACACACACACAAACAGGTTTCGTAAATACGACGTAAACTGAAGTATCACAGCTTGCGCTTTCTGCGTGTTCGCCATGGCGCTTACCGTTACGTTTGCAAATGTACAGTAGGCTACGTACATGAGGCCCTCAGTGTTTTTGGAATGTGTATCGCCATAAACCGACACTAGCTCGGTGACTTAATTGAATCGAGGTGAGTGCTGAACTTCTGCTCAAACACACAATTAATGTGTGTGCGTGTGTGTGTGTGTATTGAAGGTGCATACTGTACAGTGCTGTAACTTCCAGTTTAAAGGGGACATTAATCCATCAGTGTACCCGTCATCTTGGCAACTAATTAAATTGGCCACTACAATATACACCTTTGTTTATGTGAACACACACACACTCTCTCTGCCCTTGAGTGATTACTTTGGGTGGTGCCAGGAAATGTTTTGCTGTTGAGGAGAAGATGAGGTAGGAAAGGTGGTCGACAATACGACCAAAAGTCACCCATCAGGCTAACGCACCCAACAACACTCTCCACTACCACACACTGAACAGAAAACGGCCAGTGTGTGTGGCAGAAACACGCACAGCAATCAATACGAAACAGTGCACCCAAGAGCCACAATAAAGAACACCTCCGCGAAGCCTGGTGAGGACAGAGCGCGTAGAAACAACGAGCGAGGCTGAGTGTGTTCTGAGGAAAAGATATCAGTAGACATACCTCACTACACACAAGCTGATCACTTACAACACCACAGTGTGAAACCACAAGAAGACAAAGCTCTCTAACCCAGAAAAAGAGCAAGCCACAAAACAAAAAACACCCAGCGAGTCTAAGCACAGTGGTAAAAATGAATAAGAGACAGAGGAAACAGGAGGAGGAAAATGGGTAGGGGAAACAGGAAAAAAGGAGTGAAAACTGAAAGTGCGGTGTGAGGCAAAGACTCGATACTTGAGAGTGAGAGACGCAGAAAGAGAGAGAGAAGCGATGGTCTCGCTCTAACATCGATAGTTGGTCCATGAGAGTAGAGATTCAGAGTCGCGACTCAGGATAGTCGAGTATAGAGAGTTAATTGATAGTTTATATGTTACATTTGAAGTTGTAAGCTCTGAGAATAGAGTGGAGTTCAGGATACCACCGTAACAGACTGTCACCAAAATAAGGGAGGTGAGAAGTGATAGTGAAAAGATGTAGTAGTGTTAGGGGAGTGGTGAGGATGGTGTAAACCCACATGCGATTAAAACCAAACTGCGGATCTGATTCTTCCACCGCAGGTAATGAGTTTGCCTTGAGTTGAGGTTGCCAGTGCACGTATTTGTCTGTGTGAGTACGTATGTGAGTACCTATGTGTGTGTACGTATGTGTGTGTGTGTGTGTGTGGTCCTGCCTGTGTGTGAGTGTGTGTGTGTGTACGTATGTGTGTGTGTATGTGTGTGTGTGTGTGTGGTCCTGCCTGTGTGTGAGTATGCTACTAAACCTCCCCTAGCAGCAGCCATGTTGATGATGGTAATGAATTTATCCTTGTGTTTTTAATGAAGTAGGAATGACTCAGACCGTGTGATACTCTCAGCCCTCCTCTCCAGACATGCTATTAGTCATAGTGAGTCTGTGAGACACTTTTATAATGAAACTTTGTGTGTGAAAGTGCTATTCCTAACAAGCCTCTGTCTGTACTATAAGGAATCTGAGAACCTGGGTAGTTTCTATGTTGGACAGCTATAAATATTCAAACTCTGTTGCGCGCACAACGCTCTCACACGTTTTCTCGATTTGTGTTCCATATGTATGCGTTCTGCCTTCTGTGATCTGAGACAGGAAATGTTCTATAGAACCTTCCACCTGTGTTCTTAGCCTTGAGATATGAAAGGCAACGAAGCAGATGCTCAGTGTTGTACAGATCTAAGAATGGTCTCATTCACAGTGCACTCATACAAGAAGATATTCACGAGATAATAGAAGATATACACAGTGTTTCTCTGTTTAAGACTTCATATATCCTAATCTGATTATTGGAAGGCACTCTTTCATTAGAATCTTCAAACAACAAAAGGATTTAAATCCTAGATTAAGAAGACAAATGTAATGAAAATAAATTGGAAGACATGGAAGACAGAGTAATCCACTTTAAGTCTTATATTGAAGATCTCGTGTGTGTGCAAGTGTGTGTGTGTGTTGTGTTGTGTGCATAGCTGTGTGTGGTGCAGTGTATGTGTATGTGTATGTGTATGTGTATGTGTATGTGTATGTGTATGTGTATGTGGTGTGTACTGTATGTGGATACCTGCAAGTTCTTATGCCTACCTTTGCGCATGTATGTCTCATTCACTTTCTTAAAAAGTCTGTACATACATACAAGAACCCATCTTTCACTCTACTGTAGCTCTCTGTCTGTCTACAAAGTCCAGAAAGAGGGGTCAGAGCGAGGATGCGCTGAGGTGCTTTGTGGGATTTGCGGTCCCTGTTCGATCTGGTGGGTACATCTGGCTGGGGCTTGGATGAACCCAGGCTTCCTGCCTGGGTGACAGGCTGTCTTGTTTGGCAACCTTGGGCTCCGGAGCAGAGGGAGGAGGTGGGGGAGAACAGGGGGAGGGTGGTGTCAGACGTTGACAAGGGCAGAAGGACAGCCAAGTGTCAGAGAATAAGTCCCCCCCCTCTCTCTTTCTCTCACTCTCTTTCTTGCTCTCTCTCTCTCTATCATTCTCTCTCAATATACATACTCTATATCGCTCTATCTCTCCATCTCTGGCAATTTATTACCAAACAGGGCCTTCGGCCACACAGAGAGACAGGCGAGCGAAATCTTGGAGGATTGAGAGCCACTGAGATACAATTTGTCCCGGCTGTCTTTTCTGCCGATTCAGGGGTAAGTTCCGTCATGTTTTTCGTCGTCCTTGACAAACGTATGACTTCTTACATTTGCCAACATTGCCGATTGTTCCGGATTTTGTTTGTACATGAATGATCACTAAGATTTTCAACCATTTGCATAAATGTACCCACACATACAAAATACAGTGAGCTAGTTTTCCAATGAATCAGTGTTTAGTCTTAAGCAGAGCACTGTAACCTTATCCATTTCAGTAAAATAATAGTCTCCCCCAATACTGCGCAGAAGAAAAGAAAGGTCTGGCCCCTAAAAGTAGTGGGCATTTGTTCATCAGGGGCATCTGTGTGTATGTGTTTGTGTGGGTTGTGTGGGTTGGTATGAGTTCATGTGTGGGTAGGTTTGTGTGTGCATGCTTTAAATTGTGTGTGTTTGTCTGTTTTTATGTGTGTACTTATCTAAGTTTTTGTGCTTGTGTCTGCGTGTCTGTTTGTGTGTGTGTCTAATCCCTAGCTCCCTTTTAACACACAAAGCAAAGCCTCTCAGTAAAGTCCAATAAGAGTGATTAAAAGAGACAGGGGTGGGATGGAGGCACTGGGGAGCAGCCATGAGCCTCCCAACAGCTGTAATTACTTTCTCTTCATCGCTCTCTCTCTCTCTCTCTCTCTCTCTCCTCTCTCTCTCTCTCTCTCTCCTCTCTCTCTCTCTCTCTCTCTCTCTCTCTCTCTCTCTCGTTTCCTTAAAACGCTCAAACCTTTCTCTCTCCCTTCTCCGTTCCCTTGCCAGTTTTTTTCTCACTCTCGCTCTCGCTCTCTCTTCACCTCTCCCTCGCTTCCCCTCTCCCCTGTCTCTGATTACTTACCTTGGAGAAAATTTAATTGACACAGAGAATTGGCAAACAGACTCAAAAACTGCAGCTCATGGAGAGACCATCTGATGCCAGGCAGAAAGTTGTGAGAAATATGGCGCCTCGCTCGATTATCTCTGACGAGGTATTTAATCGTGATGCATTTTGAAGAGGGACGTACTTAGAAGGCGATAGATGAAATAATTTCAAGTAGTAATTAAGGAAAGAATGCACGTAAGGATGGAGATTTCAGAAAGGAAAGATGGAGGGTAAATCTGAGAGACTGTTTACTTTCCAGGCTTTCATCATTGACTTTCATCATTGTAAGCAGAATATGCCCAACACCAGCTGAGTCACAATTTCTGACAAGGAGCCTTCTGAATTTCTGCTGAGCAGCTCAGCTCATTAGACTTTGTGTCTATGTCTATGTCTGTTAAAGGTAAACCCCCTTATTCTGGATGCCTTTTTTTTCCGTTCAGTTTTTGGGCTCTGCTCTTTAGTACAGTACTCGTAAAAGTGACTCCACAGCCTGCTACCCTACTGCTGTCGAGTCCTCTATCCCCCTCACCACACTGCCCAGCTCCAGGCTCTCCAGGGTAATGTCCACCCATGCCAATGCCACTGCGGGCCACCTTGGCTGGGTCAGTGGTCCTGTGGCTCAGCCATGGGAAACCATGGCAGTTATGCTCCTCTGGGACTTCTGTCTGTCCGTCTGTCTGTCTAGATCACTGACTTCTGCTGACAGGGCTGGAAGTGAGGGACAGAGAGAGAGACAAAGAGAGAGAGAGAGAGACAAAGAGAGAGAGAGACAAAGAGAGAGAGTAAGAGAAACAGAAAGTCAGAGAAACTGCAACAGGGAGAGAAAGAGAGAAATTAAAAGGAGAGAAACAGGACAGAGAAACAAAAGAGGAAGGGTAATGGAGCAAAGGGAGGGGAGTGAGAGACAAAGGCATACACAGGGAGGAAACGGAAGAAAGATAAGCAGTGATCGTCTGTGTGAAAGGCCAGGTCAGGGCAGCAACAGAACACACCCTACAGTGCCTCCAACCCACCAAGCTTCCAAATGTCACCTCTCCAACCCCCCACCAGCGCTCCTTACAGGGGGCTCCCCTTGACCCTCAGCACAGTGGGGGGGGGACGGGGGACGGGGGGTATGAGTGAGGGGGGGGGCCGAGGAAGAGTGGAGGACAAGATGAATACTGACAGGGGCTGAGCTACAGAAGACGCTTCAGGTTGGATCTTGGACCCTCGTGTCTCTCCTGGTCTGTCGAGGTTTACTTTCTGGACCAGCACATAAGACATGGGTCAGACACTCGAGACAGACTCGGGACCAGCCAATGATCGCACCGGGTCTTTTCGAGTTGTTCCATCACGAGGCTGGCTTGATTGAGACAAAGTAAAAGGGAGCGAAACAAATAGTGCCCTTATTCTTTCACCCCTCCTCTCCTGCATAGATGAAGAATAAGTACAGCACTCACAGTTGAGGAATCTTCAAGGTGCACAAGAGAGAGGGAGAGAGAGACAGACATCCTCTAACAGCCCCGAGGAAGGAAGAATAAGGAGAGAGGCCAAGGAAAAAGAGGATGAGAGAAAGAGAGCAGTCTGATTAATTGAGACAGAGTCGACTGACCGCGAGTCATTAAGCTGCCAGGGGGGCTGAGCGCCAGTCACTACTCATTCTCCTCATCCTCCTCTCCGCCTACCTCCGGTCCTCTTCATCTCCCTCTCCATCCCACCCTCCTCTCCACACACACTCTCTCACTAACTCATCTCAACTTCCCCTGGTAAAGTGGCGTCCATCTTGAAGAAGGTTCCCTGTCCTGGTGAAGGGCCGACGCGTGCCTGTGAAATGCTTTGACTCTGGCTGAGAAAGCTAATGGCATAAAACGTTGTTTTAGTCGGTAGGGTCTCCTGAAACGGGTGGTTGAAAGTCAACACAGCATATTGAGATTAGCGGGGTTTAAAGGGGATTATTTTAATATTTCACCTCTCATCCCCCCTCCCCCTTCTCCTGTTTTTATCGCTCTTGCCCTCCATCCTTCCCCCATCACCCCCATAAGAGGTACCATGGTTCAGTGAAGACAGCTGACAGGATAGGCTATATTCATCTGTCATCACGGAGGCCATTACTCTCCTATCTTTACTCTTTGTTCAGAAGGGTTTTATTACTTTTATGACTTATAATATTGTTTTTATCGATTTTATGTAAAGCACTTTGAGCTGCAATTCTTGTATGAAATGTGCTATATTGAATAAAGTCTTTTTTTAAATTGTTATTATCAATGCACAACCTCATCATTTGACAACATCTTCTAATAGAAAATAATGGAATGGCTTCAGTATTTTCTGTTGTGTGCAGTGTGTACATTGTCCATGGTGTGTCCTTGGCAGCAGTTCTTAGTCACTGCCTTCATGAAGTTGGGTAGACCAGTTGACCAGACAGGGCTGGCTTGTACTGTAGAATTGCTTTGGCAATGTTGCAGCTGCATTACACACACTCAATTTATCCCATTTAGCCAGCCTTCATTCAGGATAGGGCAACCTAAACCGTATAAAACGCAGAGATGCAAGTGATGTCAGTCTTTATCTGTGTTTATCCAGACCCCATACTGTACTCTGTAACTAACCATGGAATACACATGCACATACATGTGCACGCACACCATTCCCTAACAAACGAACTATGGGCCCTGTAGTTAGCTCCGAAGTCAACACACCTACACTAACACACACACTGTACACACATGCACACCACAGCCATGTCATCAGACCCCATGCTTCTCCATCGAAGGCACTTGCCATCGGAAGGCTGATGCCTCCATAGCCGTCTCTTCTTCTCCAGTTTCCCTGCCGACGTCTTGATGCATCGGAGCCTGTGTTGGCTTCAGCTCCCACGACCCTCCCAGAACATCCATCCATCCCAATTGATTGAATTAAACCCTCTTTTCCCT
Source organism: Mallotus villosus (assembly GCA_903064625.1). Lineage (NCBI taxonomy): Eukaryota > Metazoa > Chordata > Actinopteri > Osmeriformes > Salangidae > Mallotus > Mallotus villosus. The sequence continues at coordinate 149,818 of CAEFZP010005882.1, read as the reverse complement.
TTTCAGGACACACACACTAATCCTCTCCTCCACCAACATGTGCGCTTAGCTGCACAGTTAATATTTATTTACTTTATAAAAAAAATAATTATAAAAAAATCACTATCAGCACCTCACTGCTGGAATAGAACTGTTAATTACCAGACACTCATTTGGCTTTTTAATGGAGTATTAGTTCCAGGCAATTTAAAGCACTTGAGCTGGGGAGTAGTGCTGCATGCTGTTAAGTGTGCAGCATGGCAAACTACCCCCAGGACTCCCCTCCACCTCCGTCTCCCGGGCTGCCAGTGCAGACACACACTGGCTGCAGCCAGGTTTAACGTCCCCCCAAACACATTACTACACAGCAGGAGAGATAGAACCAGCTCGCCTGGACCCTGGTCACACTCTCAAGTGGTTTACTCTGCTTGTCCCCTCTCTCTTTCTCTCTCACGCTCTCTCCCTTGCTCCAACACACACACACATACACACAGACATACACATGCACATATACACACACACACACAGTCTCTCTTTCAGCCGTTGGAGCTACAGAGAGGTGTCTTGATCTGTGATGGCCGTTTAGGCGGCTCACCCACAGTGACAACAAACCACACTGCCTTCTGCTTAACACACAGCCACTTAAGCGCAATAGTAACCTCCAAACCAGGCTCCCATAATCACCCACTTTCCTTTTCATCTCCATCTCTCTCACCCCTCTCGTTCTCTCTCCCTCTCTCTTACTCTCTCCCTCTCTTTCTCTCTCTCCCTGTCTCACTCTCTTCCTCTCTCACCCCCCCTCCTCTCCATGCCCACTCCCTCCCTCCAGCTCCCTTCGCCTGTCAAGTAAAGTGTTAGCCAGCTTACCCAACAGCTGAGAGAAGAGAGGGAGAAGGAGAAATGGAGCATGTGAGGTGGAGTGAAAAGGGTAAAAAGGAAGAGTGATGGAGAAGGAGAGAGAAACACAGAGGGAGGGACGAACAAAGGAAGCAATAAAGAGAGCACTGGAGAGAGAGAGAGAGAGAGAGAGAGAGAGAGAGAGGAGGAGGTAGAAGTTACTCAAGCTGATAGACACGAAATTAAATGGAAACATTGGCGCTGAGCACCAGGGAAGTGAGAGAGAAAACTGTTAGCGTGTGTAGGTTTCACTGGTGCAAGGGTGTCATCTTCCCTACAAGTTGTTTATACACATCACGGCAAGGTAACTTCAGTGGATATACTCAAGCATGGGATAATCCCCACTGATTGTCAGACACCTTTGCACCTCTGTAGGACTGATTGGAGCAATTAGAACCTAATTTCCCTCTGTTGAGGGCCGTTTCAACCGACTTTCCATAGTCTTTGTAGATGTGTGTATGTGTGTGTGTATGTGGTGTATCTTTGTCTACATGTGTCTGCATGTGTGAGTGTGTGTGTACTTGTGGGTGTGAGTAATGATGCACAGGGCTTCATCACATCTAAATAACCCCCCTCTCCTGACCTTCCTGCAGGGCTGATGAAGGAAGCGATCAAGGAGCGGAGGGGAACAAGGCGTGCTGGGAGAGAACGCTCCCTGGGGTTGATGGGGCGAACAGCGCCTCCCGGGGAGGATGCAGGAGAAGAGGCATGGACATTAAGGGAGCATCATAGCATTATCACACCTGACAAAGCGCACACCTTAAAGTACGGTATAATCCCTGCATTATGAGCAGAGTCAGGGAGAGAGAGAGAGAGAGAGAGAGAGAGAGAGAGAGAGAGAGAGAGAGAGAGAGAGAGAGAGAGAGAGAGAGAGAGAGAGAGACGAGAGACAGAGACAGAGACAGAGACAGAGACAGAGACAGAGACAGAGACAGAGACAGAGACAGAGACAGAGACAGAGACAGAGACAGAGAAACAAAGAGACAAAGAGACAGAAGATAGAGGGACACAGAGAGACACACAGAAAGAGAGAGAGAGAGCGAGAGACTGGGCCGGAGGTGTCTCATTACGAGGCTGTTCCCCTCACCCCCAGAGTTCCAGGAGGAGTAGATCCAGTTACTGCCTAATGGGCCTTCACACACAGGCCTGGACCCCCTTCCTGCCACCAGGGGATGGAGATACACTGGAGGTGTGTGTGTGTGTGTGTGTGTTGGCGGGGTTAGGTGATCCATACAAAAGTTGTTCCCTTAAGTCTCTCCTACACCAATCTTCCTGTCTGGCCTAGATCTAAATTATAGTGGTTAGCCTGTGTGTGTGCATGTGTGGACCTCAGTGTAAAAGTCACAGGACAAGGTGTGTGTGTGTGTGTGTGTGTGAATCGTTATTTGAAGCCCATGTACAGTAAGTACTATATTTAGCTCATCTTGATGTCAACCATCCCAATGTGCGGTCTCTGTTCTCTCTGTTCTCCCTGTTCCCCCTCTTCCCCCACTCATGGTGTATTCTGAGCCCCTATCTACACCTCTGCCAGAACACAATCTCTGCACATTTCTCCCCACCATCATCAAAACTTCTATCACACACTCTCTTTTGAGTTTGTTCCGTTTTTTCTCTCTCTATAACTTTTCTCCCACACTTCTCTCTTAGTTTTCACTTGTCGTGGAACTCTCGTCTCTCTGTCTCAAATCTTTGTCTCTCCCCTGTCTCGGTTGCCCTCTTTCTCTGTGTCTCTTTTTCTCGCGTGGTCTTTGTCTCGTTTGTTTCCCGGTCACTCTCTCTGATTTGGTTTCAGACGTACATGTGTTTATCTGCCGAGTGGCAGGCCCAGGGACACCACACTACATGGAGGTCTGAGTTTCAGCCAAATACTTCATGTTCCAAAACAATCCTTCGATGTTGTCTTGAACAGACAGCGACCACATGCCTAGAAAAATCTAATATACATAAACCTCACCTTCAGCAAAACCAGAAATACCACAAATCTTGCAGTAAAAACAACAACAACATAAAAACAAATTAAGATGTTACAGAAACTAAAAAGAGGATGCAGCTAGTCTGACCAGTCTTGAACCTGGCTGGTATCCAGAGTCCATCTCTTATCTCGACCTCCCAGCCCACTGCCAGTAGTTGCAATTAGCATTTGATGGCATTATCGTGGCGGCAGGATAGCAACGAGGCTGGGGCAGAGTCTATTTGAGGACGCTGTGATGGATTAGATGGAGGAGGCAGTGAGAGCCTCTATCACTGTGATTAAAGTCCACATCTGGGCTCTTTATGACTCCGGGAATGACTCACTCCTCACACGCACGCATGCACGCACACACACACACATCCACAGACACACAAATGCACACTTAACCTGTCTCCTTGTCCTCTGACTCTTACGTGGATGTGAGAAGGATTGATGTCACGGCTGACGTGTGGAGTGCTCACACACGTGGAACACACATGCGCAGACGCAGTCAGACAACACACACACAGACGTCAGACACGTCTGACTGATGTATCATAGCCAGTGTTCCGTCTAGACTGGTCTTGACCACTGTTTAACTCTTTTCCGTGCTAAAAGGATGGATAATATAGCTTCTCACAATGTGGTCTCTCTTTCTCCTGGTGTCATAGGAGCTGTCATGACTGAAGCACCAGAACTTTCTATTCTACGTATCAACACCAGCCTGAGGCAGGAGTGTGTGTGTATGGGGGACGACGACGACGACGAGGGTACAGTAAGATATTAAGAGAGCGGGGGAGAGCAGGGGAAGGGGGGAGTACAAATGCACTTACCCACAAAGATTCAAAGTCCCTATACTGTAGCATAATGGATGAGACTTCCCTGCATAGATATTGAAGACATGGTTTCTAATGCAAGCTTGAATAAAAAATACATTCAAAGTGGTTAGATCTTTGCTATTGTGTTGAAAAGTAGAAAGGGTTGTTAAGGTCAACACAGCTTTCAAATGAAGGATAAGATAATGGTTTGTTTTGAAGGAATCCATCCTCTTACAATGTAACTGTTGTGACATGACAGTAATACCAGATAGATGACTTGAGACAGTGGAGCTCATTGTTTTGTGTGAGGACCGGAGAGCAGGAGAGAGTGATGGCATCAAGGAGATGCATGAGAGAAAGAAAGAGAGGGAAAGGGTGAGAGAGAGGTGAACATTTGCAGCCACCATGTTGAATTGTGGTTGTTGAACTTGACCTTCAAACTCAATTGTCCTCATTCATTCTTTCTTGACCCAGTCTACTCTCTCATGGAATCTCTCCACATCTCCCTTTTTTCTAAAAGCTTTACCTTTCTACTCCTGTTCCTCCTCGTTCTTCCCCAGAGAGAACAACTCATCTAAAGATGAACAGAGGAGGTACAAAAGAAAGATCGCTTTCACACCTGGAGGTGAAATGGTTCTCTTTCTAATTTCAGATCGTATGAGCAAACCTGGATGCACCTGCTGAAATCACACATCCTGCTTCCTGTTATCCTGGCTTCCTGCCTTTCCTCCAGTGATTTCCTCCTCTATCGATGAGCCAGAGGCAGACAGCAGAACTATCTCCTGTTCAGCTCATGCTGGTTTATATGAATTCATTCTGGTGGGTAAACCAGCATAAGAACACTGTGAAGGAGTCATTTTCATTTCTTAAGATATCTGTACAAATCTGTAGCAGGAAGTCTCATGGTCAGGGCTGGAAAGCCATGGCTCCTGGGTAATGTAGGACTATTGGATTGTCTAGGTAATAAAGGACCAAAGCACCTTCTGTCATAAAGGAATTTGATGACTTTGTAGTGAGAGAGTGAATTATTCCCCAGATGAAGAGTGTAATAGTTACATGATGACACATTTGGAGGAGGTTAGTTGATGGATACAGGTACCACGTGAATAGACTAAACTGGGGGGAAAAGATCACACGTACACACACAAGCATGCACATGCATCTACACACACAGACTAACAGAAGCCTTGCTGGTGGCAACATTTTCTCATAAGGGTGTGGGCCGATATCAGGTGGCTTAATCGCTGACTGACAAGAGTTCTCAAAGGTGCATGTGTGTGTGTGATGTGTGTGATGTGTGTTTACGCCAATGTTTGGCTCAGAGAGATGATGCTGTCAGGGAAGTGCTGGGCAACAACATGTGCTGATATTGTACCTTCAAACTGTTTCCTGTCCAAAGCGATCTACTCCATCCGTCTGTTTTCAGGGCATACGCTTTGGTCCTGAGGACACGTTCATATTTATTTGTATTTTGTTTCTTTCTATTTCTGCCTTGTTCTGTCGTTTTCAGTCCCCCCCCTCCTCCCCTGTCTAGGCCCCACCATTCTCTCAGTTTTTGTTTCTCTATCTTCCCTTCATCTCCCTATCTGTTTCTCTTTTTCTCGGTCCCCACCTTTGCCTCTCTTTCTCCCTTTATCCTTTTTAGCACTAATGATAAAGGTCCTCTCTCCGTCATCATCCCCCATCCACGCTAGCACACCCCGGTTGTCTTAGTGATGTGAAGGTCATAGGTGGCTTTTTGAGTGCTTTTTTAATTAAAAGCTTGCATTTTCAATGTGGAGTGTCCATTAAAGAGTGGTAGAGAAAGAAAACAGATTCATTCAAAGGGGAATACAAGATGTTCTAAAGGCCCTGCTCTCAATTTGATTAATTGTCCCATCTGACCTTTTCATCTGTGTGTGTGTGTGTGTGTGTGTTTGTGTCATCACCAACCCCCTCACGAAGGACTCAAGTCAGCATGCAACTTTACTGTTCTTGCTTTTACTCAACAAAGTTTGCCTTTTGCTTAAACTTTCACTGTTCTCTGTCAATTGCTTTCTCTAAATATGTGAAAGAGCTCTGTTTATACAGTTGAATAACCACGTCGAGGGTGTTCAAAACACTATTGAAGCCTTAAATAAGCTCCACCCCCCCCACCCCCTCTTTTCTGTCCTGTCACCTCCTCCATCTTCTTCTCACATCTCCTGTCCTTCCTTTCCTCTACGCACGTCTACGGCTCGATGGAGCCACAGCCACATGCTGGTTCTGACAGTGATGTCTCCAGTCGCTCCTCACAGAGCCGTGTGTGCGTGCGTGTGTCTCTGTATGGGCGCCAATGTGTGGCGTTTGTGCCTGTGTGTGTGTGTGTGTCGGAGGCAGGAGAAAAAAGGTGCTCTGTGGGACGGTGGGTTATTGACTTGGCGCTCCTATCCACGTCACATTTGTTTTGTGCTGTAATCCTTCTGAGGACAGGGGGGAACGGTAATCCTCCGTTTTAGAGATCAGGGGAGCAGTGTCCTCGATGCTTTCAGCATGTCAGAGACGCAGGCGTGCCGAGGAAGGCAGGGAGGGTCAGGTGTCCTGCAGACTCAATGAGAGAGATCAAATATGTAGGTATTGAACCTTACGGTAACTACTGTGATCGCCGCAGCGTCATGCCTAGCATTGGACACTGTTTCGGCAGTGAAAAGGGGTTTGGGGACAAATTCTGGCAAAAGTATTTTAGCACCATTGTGTTGGCACTGAATAAACTGATTGAAGTGATACACTAAGCTTCAGATGATTCAGGATCCTTTTTGTCCCATGCCGGGATTAATTGGCAGTTTCAATAAAGAAGGTGTCTTCATTCTGCATTTCTTCACACATAAGAAAGGTGAAATTCAATATTTCAAGTCACAGCCTTGTTTGGGATGCAAAAAGGTTGACATTTGCATGTGGGAAGGTGCTAATTACTACGACGGCGTATTAGGGCCAGTAGGTAAAAAATAATCGGAGCAAGAGGAGGACTGGAGGGGGGTAATATTCAGAGATTAAAGTAGTACATTGGCGAGAAAAAAGTTGCATCTATGGGGAATTCAAATTAGATTGTGATTCAACAGGACACAATACGACAGATCCTCAAATGAGTCGATCCTTAAGGTGTGGATCATCTTCGGAGAGCGCAGCGTCTTGGCTGTGTCCTGAACCACAAACCTATTGAAAAGTCGAATTTGATCAATTCTGCAGGCTTTATAGATGGCAAGCGGTGGCGTCTGTGCTGTGATGAGGTTGACCATGTAAAGTGAAGCAATGAGGTTGCTGAAAGAAAAAAAAGATCCATATTTTCGACTTTATAATGAGTTTTTTTTCTCACAAAATTACTTTTTTCTCTCGCAAATTTGTGACTTCAGAAACTCAGAGAATCTCCAAAAAAAATTTTTCTCACAAATGTACAACTTAAACCTTGGAATATTAGCCCACCCCCCCCACCTCCCTCTGGCTCGTACTAATACGCCGTCGTAGCCAATAATCATTTTTTAGTTAGAGCCAAATTGCTTTGTGTGTGTCATAGTGTCTCTGTGTGTGTGTGTGTGTGTGTGTGTGTAATGGTGTGCATGCTCTTTGTGTGTTATGGTGTGTATGTAATGGTGTGTGTGTAATGGTGTGTATACTGAGTGTGTGTGTGTGTGTGTGTGTGGTGTGTGTGTGTGTGTGTGTGTGTGTGCCATCAACACCTTCATCTTCAGGTGTGACACACACAGACGGGAGCACAGATCCTCCGTATAAGTGTTATTGTGTGAGTCCTGAAATGAGTTTGCTGTACCCAGAGAGGACCTGGGAGGCCAGGCAGACAGAGACGAGTCATTTGTCCTGGGCCTGACTGTGCTCTCAGGGCATTGTTAGATGGAGAGGGGACATTAGTTGCTCTGACACCTTGCTCTGATTCCCAGGTCAGATAGTCACCCCCACACACACACCTCAAATCCCCCATTGACTCAAACTGACACACATAAAACTCCACTTAAAACCATGATCATACACACACCCACGTGTACGCATGCAAACACACACACCCAATTATTAGGTGACCTTGTGTGCTGTGCACATTCTGGACAGATGTTCTCCACCATAGACAGAAAGAACACTGCTGTCTAAACACCGGGATCTTTACATGGGAAATATGTCAGAATAATATATTCAGTGTTTATTCCACCCCATCGTGACTCTCATTAAGATTCCACCTACTTCAATTTCATATTTGTATCAATCAGAGCTGTAACTGAATGTTTGACAATGCTGCTTACTTAATGGGAAAAATAATGGGAGACGCCGGCATTGCCTTTATATCTCTTTCTATATATACGTATAACTCTTTCTCTCTACTGAATCTCTTTCTCTCCCTCCCCCTCTTTCTCTTTCTCTCTCCTCTCTCTTTTTCTCCTCTCTTTCTCATTCTCTCTCCTTCATGCCTTTCAGGCCTGTGATGTTGACTCTGTCTTTGTAAATTCTTATCTAAAAAGTCAGCATTTTCTCCCAGAGAGGGCGAGGTTCGGGAGAAGAGCAGCACCGCTAATTCTTGGCAAAAAGGAATAAAAATGATAAAATAGTCATGACCCTTTTTCTCTGCACCCCCTCCCCCCCCCCTCCCCCTCTCGCTGCTGCTTTCTGTCTTTCTGAAAGCAGAGTAAGAAGTGTGATGTTTTTCATAACACTGCATACTCTCTAATGACAGTGCTGGAAAGGATATAAATAAATTAGGTAGAAAAAAGTGTCTCATATTCTTTCTTGCACTGAGAGAAAATGTCACACAGGAGACAGGAGGACAATGGGACATTAAAATTTAAGCGGGGATGCACACCTTTTACAGTATCCGTGAACAGATGGCATGACGTTTTGTGAGAAATATCACTGAAGGTCTTGTATTCAGTTATTTTCTTTATGTTGTCTCACAAACGACTCACCACCTTTTTATTACATCAGAGATGGAAAATGTTATGAAAAATAAGAGGTGTCTTGTTATTCATGTCCTGCTAGATCGTGTGAAAAAACAATGTTCGGAGACTTTGAGAGTGGAGATGTTTAGCAATGCTGTTTTTGTGCTAGGGATGTTTCCGTTGAAGGAGAAAGAGAGAGAGAGAGTTATAGACAGACAGTCAAATAAGACAGACAGCCGGTGAGAGTAAAAAATAAAAAAGAGACAAGAGACAGAGACCAAAACAGTGTGTGTGTGTGTGAGACAGACGAGAGAGAGAGAGAGAGAGAGAGAGAGAGAGGAGAGAGAGAGAGAGAGAGACTGAGACAGAGACTGAGAGAGAGGCTGAGAGAGAGACTGAGAGAGAGGAGAGAACATTTAGGAGAAGATTGTTAGGGTTGAGATCAACGTCTTGGATTCTTCAAAACCAAAAATGAGATTCTTGTAATCCAGAAGAAGAGGCCTGGTGAGAGGCTGGGCAAAGCAGGTCAACCCCCCGGGGACAGAGGGGAGAGATGGGATCCAAATTACCTTTACAGGAGAGCTGTCTGGATATGTGTGTGTGTGTGTGTGTGTGTGTGTGTGTGTGTGTGTGTGTGTGTGTGTGTGTGTGTGTGTGTGTGTGTGTGAAGAGAGTCTGCTCCTTCAATTTTTGGATTGAGGACACAGTCACACAGAAGACTGTCCGAGTTCTCTCTCTTCAACCCGTCTCCCCCTCTTATCATCAGTGGGAGAGATGAGCGTTTGCTGGTGGTTCACGGGGGTCTCTGAGTGGCCCTGCTGTGCGCGTGCAATCCTACGGATGGGTGACACACCGGATACTGCTGTTGTAGGATGCGTTGGGTGGTGGGAACACACACAGTATAGATGCACACACACACGCGGACAGGTCATGACCCTCTGTGGACCAAAGCATGACTTTGCTGCAACGTAAACAGCTTAGGGAGCCTCCGGATCCCCAGCATGCAACACGTACATGCACACTCTGCATTCAGACCACGGTCCCAATCAACGCCTTGGAGAGATCGAATCTGTCACCTCACCGCAGGAACTAATCGTTTAGCTATGGGCAATGTTTCAAGTCAACCCACAACTGCCATTTCACATGAAAGGGATGATGACAAAATTCTCAACTGACGACTTTCAAAAAAGAGAGAGAGAAAAAATACGACATCAAGTTCCTTTCCTATCCGTCTCTCCGCGGCAGCCATATTGATGTTTGTTTCCAGCAGAGATCAATGCCTTGTCATGGCTCATCACGCCTCCCTGAACTGCACTATTTCATTTTTTGCATATCATATTACACCTGGAACTGCTTGGCACTGATCAGATGAAGCCATGACAACCATGTTACCATGACGATCAAGGACTTAAGGGCAAAACAGCACAGATCAAGGTGGAGGGTATGGTGTTGTACCATGAAACAAGGGACTCTGAAGGCCTTGGAGCGAAAAGGGGAGACACTGTCTGTCACTATGACATCATGCTACCTTTTACCCTCACTAAAACACTTATACAGTATTTTTTAAACATCTCTTATTACCTATTATCTTATTACAAGCACCTGGATGTAAAATGTCACAACATCATTTTTTTGTTGCTGTATTATATGCATACTGTATTTTTGTATGGTATGGTTTGGAGACTTTGGAGCAATTATCTGTGTTGTGAACCATTACAAAATGTGTTGTCTTACCTTTAATCACTTTGAGTTTGCTTTTACCTTATTACACAGACAGATGCCTGTTAGAGTTTGGAAAACTGGACGACTGAAAGTTTCAAGTGTATCTATTGATTTGTTTATTTAAAAAATATGAGGTGGGAATTGTGGTCCCCTGTTCATTCTGGTGAGTATGAATGTCAGTTTTGAGTGTTATATAAGCAAGCTCAACACTAGACTTGTGGAGATGGATCAATATTTCTTGAAAATAGGATCAAGTACAAACATAATTTGGACAAATTAAGTAGTTTGGGAAGATGATCAACTTTTCTTTTTCATATTGCTTTTTGTATATACATTGTTAACACTTGTTTTGTTCAGTTAAGCTAATTCAATTACCGTATTTCTTGAATAAATGCCGCCCTCGAATGAACGCCGCACCAAAAATGAACATTGTGTAATAAACGCCGCCCTCGATTAAAAGCTGCACAAAAAAATCAGAAAACGGTTATTTAATTGGTTGTAGAATGGTTGTAGAATGTAGAACACGTGTATTTGAGACAGTTAAAGTACTACCCACGCACACCTAATTGACCACGATGCATTGTAAGTGGTCTTTGTAAAAGCGTTGTGAATGGTTCGCACTTGCAGGCTACTCCCGACTAAACGCTTACATTTTACAATGTGCTTTGTGTTTGACCTCCTTGTCTATTCTTTGTTTGTCTATGGCCGCACTGCAGCTACAATTCACTAAATTTCTCTTACTAATTAAACGCCGCCCTTGAATAAACGCCGCACCAAAAATGAACATTGTGTAAAAAAACGCTGGGGCGTTTAATCGAAGAAATACGGTATGTGTCTTTGAGGCCCATAAAAATGATTAGTAAATAAAAGAAAATGGCCTCTCCTTTTCTGCTTCTTCCTGTTCTCTGGCGTGTCTGTGTCTATCATGCACTCTGACATGACTGACTGCCGTGTATCCATTTTGTTGATTAAATTCATTTAACTAAAAGGGGAAATCTTGGCACTCCGTCTTCTGACTGGCACACAATAGCACAACAATCCCTCACCCTCGTTCCGTGCTTCTTCTCTCCTTTTGTTCGCAACTCATGGACTTTCTCTTCACAATCACAGCATTCCGGCATAGTGTGTGTGATGTCACAGACCCCCCCTCCCCCCCCCTGCAGCGGGCCGGTCCTATCAGGTGGCGGCCTGTCTCCACGGTGGCATGCTGAGCAGCCATGCTGCAGACCCACTCCCTGGAGGGAGAGGCATTCATGTCACGCCGGATGATGTTTCAATAAGGAGCCAGTGCCAGATGGCTTCTGGGAAGGATTTTCAGTAAATGCTATACAGTAAAGGCCCCTCCTTCCCCTCCTCCTCTTCCTGCACTGTCCCTCTGCCTCCAGAGGCTGCATATCGCTCCATGTCTAATTACCCTGACGCTGAGATAAGGCGGCCTGTGTGCCATCAATATTTGATTGTACTCAATGGAATGCAGCAGATAGCATCGCGAGACCCAGACCCAGCCAGTCCCCTGGTGTAAAACACACAGACATGCCCAGACAGACACACACGCACTCACCAGAGGAACACAAACAGAGACACAAATGCACAGAGAGAGGTATACATGAGAGTACACATGTGTACCAACACAAGCCACCCCTCCCCCAAAACACTCCCAAACACATAAAAATGCCCACCTTAAGCTGGTGGTGTATGAAAGTAATCATTCAGGCTGATCCTGTCACATATGCTGGTCCCTCTCTACACAACTCTGACCCCTTAGATCAGACCTGGGCATTTTAAGGTAAATAAAAAAAATAAATAAATAAATGTGTTGAAAGACTACAGTGATCAGGCGATTTACGTATGACACTTGTTGGTTAGCCCTTGTCCGATCACGGTAAAAAATGAAAGGTTAATACAGAATGTAAAGTTTTTAACAAGACAGGTTGTACTGAAGTCAAAGGCAAAGCTGTGTGCTTAGTGGACAAATACAAGAACTCGACTGAAGTTCTGATGAATTTCTATAGTGTTCTCAATTGAGCTTCCTCAAATTTGCACTCCTCTTCGTCACCCATGAGTCAAACCAAGAAACCAACTTAGCCAGATGGAGAGAAGACAAGAACGAAGTTTGTTTAGTGCCCACCTCTCATGATTCTCTCTGAAGCCATGCACAAAGCTCTTGGGATGTCTTGTGAAAGAGCTCCAGAGAGCTATGCTCTTTATAAATCCACTCAAAAGAGACCATTCAACGGTTCCACTTGAGGTTGCTCAGTGCACATCATGCACCACCTCACCTCTCACATAGTCCTTTCAAAACATACGAAAAAAGGGTGTTGGGCTCTCAAGAATACATTGTGAGGATGTATACAGCTGGTCCCAAGGTCAGTTCTCCATGGTCCGAGATGTCAAGTACTGCACAATGCACCTCTGTCATACCTGTTTTGTCTCCTCTATCAGGTTCTTACTGGGCTGGAGGGCTCCACTGTTTAGCCCTGGGAACGGGACGAGATCCTTATTCACACTCTCCAAGATTGATCGCCTCTTCGTGATCGTATCAGCATGATAGATATGTTCTATCTCCCACCAAAGACCCCAGTTGCTTGTAATTGTCTCCCAGGATGTAGGGAGCCGGTCCATTTGTTACCGCACGTTTTCTGTCAGGAAAGTGATTGGGCACCTCCATCCAACGTTTGGTTATCTCTCTGATGTGAGGTTTGGTCCCCTGAGGGCCCCTGAGGGCGACTTGGCTCAGATCCAGAGATCGGATTCCTCGGGACGGTTATGTTCCTGGCTTGGTCGGGAATCAGATATTTCTCAGATAGGGAAAACCGATGCCCTCAGTTGCGTTATCTCTCTCGGGTGATGCTCTGAGAGAGAGAGGCCTCGTAGAGGTGGATCGTAACCTGTCAATCACAGATCAGTACAGTGTGGACAACAATGTGATGGATTTGTGGAAAACAACGGCATTCAAAGAGATTGAAGGACATATAACAACACACAATGGCAAGAAAAACCAAATCTTTAGATGTTGGATTTGAGTGTTTTGGTAATGACAATGGCTGGGTTTCCCAGATTCATTAAGAAGCTCTTAACGCTAAGAGCTTCTTAGGAGCGCTCTTTAAGACAGCTCCTAAAAAGCCCTTAGCATTAAGAGCTTCTTAACGAATCTGGGAAACCCTGCCAAAAGCAAAAGCTCTGTAAAGGAAAACAGTGAAGCAATCCTGAATGCCTGAAACCAAGACTAGCATTCTGACTCCTCTAATGTGTGTTTTGTACTTCTTTACTGTAGTATAGATGTACTGTTAAGGACAGAATGAAACTTGCTCAGTATAATGCACACTGAAAGGTCAGATACGATCTATCTTTTAGGATGAGTTGCAGTGCTGATGACAACACACCAGCTGGTGTCATTGTCTGAGCTATAGTAATAGACCCTTGTGTAGGGTTGGCCACCTCTTCTTCATACTTCTACTCTAGCTCTAGTCCATACATAGTCCATATGCTGAAATATATTAATCAATTAATTTGTATTTTATTTTAAAACAAATAATTTACTGTATATTTTGTGATTTCAATTATAACCCACGTGAAGTGCTACACCCACCCTAACATAAAACTCTTGATGTTGATGACAGTTGCTAATCATGACTGAGCCTCCTAATGGCTGATAATCCTCCAAGTGTTCCTCTAACTGCCTGTGAGTGAAGCCTGGCGGGTCCACATGCTCCCTGAGGAACAGGAAGTTTGACAGCTTCCATGATTCCGTGATTTCGCTTCAGTCTTGGGCTCTGAACACACTCTCCTCACACCCTCCTCACACCACGCCACTCCCCCCAACCTCACAGCCTCCTGGGACATGAGAGACAGACATAAAGACAGGGAGAGAGAGACAGAGAGTCAGACTACCTATACAGTACCAGTCCAAAGTTTGCACTGGTACTGTACATGCTGCATTTCTTTGCCGTGTGTATTGCCCAGAAGCTTCTTGCATTTTCCTGTGCTCTTTCTACTGTATACACACGGTAGCAACACAGGAATATTAAAACTTGTCTTTGAGGGCATGGCATCAAGCGTCTCTGGTTTCCTGCCTCAGTATAGCTCTATTGTGTGTTCTCAGTCCCCAAGCACCACCCCTGCCTCAACAGCTCCTCGCCATGCTCAAATATTCAATGTCTCTTATTGATAGAGATGAACATGGCATGTTACTGTGGTGATACATAATAAATCAATGTGGAGGAACCTGCAGCCTTTCTTCCCTCCCTCATCCTTTCATATCATATTAATGCCACATTTGTTTTCCCGGTCTCCCATTGGCCCGGAGCCTGCGCCGCCGCTGATGGCAATTTGTTGCCATAATCCAACGTGCCACGGAAGTCACATGTAATACTGCTACACGTACAATCTGTTATCCCTGAGTGGCGCTGAACTGCTTGGCTTGCTCAGGGCGCAAACTCGGGGGCCGGGCCCACCGTGATCAGTTCCCTTTCTTCCTCTGTTTCATTATTCACACGAGCCAAGGCTAACACTCTGATCTCTGACATCTTAATCAAGCACAGTTCTATAACATTTGCAGTGGTTGATGCTTAGAGTTTGTATCCGCAGTACTGTGTAATACTGGTAATACTGAATGATATTCATCCTGGCTATTGTGCCATGTCCAACATTATTAAAGTACCTGAAACACTGCAATAAAGTCCTAAAAGAATCTCCGTAAAACCAAGAATCTCTTACATTACACTCTACTCACATTCTGAGACTCAGTGTAATACCAACTCAAGACAAAGGATTTTGCAAGTTGAATCAAATGTGAGGTGTTGAGGTATTCCAGACCAGAGTTTTAGATAGCCACACAAGCTCCCAGGGTTGAGTTCAGTACCAGCTGCCCCGCCCACCCACCCCCTCAGTAAACCCTATGATGGAGCCCTGCATAGACCCGCATAAAGCACAGTATCTGATCCAAAGCACCATCAATCACTCGTTTTAGTGCTGAAAAAGCGAGAAAAGGGTCTCAGTTTTTCAGAGAGGATTAACTAAGTTACGGTCCTCTTCTTTTTCTGAGGGGAGAAGAAACAGCTTGTGAAAGTTTGATGTTATTCATCATCAATATGGCGTCTCTCCAGGGGGACATGTTGGATCATTCCTTAATCTGTTGTTGCGCACGTCAGCGTGAAGGAGTGACAGATGCTTCTAGGTTGCTTCTGTTTCATCTTCCCTGAGTTTTTTCCCAACCGGTACTTGTTTTAGTAAGTTAGCCTTACACTTTATTGACCGTTGCTGTTTTGTGTATGCGCATGCTACGCAAACGTCTGCTTAAACGTGCTTTATTTTTGTGTACGTGTCACGTGTATTCATGTGTGTGCTTTCATCTATGTGTGTATGCATTAAACCATGTGTGTTTGTGGTGTGTTTCTCCCCTTTCAGAAGAAGGCAGGTCTAGCCCTGAGTGTGGTGCCTTCACCAGAATCCTCCAAGACCAGGATCAAGACCAGGACCAAGACCAGCTCTCACACACACACACATACATGTAAGGTCTTACATGCCCACACACAAACACTCTCATACACACACAGAAACATGACACATAGTATGCAAACACAACCTGGATTCACACATTACTTTCCGTCTCACACACAACAGAGTACAGTTACACACAGAAACCTTCCATGGAAACTGCCTGGGAAGACACATTGCTCACAGCCTCTTGGAAGATGAACACCACCATCCGTTTCATCGAGACAAAGACTGTTTTGCCAGACACGTATCATGCTAATTATTTGCCACCCTCCTGATAATCATATGTGACAGTCCCTCACACGGCCGAGAGAAAGAAAGGCAACCATCTTCTGTCTTGAAACTGTGAATGTCCTACTTAATTTCACGATCAATGCCAGCTGGTGCTGCACCAGTCAAGATAGCACTTGGTATAATTTTCAGTGTTGAATTATGCCATCACAACGCCAAGCATGGTTATTCTATACCATAGGGGGACTTATTGAGAAAACAGCAAATACTGCACATGGGTCATGCAGTCACACAGACTGGGTTTCCTTGATCCAGTTTGTTGTTAGACATAGTCAATTCATTATTTGGGCATTATAACTCTTAATTGGGCAGAAAATATATATAAATATAATATATACTGCTTGATTGTGTCACGGATCCTCCTCCTGCACCCCTCAGACGGTCTAGTTCCCCAGCCTACTGAGGACAGCGGAGGAACACGGACCGAATCACACCTCATTGTTGCACACACCTGCACCTCATTACCAATTACACACAGTATTTAACCCTGTTCAGACCCGGCACATTTGTGGGTTATTGTCTTTGTGCTGTGCTATCGCTATAATAGGTATCATATTCAATTGTTTAAGTTTATTATGGATCATAGTAAAGTCTACACTTCACCTGCATTTGTCTCCTCGTTCATACCTTCCAAGGATCTAAGCGTCTCGTGACAGATTGGCTTAACTAGTTCCCACATCCTCTTGAAATGTCTCTTTCTTTCAGAAAAGCAAGATGAAAGATTTTGACACCAATAATACGACACTGCAGATCTGCTTTTGTATTGTGGCGGCAAAATGCTTGAAGTACAGCCAAATTCAGCAAGTGCATCAGCCGTTCAGCTGCTTGTGTCTTCTCACTGAAAGACTCTCCGGAAACCTCCCTCCTCTTCTGACATCATTATTCTGTGAAATCTCTGCCTTTACTTTTTTGAAATCTAAAATAACTTAAAATGCAATGCAAAATCATCGCCTTTTGCATTGCTTTGGACAAAAGACAGCTTCAAGTGATGAGAAATCACCCTGGTCATATGCTATCCTTAATACCTCAACTAACTAACCAGTGTATAACCAATCAACATGTTTATTAATCTCAAACTTATACTCTTGCTAACACAGATGCAATCTCATTTAGCTAACTGCGTCTAAGCTGTAAAGCAACCTGTAAAATAAAACCGGCTGCTGCTGAACACGACGATGATTCATCCCCTGCATATCATGCTATCTATTCTTAGTGTGTTCCCCCTGTGTGCTGATGTTGTACGCTGATAAGCCGATGTGGGGGGGCTGATAACAATTCCAGGGTTCCCTCGCTACCACACTCTTCGTGTTCAGCCGAGCGGAACTAATTCTGTCTCCTTCATCAGGGAGAGTAAGCCGCATTTCTGTCTCCAGATTCACCCTATCTCTCTTTCCCAATCTGAAATCTAGATGTTTTTATTAGTGCAACTGTAATAATAATGAGAGCCTCCGATTGTCTCACTAGATTAGACAGCTTTAAAGTTGTTTCAGGCTTTGAACAATTGATAGTGTGTGTCGAATGTGCTTAATATAACATGATGATTTATCCTAGATATGACGCTATACATCAGTGTCAGAGACAGTCCTGATAGACTTACGCTAGTCCTGCGTGTGATTGCATTACCGTGTGGTTTCACCTCATTGCACTGCAAAAGGCTGTATCTGAACCAGGCATTCATTTGATTGCTGGCCTAGAAGCTAACATCTTAAAAGAAAGAGAGATACCGTTACTGAGGGGTGTGACTGAGACAGAAGGTGTACAGGGAGACACTGTGGTGCAAATGGACCTGCTCATTTTCTGTCCTCCGTGAAGGACTCTAGGCTGGGGACCCTGTCAGTCAGGAAGCCCACCATCACAATTTATTCTGTGCCCAAGTCACCGTCTGGACATTCTCTCCTCCCACGTCACCTTTTTTTGCACCCCATTTTTGTCAGGGTTTTCCAGGATTATTGAAATGCCTTGAGGGGAAATGTTGATTCAATGATATCAAATGGCAATTTTTTGGTAGTACTTTTTATTACATTGCATGTACACTCAGCGTGTGTAATAGTCAAATTCAGCAAGCCTGCTTCTCTTTTTATCCAAATCCTTGAACATATTAATCTTGAGTTAAATAAACTATGAAAGATAAGACCGACTCTGTGACTGAGATACTGTGGGAGTTAATGATAAGAAACTGAAATGAACGAATACTCAAATTTTTCTCATCATTGTCTTTCACAGTGTAGCCTACATGAAGTTACAAGGGGGGAATTAATGGATAGATGTGACTCACCTCAAACAAACAGAAAGTCTGGAGCCACAGGTGTCTTTTCATTAGAATGATTAATAAATGTATCTGAAGTCGGAGATCAAAAAAAGTATATTTGAATAAAATAGAACCAAGGGATACAAATAAGGAAATGCAATTAAACAGCATTTCAATATCACACATAATATCTTCTTGCAGTAACAGTACTTGTTTACACATGGCAGGTTGCCATGGTGTCTGCCTATGGTGAGAAGTGGTGTGAAAGTTTTCTGTTTGATGACAACTCTGAAGAAGAGTCGTGATCATGGGTTGGATTAGCTGTAGAGTGATGCTGTCTCACAAAAACAAGAACTCCTCACAGGGCTGTAATTACTCACTTCAGTTTTGGCTTCATACCAAATGTTACAGATAATTATTTTACTTTTTTAATGAGACACTAATTTGTCAACACTTCCAAGCTCAGTGCTCTCGTTGGCACTGTCATATTATCTTTGATGGCCTAATTTACAGTGTGGAAATAAATACTTGTTTAAAAAATAACTTTGGAAAAAGAAATGTACTCATGCTGCCTACCTGTGTGCTATTTAAATACAAACAAATCAGTGAAATTGATTTGCTCACATATTTGATTACAAACCATCTCATACTAGTGCTTAACTGTGACGGTAGTCCATGTCAAATTTCATATTAAAACCTCAGAACTCTCCAAATTGTCAGCATCATTTTTTTCTGTGTTAGCCAGCTCTGTATCAGTCTTGTCAGAGATATGCACTTGTAACACAATCTTGAAAGCTGAGGTAGTCAAGCAGCAGAGTGCACTAAAAAGATACACTGCAGTGCTTTCTTTGTGTGTATCACAACCCTGTGTGGGTTTACTCCTGTATATTGTATGTGTCCTATATTTGTTCCTGTATGTTCCTGGGTTTGTGTGTGTGTTTCCAATCAAGACTTAAGAATGCGGTTCAGAGGCTTGAAGGACATGCTCCCACAGCAATCACACATGGATGTACAGTACAGTGTTACAGGGTCAAAGAGCATGTCCAGATGTTCCATCTAAATCCCAAATGTTTTGAATCAAAACAATGACTGTTCTTTTCCACTGATTAATCAGGTTATAGTCCCCCCCTATCAACAAGAACAAGACAATCCCAGCATTGTTAAATTCATTGAAACACATTTCATCTTTCAGAGAGGACGTCGCTGCTGCTGTGAGTTCAGTGGTTAGACAAGGGAACTGGACCCTTGCTGTGCCCTCTTTGCGTCACCATAGAGGACAGACCAGATCACCACACCGAAAAAAGGCCCCACCGGGATCAAAATGTCCCTCTCTTTTCACTCCGCCCCCGTCTATCCAGTAAACAAACCATACACAGATCTATAGCCACATTTGAGTCTATTCATGAAGTGTGCCTACAGTCCCAGTGTACTCCAGGTGCCTCATACAGCAAAGGGCTCACAGCAGGGAGGAAAAGAACGAACGTATGAATGTCACAGCGATATATATTGAATTTTAATCTCCGGCTTCAACAGGTTTCAAAAAGGCTTTACCTTCCCTGAGTACTCTGATTGAATCCTAATGGTGTCTAAGGGGCTAAGTTAAGACATGACGTGGGGTTTATTAGAGGATAGTGATCCCTTCGTTAGGATTTCCTTCCCTTCTTCACTGGTGATAAAATGTATGTTCTTTGAAGTGAACTAATTGGCACTCTGCCTGCTGGTTGAGTTGTGGAGCAGCTGAAGCAGGCTGTGATGGGATTGGTTGGTGAGCGAGAAGTGATTCTCTAGGAAGGAAGTTCAGCCCCAGAGAATATATAACTCATTCCCATGCTCTCAATTGCACACACAGGGGCACATCACACACACATCCTCAGACAAACTTCACTGCACTCTTTTTCGTTCAGATTATGCAGGGGGGGAAATTGCGTATCAGTAAAAAAATAGCAGCGCGAAATCCCTGAGCAACTCTGAGAAGAAGCATCTCAGTATTTCACCAGAACACTCTGTGCTACACGCCCAGCTTCCACAAACAACCCTAATCCTCAAAGCTGGTGTGGATTTGAACAAGTCTGCAAAGTCATTTAGATCCAAATGCCCCACTACCCACCATGGATTTTGATGCATCTGTGTCTGGCAAACAGGGATCGTAGAGACTGAACTCTACAAGCTTGACACTGAGAGGACTGCATTGTAGTTTGTATTATTGTATTGTTGGCGCCATCTTGGCGCGTGTACTTACCTCAGACTGTGTGGAAGAAGTTGAAATTGATTTCATACGCTCTTTGGCTAGCACCTTTGATAATAGTTCAGCAAGGAAGTGAACCTGCCAATAGGGGGCCAATCGGCATCTAGCATTGAGTTGGTTTGCGTGTAGGTTTGTGTGCATGCGCAGGTGCGTGTGGTCTCTGTCAGGGTTGACCAAGACAGATAGGTCACACTGACACAGGAGCACATTATCCCCACTTTTTAGCTGGCGTAGCTAAGTTAGCGTTCTAGCGTTAGCGTTCTAGCGTAGCTCTTCTCTCACGTCTCTCATGCGTTCCCAAGTTGTACACCTCTACAGCATCCTCCCCTCTCTGTCCCCCTCCCTCTCTCCCCAACTTGTACGTAGCTGCTCTCTGCTCCATTGCCCTTCATGACCTGTAATCCATGCTTATTAAACAAGGTGCCGGAGCCATTAAGAGTGGAGAATGAGCCTTAATGGCAGAGCTGCGGGCAGGGCCCGCTGCCCGTGTGCCATCTCCCATTTATAGGCGACGCTACATTAGCCACCTAATTCCAGCCGCCGCGCATCGCTGGCTCCCAAAATATTTTCATCATTTTTGCTATTTCGTTGCCTCCCCCCCTCCCCCTTTTCCACCTCTCCCTCCGTTGTGTAGGTCACTGTCTCATCTCCCTCACTGCCTGTATCACAGTTGTAGCTGTCGGATCATTTCTCAACATATGGTGCTGCCGAGCTTGGTTAGAGGAAGCAGGAAGTGAATTGTTCCAGTCCAAGTATCCCAGGCTACGCGGCACCTCCTCCATGGCGTTTGACCTCTAACGTGGTGATGGAACATCCGTAGAGCGTGGCGAGAAATGTTTAGGTGCACGCCATGATTCACGCGCTGGGTTTACCCCAAGGTGGTGAAAGAGGGATGGCATGTGAAGTTGAAGGTCCATCATTTTTTCTGTAGCCTGAGGTATATCACAACAGAGCAGAGGAGGAGGGAGAGGGGTTGAGGAATTGTCAAACACTTTGACTTGACAATGACCATTTAACATATACGATAACTTGTAATTGCATTTTTAAAAGCCTATTATGAGGATCACAATTTAGTTTAAAAAAGGCTGTGAATCTTAGTTTTTTTCAACACTTAAGTTGTAGCTGGCTGTACATGGCTTTGAAGGTGTGAAAGGACTAAGGGCAGTATCTGTTTCTATGCCCCCTCACTCTCAACCTCCCAGAGACACACACTCTCCACCTGCCCAAATAGCTTCAGGGTTATGAGTGGGCTGCAATTACTGCTACTAGCACCAGCTCTGTAAATGACCTATAGCAAACAGCTGACATATGAGCCATAAGGGGAGAGAGGATGTGTAATGTGTGTCATGTGTGTTTGCGTGTAAAGTGTGTTTTACCAATGTGTGTGTGTGTGTGTGTATGTGTGTGTGCTTCCTTGACAGTTATCATACATCCCAGAGTGGAGGATCACACACTCTCTTTCATACAACATCTTCGTTCTGTACTAATGAACAGCTCTCTATAAGATTTTCCTCTGCACTCTGACTGACCTTACTCTACCACAGAGACATAAGAAGAAGGCTCTCCCGGTAAAGGTATAAACGACAGACACAGCAGAGGCGGAGGTAGAGACCGCAGAGGAAGAGACCGCAGAGGTAGAGAAAATAGAGGTAGAGACCTCAGAAGTAGAGACAGCAGAGGTAGGAGGAGGAAGAGACAGAGACAGAAGAGGCAGAGACAGCAGGGTTGGAGACAGCAGAGGCAGAGACAGCAGGGTTGGAGACAGCAGAGGTGGAGGAGGTAGAGACAGCAGACAGAAGAGGCAGAGACAGCGGAGGTGGAGGAGGTAGAGACAGAGACAGAAGAGGCAGAGACAGCAGAGGTAGAGACAGCAGAGGTGGAGGAGGTACAGACAGAGACAGAAGAGGCAGAGACAGCAGAGGTAGAGACAGCAGAGGTGGAGACAGCAGAGGTAGAGACAGCAGAGGTAGAGAGGCAGTTGCCTCACACTGAGCCGTCTGCCTCCTATGAAATATTCATGACTATGTTCCTGCAGGGTACCAAGTGTAGGGAAGCTGGCAATTGTATCAAAGAGTTCTTGCTTCCCACTGCCACAAACAGGCCTGCTGCACTTAAAGCAACAACATGGACCATGGACCATTCCTTTAGTTTATTGGCTGACCATTACGTTATTTTCTGTAAGTGAAGACTAATTTTAAAACGGTGGAGGGGAGGTTCCATCATACATAGAACTGAGTCTACCAGACAGCAAATCACCCCATTTAAAATAACCCTGACTAATAATCAGTTAAATTATGCAAATCGATTTTAAGGATAAGTGTTCATTATCTTGGTGGTAGCTACGATCCAGATCAGTGGCATGAAATGTGTTTTCCCACTTGGCTGCTTGAAATCAATTGTTGATTATCCCAGCAATAGGGAGGCCCAGTCCTGATCAATGTACCAATAAGCCGTTCTGGGGCCGCCCGTCTCTCTGCCTGACTCACTAAAAGACTGAGAAAAGAAGGGAGAAGTCGTTACCACCAGGTAAAGGCTTGGCTGTTCTGTTCTCTGTCCATCTACAGGGCTAACGATCAGAACAGTAGGTCCATGGTGAACTTATTGAAAATATGTGGGCTGGGGCACGTATATGTATATACAATGATATATGATCACATCATCGCTTAATTTAATTGTTTAATTGTCGTTGCCATTGTCTGCTGTATAATCAGCATTAATCTTGATCAGGGTAACCGATAACAAAGGGTTTTGTAATCTGTGTACACCTTCAGTACAGCACAATGCTTCTCATAGTGAGGGAGCCATTTCTCTCTGCTCTCTCTTTGTCCTGGCTGACATTGTTGAGTAGAGTAGATGCTGAACAGTATCTATAGTATGTCATCCTCTTCTGATTACTCACAGCGCGGTCGGATCTCTCAGGCCTCATTCTCGCTCCTCATCGGATCTGCTGTCCGGGTTTGGATTGTTCCGGTCTGTTGGGAGGGTGACGTATCATGGTGTGTTTTCCACCAGGCACTTGCTTCTGCAAGTGACCTTTTTGTCTTAAATAACAGTCCCAAACAGCACACCCCTTGAAGCCGGTAATCATTTGTCGGAGTTGCTAACAACTTGTTTACTGAACTGAGAGAGAAGGTCAGAAGGGGTTTGAGAAAGAAATCAAGGCTGTTTATCCCATTCTCCATTTAGAATTATCGTTTCCAGTGTGGGAATGGATTTTAATGTTGTGAGGAGCGCACGGTGTCAACATTTTGAACTGAGAAATAACCGGAAAAAATATAAACATCCACATGAATCATATCTATGAATTAAACATCAAAAGAGATGTGTAGATGACGCCTTCCTTCTCTCCTGCGGAATGCAGCACTAACCGTTTCTCTAAAAGTACACCACTCCCTAGACAGCCAGCGTGGAACTGTTTTTAAGAAACTGAAAAATAAAACAAGTTTACATATTGAGACTGTAGTGTTGTGGTAGCGTTTACTGTTTCATTGTCTCTGTTCCCTGTTCCCCAGCTTTATAGCAAATCACTGCTTGACTCAACTCAAAAGAGACTGTGAGCACTGGCTGTTTACTGAAAGGGCATTTTATGTGTGGGTGGACTGTGTGTGTGTGTGTGTGGATTTAAGAGAAAGAGAGTATGTTCGAGAGAGCGAGCTTGAAAGAGAGAGCTTGATAGACAGACACACAGTTTGTCTTCATATCATATAGCCTATTGTATGAGAGAAAGAGAAAGTGTCTTTTAGAGAGAGAGAAGCAAGCGTTTGTTTGTAAGAGACAGAGAGAAAGTGCTCTGGGGGTGGTACAGACAGAGGATGGTAGGTAGGTGGAATCTGCCTCTAGATGAATAGCACTGATAAGACCATTTGGGCTTTAGATTTTCTTGGCATGGAAAAATACAACGCCAGTTTCAAACACCTTCTGAGAGTGTTTGTGCTGCTCTATGGCATTGTTAAATTGGTCACTTAATCAATGTGCTGTTTAATTAGGAAAATAACATGTGTTGTGTGATGCAATTCTGGGTTTATTTGGGCGCTATATGATACATTTAACTGAGTTCTTTTGCATTAGTGGCCTGTCAGCAATGTGTAATCACCTCCATTTTGAGGTGTGACCAACAAAGTCAACCTGTAACTGCAGCTTTGAGGCGATAAACGGACAGATAAAGGACGTGCCACCGTAAAGGACTGACGTTCCCCTCTTCGGTTTCCCTCTCTTCTCATCCTCTGATTGAAGCAGGTGAACGTAGTCTTGCGAGTGCTCCTCTCCACACTCTCTCAGTTCCTGCTCTTTGATGTTGTCTGTTGTACTCTCCTCTCCTGCAGAAGAGTTCCAACCTTTCATGTGATGCCTCTTTCAAAAGCAGGATAGGGACCTGACAGGCGTTTTTTTCCACCCCTCAGAGTCCGGAGACAGTTTGGTCATTAGCATAATCGAGCATTATAGAGATTTAAAAGATAGTGGCTTGGTTTAACTGTAGCCCCAGTGCAAACTGCTGAGTATGGTAGAAATGCCTGGTAGGTTTTCAAGAGGTGAGCATGTTTGTGACCGTGCCTACCTCAACGTTATATTGTACTTTGAAAGAGAGCTCTTGACTTGCAAATGGAAAATAATCATCCACGCAATCAGACCAATTTAGATCCATCATGTGCCTGAACCTGAATCCTAATCAGACACAATACAGAACTGGTTTAGACTGCCTCTCCGTGATGCTGTTCCTCCAGCATCGTGCTCAGATTTCACCTTCCCAAGACATGCTGGGCAGGTTTGTCTGCCCCCTCACATGGGGCTGGCAGCGGGAAGTTGATCTGGGTCTGACGGGGAAGAGCCTCTGGGTGGGAAGTCAAGGCTGAAGAGTCATGTCTTCATCTGAAGCTCGGCTGCAGCTCCATACCTGAGCCCGCCTGTGGACGGACCTCTCGCCCTGCGGCTCTGTGTGCTCCCAGAGAAACCAAGGAAGGAGAGAGGAGGGAGAGAAAGGAAGAAGGGAGAGAGGAAGGAGAGAAATGAAGAGAAGAGGGAGATGAATGAAGAAGGAGGGAACTGAAGGAAAGAGAGTGGAGGAAGAGAACTGAAGAAGGGAGAGAGGAGGGAGAGATGAAAGAAGGAGAGAAGAAGTGCTTGATGAGATTATAAAGATTGCGATCAGGTCGACACGAGTCGTACAATAGCACAGACGAAATGGAGCTTGATACCATAGATAGTAGATGCACTGTATGTCAAGCATTAATGTTATGTATCTGAGGTACTTATTGGCAGTTTTCGGAACACGGACCGAATCACACCTCATTGTTGCACACGCCTGCATCTCATTACCAATTACACACAGTATTTAACCCTGTTCAAACCCAGCACAGCTGTGGGTAATTGTCTTTGTGCTAAGCTTCCGCTATTCGAAGTATCATGTGCTTTTATTGTATTGTTTAAGCATATTATGGATCTTACAGTCTACAGTTCACCTGCATTTGTCTCGTCGTTCATACCTTCCAAGGATCTAAGAGTCTAGTGACAGGCAGTCTTTGTATACTGTATGCTAAGCTGAACAAGAACGGTTACTGTGTGCTATTTGGCCTACAGTGCGTACAGTGAAAAGGTCATCTCTCAGAGCCTTCATGTTTGTAGCAGCTTCAGAAGAAACCATCCAAGTAGAATTGTCTGGCAGGGGCCAAGAGTTGGGTTCAGGCGTGGGACACCTCAGTGCCAGTCATTGTCTGGGGCCATATTCATATTTGACCTTACCAAGAGCTCTCCTAAATAGCTTAAAAAATATTTAGTAGTATATTATTCATAGTTTCTTCCTGAAACCTATTCACTAAGCTGCTGAGACAAAAGAAAGTTATACTATGGGTTTCGTTTTCACAGTGGATTTGGAGAAGAAGCTTCAAATAAACCTGTAGCAAGAAAGCCACAGTGTCTGCCAGTGCTTTGAGGGAATGAGTACACGTGTGATTTACTTTAAAATGTAACCGATTAAATAACATTTTTTTTGCGCTAAAACGCTTTGTGAAATAGTGGTAAGTTAGGAGCTACCATTAGCCTTAAGATGTTTTGTGAAAACGGATCCGGATGTATAATTTGATGTCCTATCCAGCCTTTGTAGCTCCTTTTCTACTGATACTGAGTATCTTTACTCTAGTGTCGCCTGAATGCTAATTGTTGGTGTGTCAAGTCAAATATAAAAAGCCCTCAGCACCCTCCTCCCTTCACTAGTCTTCTCTTGTTGTTGGATGAAAGTTTGGATTGAAGTCCTTCTTATGGGATGGGAGAGGCGCAGAGTGCCCTTATGAAAACACTAAAAACTTTACTGTAGAGCAAACTTTTAGGGATTCTGAATAACAGAGACTGTAATGAGTTATTCCCCAAGCAATTGGGAATCACACAGCACATTTCATCTGGAATCACTTTTGTGGATTCACTTTGAAAATAAATTCCAGAAGCAAAGAGAGAAAAAGTATTGAAGTCGATGGACGAGACAGTTGTTTCCTTCCAAAAAAAAGTTTCCTTCTTCCTTGTGTAGTTGTATGTCATAACACAATCATTGACCTCAATCTAATGATTTTGTCTGTGGACAAAGAGCACTTGAAACTTTCCCCCAGCTACTATTATAGAGCACATACAGGCTTTGTGTTGAATACAAGTAGTATGTCCTAAGACAGAACAAAGGACAAAAAGGTTCCGACCTGCATCAAAGTGACCCGGCCTTAGGGGCTTCTAGCCACTGAAAGATTTTATGGTATGTCACAAGAACACAACATGCTCAGAATGAATAAGTGCACCTAGGGCTTATGTAGTGACTCTTTTCACCAAAGACAAGACCTTCAAAGAGCTTTTTACAGAGCATTCATTTTTAATGGAATACATAGTGGCTACAGGAAGCGGCCTTGCTCCAGACAAGACCTTGAGATTGACAATGGAAATATTCCCAGAATGAAATTATTCATTTTTTTCTACAATTTGAAAATAAAAAAGATGTTCTTCAATCCAGTGGCACAAATCGTCATGGTGACGTGGCCTCAATGACCACAGCCAGTCAACAAAACATGTTAACCAGGCAAATGTGATTTAGTAGTTAATCAATTAATTAATAGATGAACTCAAAGCACCAGTTCAGAATTCTTAACTGGAAGGTTGTGCTTGATTACAGGCAACTCTGGAATCTGCTACTACGAACATACTGATGTCTGATATTGGAATGTCCTCAATATGTCCTTATCCTTGCTACATCCAGCATAGCATACTCCCCATTACATTTACACATTCTATTTGAGGATACAGTGGAGTTTCTGGAACATTCCGATAAGGATTCTAATTTTGCGAGCCAGTGCACTTTGTGTCGACCACTAATGGCTAATGGAGTAAATAATTATAAAGCTACCCTGCGATAAATCTGATTAGTTTTCTCTCTCTCTCTCCCTCCCTCTCTTTCTCCCTCTCTTCTATCTCCTTCTGTCGCTCTGAAAGTCTTCATTCTAATGTCGTATAATTATTCAGACCCTATAGCTTCATGTCAATCCATGGACTATTTTAAACACTATTTTACAAACACCTTCGTAAATGTCATAAAGAATAGCTCAGTACCGCTATTTCAAATGTGGTAGAACGTTACCATTGCAACGACCCTGAAAAGGCTGTTTGCTTACATAGCAGATACATAACATAACAGTGACTGAATTTTCCATAAGGAAAATAAAACACATTCCTCACAGTGTAACGTTGCTCTTGCAGACAAAAACACTAAACATATTTTGTGGACAATAACAATCCTCAATGCAATTTATAAAAATGACACAACACTCGGTTTGTATCTGCTTTTGAAGTACATAAACGTTTTGAATGCATGTGTCTGCACATTGAAATGATGAGGAATTATCCCCTTCTGTTGGATGGATTATGAAAAGTGGGACCTTGACCAGACAACGGTTTAGAATGAATTCATATTGCATTAGCTTTGAGAGCACCTTATTATAAAACTGATTTCCAAAAAGAGGGTAGACTTTAGTACGCTACAAATAGATGAACAAGTTCAGATTTCAATGCAGAAGTTGAACAAAGAGAGAGCAGAGAGCAGGGTCCATCCTGATGGGCCCAGGTTTCCAATGTGCGGTCAAGCCTGCGGAGGACCACCCTGGGGAAACCTCTGGGACTTCAACCTTTCCTTTGGAGAATCTGGATGATTGCTGTGTGTGGGAGTTCAGGGGAGCACAGCCACCTTCACGTTCCCAGCTTCGAGGGTGTGTTTTCCCGGGGGGGGTTTATTGTTTGTGCTCACACATCCCTCTTTTTGTCGGGGTTAGGAGAGGCACCACCAAATAATTCTTTTTTTTTAAACGGTTTGGCATTCGAGCTCTGAGAAAAGGAGAGGCTCGCGAAAGTGAGACGACAGGCACCCAAAAAGGAAGCCCAGAAAGTGAGACGACAGGCACCCAAATAGGAAGGCCAGAAAGTGAGGTATAGAACAGAACTAGGGGACCAGAAAAGGCAGAGAGAAGGGGACAGAGTAAGAACATGATCGAGGGACTAACAGGTGTGAGCACCAGAGGGAAGAAGGGCGGGGATGAGTCTGCTTTATAAATGATGTTTACATAATTATCTCAGAGCCACGGATGATCCAAGCAGTCCTTTAACATCGCATGTGTGTATTTGTGTGTGTGTGTGTGTGTGTGTGTG
Source organism: Mallotus villosus (assembly GCA_903064625.1). Lineage (NCBI taxonomy): Eukaryota > Metazoa > Chordata > Actinopteri > Osmeriformes > Salangidae > Mallotus > Mallotus villosus. The sequence continues at coordinate 120,615 of CAEFZP010005882.1, read as the reverse complement.
AGAGAGAGAGAGCATGTTTGCATGGCATTTGCACGTTAGCCTGGGGTAGATGGGGCAGTACGAGATCACAGAGAAGGGTAGAGTAAATATCCGTGGACTGAGAAATGACCTGTAGTTCAATTATGAGATTCACTATGCCCAGGTGACTAACTTTTCTTCAGCCAGCAGCCATGTCGACATCTCGATTTCAGTGGCTGCATATTTTACAGCCTTTGATAGTGCATGATTCTGCAACCTCAGAATCATGTTTAACAGAATCGTTGCCATCAGTACTGTATCTTCCTGTGAAAAATGTTCAGATCCATATTCAGTATAGGACAAGTGATCCCCTAACAGTTTTGAGTGTAGTTTGATTGACGTTTTCATGTTTGATGTATGTATGCATTTTCAAGACCTTCATGACTGTTTTCCTTAACTCGGATGGAATCTACCAGTACTTCGTGCTGTAAAGAGTTCAGCAGTGCCGTCCTTCCTGTTGTGAGAAGAATGGAAGGACCGTGTTACGATCTTTACATATCTTGATGTCAGTCAGTGAACTGCCCAAAAAGCAAATGATTCTTGCAAAACGCCCTGCGTGTACATCACACGCAAAAACACACCCAGGTCTCCCAATGAATCCGACAGAGCCCAAGGTTCGACACGTGCTCTGCAACTTGCTTCTCTCTCACGTCAGAAATGATAGGGCGCCACGAAACATGTGAATTACAGTTATTTCTAACCAGCAACCTTTCTCGTTTGAATTCCCAACGAAAAAGGCCTCTGGCTTATCTTCCAATTGGTTCTATAGCCAGTTTCAAGGGTTCTCTCTCTTTCTCTCTCGTACAACCATCTCATATCTACCCTTTGAATAGGAGAGGCTGATACCGGCTCTTTCATGATGTTGCTGCTGTATCTGCTCACCTGAAGCAAGATCGGGGGCCACATTTCAACCCAGTATTTTTCTGTATTTTCCTCCCGAAACAAGCAGCGTGTGTTCAATCACCGAATGCATCCTGTAAAGGAGAGGTAGGGGTGGGGGCAGCTCGTGTGAAGAGGAGGTTGCATTGACCTCAGCTCCGCTTCACAACAGGGGAGAACAAACACTCGAGCACCAGTCCGCGAGCCATTAGGAGGAAACACTGTGAGCTCTCTCCCTCGAACCTCGCTGCAATCAGTGAATGTTCCCTCATTTCCAGCACTCATCTCATTAACACTTTGTGGAGCAGGTGCACAAAGACTGAAAACAGACACGCGTACACTTCCGCACCCTGTGAAAGCACTGTCACATGTACATACAGTATATTGACAAAAACCACAAATAGCCAGAATAGACACATGATGACACACACACATCCACACGCCCGCTGAAACGTGCACACACACACTCACAGTTTGGACACTTCCTGTGCTCAGCAGGGCCATTCTCCTGCTTCGCGTCCAAATCCTTGAGGACACAACCTCCTCCTACAGCTTCCTCCTCCAAGACGTCCTCTAACTTCCGCACAGGAAGTTCCTGTGGCGAGGGGGAAAGAGGGGGGTTGATATTCCGGTTGTGATGACATGCTCTTCAGATATTAATATACTGCATGGTAATCTACAGAGCAAATGTTGTCTCATGTTACAACTGTCCAATATTACTCTTGTTTTGATAGTCTCACACCAAGACATCCTGCTTGAGTTTCTAGTTACACAGAGTAGTCACCAAAAATTACCACAGTGCAGTTTCTACCATGGCACCTATCAGTCCCTCAATACTGACAATAGGGGGTAGGAAATAATCTTGAGGATTTATTTTGATGGAAAATCCAGCTCCTGTATGATCTTAGATTTGTTCACAGCCTTGAGATTTGAGTGAGATGTGGACTCATGCGGCAGCAAGGTCTCTGATTGCAAATTGGATATTGCCAAGGACATAAGATATACTGTATCCATGCATTTTTATAGTACCTCATAGAATCTTTTACACACTGTCACTTCAGCTACTGGTTGCACTGTAACATTGCACTACTGTATTTCACTGTACTTCGCCTGCAGGGTCACGTCATGAATCAACGGATGTTTAACAAAACCAACCAGATTTTTAAAAATGTATTTGTTTTGAATTCTAAATGTTTTGTTGACCATTGTCTCTACCCCCCAACAACCACCCCCCCCCCTCCCCCCTCCCCACACACACACACACACAGACACACACATACACACACCCCATCTACAAACATCCTCCTGGCTTAATGTTTTCCTTTTTTATGGCAACATCCTGTTTTTCAGGCAAAGTTTCAGCGACTCTTGTTCTGTTCATCTGTCTCATTCTATTTGGGTTTCTCTTTCATTCAGAGTATGTTCTTCTATCACCGCCATCTTGAAAGCTTTTTTAGTCTTTTTACCCTGTTGCCTTCTGGCAGGCGATACTGTAGCATTTGGTCTCGCACACACAGGCTGGACAACAGTTACTTTCCAAGGGCCATCAGGCTTCTGAATGAACATTGATATGAACACTGATACACTTCTCACTAGTCACTTTACACACTGTCACTTTTAGCTACTGGTTGCACTATCACCAATATTGCACTATTATACTTCACCTGTCTTAGGTTATTGTATGTTTATAAGGTTAGTATAGGTTATTATGTATATTATGTGTATTTAGAGGTTTAGTATCCTGTATTGAATATGGTATATTAGTGTATATTAGGAGGTTTCATATATTGATCATAGATGTAATCTATGTTCTGTGTACGTTGTAATCTGTTATGTTATGCCAGGTTGCTTTGCGTTGTCTTGTCCTAAGAATTTCAGTGCCCAGTCTGACCCTGTGTTGTTCTGTGCATCTGACAATAAAAGTTGAACTAAACTTGAACTTGAAAGCCAGCTCTGGCATGCCCATGATGTTCTCTTAATATACCTCTGTTTTCATTTGTATTGTTAATAAATCAATGAGGTACAAAACAGCTAGCCTCGCTAACTTCCACTGCACAGAAGAGATTTATGTTCATTCAAGTCCCCCACCGACTGCACCACTACGAGTCTATTGTCTGAAGAATAATCTGGAATGTTCTCCTGCACTCAAATGCACATTATTCCCAGAGCACCCCATCTTTTAGGACTATATCTCTGTTTCAGTCCAAACATTGCCCCCCCATCATTTGTACACATTTGCTTTTGTTGAGTGACAACTAGTTGAGTACAGAAAATGGTATGCAATCACAACAGGAGACTGTCAAAGGAGAGGAGTGAGATAAACCTGTATGTAATAGCGTTTTTTTTATTTCGCTATTGTTCTCCTCCTGTGGATAATGATGTTTACTGGTACTCTCTGTTTTACACCCAAAACACAACTGAGGAAAACAGCTCTTTGACTGTGAGTCATCCAACGGTTCCAGATGTTTGCTTTGTCTTCGGTATGGGGATCAAACACAGTAGAAGAATGTGTTTCATCAGTCCCCTCATACGGATGTGGTACAGTATCCATCCATAGTCATCCATGATAGTCGGAAGGGGCTCATTTCTCATGCATGCAGTGGGCATACACATGGCAGGATGTTGCATTCAAAGCCCTCCATGATGTGATATATACGCTACTCTGTGCCCCCCCATGAGACAGACAGGAAGCACGTCGACGTGACTCTTTAGAGTTGTTCTCCTCATTAAATGGCCGGGAAAACAAAGATGCCAGAGTGAGGAGCTCTCACAGGAAATTGTCCCCAACACCTAGTATCAAATACTCCATTTCACCTTCCCCGATGAGCAGAAACAGACTCACCTACAGCTTGTCGTCTCTGACTGGAAATAGATTATGTAGAAAGAAGAGGTTGCCTAAATGAACCATTCAGTGTGCGACCAGCCAGTGTTTTTTTTATTCTTCCCAGACACCTCAGAGGAACAGGAAGAGAATCAATATTGGCCTTCATAACATCCCTGCCATATGACATTTACACTGCAGAGATGAGCGCTTTCCTCCTCCTCTTTCTCCCTGCCTCTTGTGTTGTCCCTCCCTCTCCCTTCCTCTCTCTTCTTCTTTCACTGTATCTCTCTCTGTCTTAGACTCTCACCCCCCCTCCCCCGTCACTGTCGCCCCTTCCTCTCTCTTTATGTCTTTTTCTCGCCCCCAGCTTTTTAATAAACTCATTCTTCCCTTCTCTTTTTCCTCCCTGCCGTGGGGCAGACCAGGCCAAGTGGTCCATTCTTTAACATCAAGCTCTGGCATTCGAGCCTGGAAATACTCTATTGTCTGCCTTGTTTGTTGGGTTAAAGCTTGACATTTACATGAGCAGAAAATCAATTTGGAGGCTTGGTATAAATCATAATCAATATTAATAAATCCCACACACTTGAAGGGTAGTTTTAGGGCATAAACAAGTGTTGGTCTGAATGCCAATGATTACAAGAGGTTGCATTCGGCACAGTTGGGAGTGCAAAGAAGAAAATACAATATAAAATACAATATCATGTAAATGTCTTCGGTAAGAATATGAAAACTGGTATATTATATAAATCCAAATTGGAGAATGGTCAGAGGTGAACATGAAGATGAAAATTGTAACAAAAAAAAGTGGGATTTTGTTGGGACCTTGTTTACGGCTTTCCAGTATTTGGAAATAAAAGGTTATAATAGAATAGAAACCAAAGGAACCAAATGTAAATACTCGATTACAGCTACGGTATGTGTACAGGATGCCTCACATTGTTTCTTTAGGTTATGATGTCATGGATTTCAGATTGTCCTTTGAAAGTAAACAATCCTGTAAAATGATGATAGTGTGCATATTCTGTCCATCTCCATGTTTGGTATTTCACATCAATATAGAATACATTACAATGGTGTACGTTTATAGAATGTCAAACTATAAACAACCTTACAAAGTAGTGACCTTCTGTACCATGTTGAGATATCTTTGAACTGTAGCTGGAACCCACTATACGGTATCTGTACTATGTGTTGTCTATATACTGTAAGCATCTGACCGTACCACAGACCTCAAATTATACAAAGCCAATATACTCTGAAACGGCCATTGAAAATCAAAAGAGAAGTGTATTATTCTATGAATTATTGAAATGGTGCAATATAAGAGAAGTACGTGACTAAAGGATCTATTCAAATCACATTTCCATGATTTGAATTTCAAAGAAATCTGCTTGTGGAATAACCTTGTGTTGCCTTGTATCAATCATTGCTTTATTAGCTGTCAAAGCTTTGTAGCCACTCTCATTCAACATTATTAAACCATATGGTCCCACATGGGACAAATTCTGCAGAATGTTGAATAAAGATTCTCGGTCCGCATTGTGTCTTTTGTACATGTATTCGTTTTCAAATCAGCCTTTTGATTCCCGAGTCCCTCCATCTGAGAACTCATTTTGCTCTATAATGACTCAACTCTCTTTTCCTAAATGGTCACAGATTGTGTCTGGCAAAGAAAAGGAAATGCATGTAAAATTAGTTTTAGGCAGATGAGTGAACTCGTGTGGAGAGCCTATCAAAATGATCAGCTCATAAGCTTCTGAGGGGTCTTCTTATTGTAGTCCTATTCTCCTTTTGTTAATGCTTGTTCGGAGCCAATTTCTTTATAAATACTTCCATCATATCAACTACATTTAGTTGGAGGTGACCTTGGAGACTGCATAATAGGTCCCGCATATATCGAGAAATAAGAAATGTTCTTATGCCATTAAACCGTTCAAAGTAGACCATCAGGACCAGATAGACCCCAGCCTGACTCTCCGGTGGATTTCAGTTTGGCTTCCAGGATGTTTGGGACACATATCAAACACACAGCCATCCGCAGCTCAGTTTGTCATGGCATCCAATCAAAAAAGGGATGTGTTGCATAGGTAAACAAATTCTTCAAACGGATGTGTTTGATTGGGTGTAATCAGACTGTGAGAATTACTGACCCACAGTAAGGAGAGTACCCAAAGGACAGCTCTTCTCTCCCACTCTCCTCACCCCCCAGTGACACTGGTCGTGTCAACTCGTCCACTGACACTTGCGCCTGTGCTGACCCAGTCAACACCCACCCCCACTAGACTGCTGAATTGTCACAGACAATTGTGGGCAATTAATACAAACCATGGGGCAGTTCAAGACAGTCATGATATCCTCTAGTTAAGGTTCCCTGGGTCTCTCCCTCAACCAATCATCCGATCAGTACCAGAGTCAGAGTGACCTTTGACCTTCACTCAGAGCCAATTGGCTACTTTTCTTCCCTCTGCAGTCATGCTCCTTAGTTCTATAATTGGTCTGCGTTATTTGTTCATGTGATGTAACCTTGTCGAGTCTGAAGTTGCGGATTGTTGCTCCATGTGACTTCATAAACTGTGTGATGTTACGAGGACAAAGACATGTTTAAAAAGTATTCGATCTATATTATGTTTCGAAAACACTCCTTTCCGATTTAAATTGCAGCACTGTTGAATGGCTTCAGAATGGACCTATCGTGTTTGAGACAATCTACTAGATGGCTAGTTTACTCTTTTTTTATGAATAGAGCCATCAGTGCTGACTGCACTGTCCCAGACAGTGGTTCGTTGTAAGCAGCTTCTGATCGTACCTCAGGGAATTGCATTGAAGAAAGTCTGAGCTAAAACAATCAAACAGAACCAAACAATGCAATACCCACAAGGCAGAGAATCGTCTCCCCAAAATGTGAATTATTTAGTGAAAAGACAACACTGTCAGATCTTGCCAACTTACTTTGATGAACCCAAGATTTCTGCCTAGGTTCCAGGGCTATTTGCAAAACTTGTGTAGTTCAATACACTGTTTACTGAATTACTGAAATAAGTATAGAAATAATTATCCGCTAATGTCTTGTAACACTGATGTGTTGAGAAGGCTACTGTACCAGGTATCGGGTAATGAACTGTAATGTACTCAATTTAGCAGTCAAAACAAGTGGTAATTATGGATATTTATATGGCCCTCTAAGTAGCCCTACTGGTGGACTTGAGTGATTGGTTGGAAACCAGTTATTTTTATAAAGGTTTCCTGGGATTTTGGCACAAAATAAGCTCACATCCACTGGAATGATTCAATATATATGTCCCTCTTCCAGTCCCTGTGTTTTATCTTTCTGACACGTCTATAGATCTGAGTGTCCTTCTCTTCTGGAGAACCAGAAGTTCCTCAGGGAGATGTCCATGCTACCCATGGGTAACGTGGGCCGATGCCTAATCACTTCTCTACCTTCTCTTTCTCTTTCTTGCTCTGGCTCTCTTTCTGTCTCTTTATTTCACTTTGTCTCTCTCTGTCTCTCTCTCTGTCTCTTTCTCTCTCTCTTCCCCTCTCCCTCTTTCTGTTTCACACTCCCTCTCACTCTCTTTCTCTCTCTCTCTCTCTCTCTCTCTCTCTCACCCCCCCGTCAGACAGTAGCTGGCTTCACTCTGAGAGGACACCTGACCTTTGAGCCCTATTTCAGCCTTGAGTGACAACATTCATTCTGTTGTCTCACATTGACAGGAGGGGACACGTTGATTGACAGAGAACGCTCGCCATCTCCCATAGATCCCTCGGAGAGGGGCGACCGCGCAGGCAGACTGCCACCTAGACAAACACTCTTAAATGGTGACCTTGGCGTTTCAAAAGAACCTTTATAAAGTTGCTATGAAAGCCAGGGCTGCACCAAAGCCTGGTCCCCAGCTCGGCTGCCCTCTGAGGCCTTGGCCCGCCAGGAGACAAGGGTTCAAAGAGTTTACCAACTTACATTTGTGTGAACTGAATACAGTGGTTGGAACTTGAAAGGCAAATGGCCCACAAAGCAGAAGAACATCTCACATCTAAAGTCAGACGTGCGTTGTGCAAAGTCGACAACATTTTCCAACTATGCAGCATCTGGTTTGGTGCAGCAGTACCTCTCAAAGCGACGGCATCATCATCGTTCATTGTAAATTGAAAAACTGTTCGAAGACTAAACGTCTTGAGCATTATTAATGTCAAAATGTGTCCCTCAGCAGTCCTCTGATGCTTCTGTCCACCCACATCTCCACTGACTTGTCTGTCTCTATCAACAAAGGTGTTTCTGAAACGCTGCACAAAGTGTCAATATCTCATCTCTGACTCTGCTGCCTGTATATCATTGATAGGCCATGCGTGGAGGTGTCCCTCCCTGGGGCTTTCAGATGAACCATGTTCTGCAACACTCAAACAATCCAAATGGCTGGCAAAATCAGTGGGCTCACAAACGCAAAATCCCCCTCCGATTTAGTCTCAACCCACAGAAAAAGTGAAAGTGGGAAAGTGGAAGTTCCAGACTGTTCTCGATTCAGAATCTGGACACTGACATAACATGTGTCTCTCGATCATGAATGACTCTACTGTGGTTTACTGTCTGTTGTCTTGCCAGTGTTGGTCACATTGTGGTCAGATTAGTCTATGGATGTACTGTATTTATAGTTCATTAAATCAGATGTTTTCCTCATGGACTGAGGACGGGTCTCTTCAACTGTACATGTGTCAGTCTGGAATAAATTATTTACATTTACAGTACTGCGTTAACAGGAACAGGCTGAAGATGAAGGTCACATTCACTTGCAGTGTGGGGTATTGCACAGTAATGGTCATTATTCGTATTCTCATCAACAGTTCTAATGTGTTTCATTGCCTAGAGTATTTAAAGGGATGTATGTTCGGCACGTTAAAATGACAGGAAAAACAATTGAATTAAACGCATGGCACATGTTTATAAAGAGAGAATAAGGAGGAGAAGAGTGTGGAGGATATTTCCCCAGGAAGACATTAACATTAGGCCTGAGGAGGTGCTTGACCTTCTCCCTCTCCTTCCGTCTTCTGCAGAGAAATTAATGGACGTGTTGATGTGGGCGAATCTCAACCCCTGCTCGTTATGAGTGATTAATATTCCTCGTCAACACAAGGTCGTTGTTTGCCCTAATAAACAGGTTCCCGAATAGTCGAGGTCTAATTACAATGCCTACATGAACTCCGGCAGGGTTCTTCAGGATTCCGGAAAAAGAAATCAGTCCACCCAATGTTTTTTTGTGCTGTGATTTTGTTCTAATTACATACATTTTCATCGGAATTGTTACAGTCCTGTACAATTGAAAACATCACTGTGTGCAACAGGAAGTTGGCATTACACCTCTTACTCAATCAGTCTACTGTACTGTAGCACAAATCAAAGAGAAATATCCGTAGGGGGGAGGGAGCTATAGAAATGCAAATGGTCAAAGGTTGTGTTTGTGGGCACTGCATCACTTTTGTTGACACTCAATTGTGCCCAGAAGTAGTAATCAGTGACCCATGAAATGAGATTTACTTATTGTAAATGTCTAATGAGCTAAGCTAATGAGGCTGATCGCAGGCTCACAATGGTAGTAGCATGTGAGTGTGTCTGTGTGGACACAGGAGCACCACTGTACTCCAGTACGAAACTGGAACGTATTCGGTTACTGTAGGCTCTTCTTCACTAGTTGTATGTTGCTTTGTAGAGGTTTTCATGTTGGCCGAACACAGAAAACGATGCCGCTTGATCTAATGGTAGAGGGGTAAACTAGACAGTGTCTCTGTGGGTTAAGTTAGAGCAAGGCTGGTGAAAGGAAAGTTGGACATCTCACCTACTCTGCCATGATGAATGAAAATTGGAGACAGGAAGAAGAAGAGAGCAAGGAGCAGGAGCGAGCAAGAAGGAGAAGCTACAGGGGAACAAAAAGATTGAGAACAATGAGCCACATTCCCTTTTACACCCAACCATCATACAGTGTATCAGAACAACCAATCAGACTGCATTTTGAACCTTACTTGTCATGACTACCAGGACAACAGCAAGTTGCAAAATCAGTAACATCCCAAAGTGTATTTCTCACATTAACTGCAATACCTCACGATGCAGTTGAAATGCATAGTCACAATCAACTTCTTTTAAATCTCAAAAATCAGAGCTTTGGGGACTTGCTGTATTTCCTTTCACTTCAATCTTACTCATTGTCTATTTGTGTGCCTTCGCTGTAACCTTAGTTTTCAAAATTCTCATGTGAAAAAAAGACACAAGGAGAACACAAATGATTCAAATCTTCATGGGTCTGGTCCTAATCTCTGAACTGATACTACTTAAGGGATCAATAACTGGCAAACTATCAATAGACAACGGGATAAAGGCAAGCACGATGATTCACTAAAAGTCATCCAAAACCCAAAATGTTGCCTCATACCTTTGTACTTCTCCTCCTGGGACGAATCTGCTATTGTGGTGAATGTGGTTCAGTGCTGCACTTCAGGCTTCTTAACGTGCCAGCTGCCAGGAAAGGCAAGACCTTTGTCTCAGCAGGTTAACGCTGTCTTTGAAAAGTAAAAACGAAAGTTCACTAGCTTACCCGTAGCACACTGAAGAGTATAAGAGTATGTGCGTAAGTCTTGAAGGGTATGCTGGGTTCAGCGAGTGGTCATTAGACTTGCAAACAATGTAGTTGTTTATCATAATGCCGAGGGGATGCCGCGGTCACGGTCAGACACGCCTGTTTGTTTCCCCTTGTCGTCTGCCCAGTGTCCTCAACTGATAAATATTCCATTACCTCCAGCGCTCCGTTTAGGGGGTCGAGCCATGCGAGATTACAGTTTGGCCCCACACACACACAAACACACACACATACACACACAAAACCTACTGTTTGTAGACACACACATCCACATGCACACAATTTACACGCACACACAAAATGTGTGCAGCCACAGATAGCCAGACCACACACACACACAAACACACACACGCAACACTAAACCCCACCCACATGAGGCCTCAGTGGTGTGCTACTTAAAAGTCGGCTGGATGGCGTCGTCCCAGAAGACGGTCAAGTCTCTCTCTCTCTCTCTCTGCACCTCGTTTACAGAGTAATGTAGTACCTCGCTGCAGGCATGATCGCTGTCTTCATGGAGATGCCCTCCTACACCTCAGCCTGAGCACATTCTCTCTCTCTCTCTCTCTCTCTCTCTCTCTCTCTCTCTCTCTCTCTCTCTGTCTCTCCCTCTCTCTCTCTCTCTCGCTCTCTCTCTCTCTCATTCTCTCTGTCTGTCTGTCTGTCTGTCTGTCTGTCTGTCTGTCTGTCTGTCTGTCTGTCTGTCTGTCTGTCTGTCTGTCGTATGTCTGTCTGTCTGTCTGTCTGTCTGTCTGTCTGTCTGTCTGTCTGTCTGTCTGTCTGTCTGTATGCCCCCACACCGCCATGTTTGCTAAATATCGAAACAAAACACACAGAACACATTTCACACACTGCCTCTGTGGTCGTTTGTCTTTGTTGTCGGGCTACGAAATTATGAACGAGGGAGAAATTAATTTAGAGCCCGACACCTCCCCCATCCCCTGCTATCATGAGAGCACATCAAAAGCGTCAGCGAGCACTTGAGTTGTTTATGGGTTCCTTCTTGGCAGCGTTGTGTTTCAGTGAGATATGGAGATCCCTGGAAGGGGAGCGGATTCGAAACTTGCCATTCCTACAGAGGACAGAGGTTGTAAAGAAGTCAATACGCTGCTTCATAAAGAAAGATAATGAGGAAAAGTGTAACGTATGTCACAGCTGGCAAAATATATGAACATTTGTTGGCAGATTTATGGGTCGAAATAAAGGACAGGGGAAGAGCATTTGCTATAAACTTTATGGGCTGTTGATTTGACTGGGAGTTCCACAGGCGGCAAGGTGATTGTGGTTGGGCAAGAATTATCTCTCCTGCATTCACTCCAGCGGAAAGTCTTCAGGATTAGTGAAAGAGAGGGAGATTTTAATTAAGGGGTATGTCTCCATCAGGTCTGTGTGTACATAAACAAACACACAAATACATACCTTGAGCAGGAAACCACAAACATACACTTTCTCTCTCACACACTTGCACAAACACCTTTAAAAAGACAAAACAACTGACACACTCGAAACACATGACACACACAAGCACCAAACCTTCTAGCACACCAAACTGTAGACCAAAACATCGATATTTTGTGACATGGAAATAAGACTTTAGCTCTCTGTGGTAATTGTATAGTAATTTTAGACCACTTACCATTTTGTGAAGGTGGAGGTGCGAATCAGTTGAAAAGCCTGTGGAGAGGAGTAGCACCATCAGTAGTTTCCTGCAGCCAAATAGCAGGTCTCGGACCACCCAAATGACTATTTTGGGGGTGTTGGATAAACCCTGATGGAGTGGATGAGAGGGTTTCATTCTGTCCGGGATAAGTAGAGGCACACAACGCCCCAGACACCTCTTATCTCTTATTCTCTGTAAGATCCTCAGCCACTAGGAGTGTGTACTTTTATTTAAAATCACCGTGAACATACTGTCACACTGGTATTTTTACCTACTGAATCCACAGACAATTTTAAGTTAATTACCACCACTTTTCTCTAAAGGGCATTATCTTATATTTGTGTGCAATGTGGAAATTATTTAATTTTGTTTATTTATAGTAGAGTTATCTTTGAAATGTAGTACTTCAACGCTTGCAGCAGATATCCCTTTGCCCCATGTGTCCTTTCTTAGTGCAGTTCACATGCTTCACAATGCCACATGACCCATATGGGAACACAATGTATTGTGTATATCTTCAATATGTAATGGGTGTGCATTTGGCATTTTCTCATGCAACGAATGGCATTAATGAAGAGAGAAGGATAGTTAACTCAGAATAAATGACCTTTTGGGGGCATTTTCTTGTGCCCCACAACTTCAAATGCAAATTAGTTTGGGGCTTAGAATCACATTAGAGGGTTAGGGTTAGGGGTTAGGGGTTAGGTATGACACAATCCTGGCAGTGAATTTAATCTGTGTGTGTGTCTTCATTGTACTCTATGCCTTCCAATGAGCGGGGAAATGGATGGGTTAGGATCTTCGTTTTCACAGTGTCTCGAATCTGTCAGATGTCTTTCAAGCCAAGTTCCAGAGTGCGGATCCCCCAGTGTGGTAATTTACTCCGACAGATGTGTTTGGAATACCCAATGAAAACATTGATCTGCCATGATCTGACTGAATTTCCATTTGGCTGGCTCTCTGCTGGGCCTGCTGTCAGTTAATGTGCTCTTTGTGGTATCAAGGCACAACCTTATTAGACTTCCCAGTGGTAACCCTGTCCCGCAAAGTCCCCCATTCCCCTTTACCACAGACATCTGCACATTTAATTAGAATCAAAGCATGTTGATAGTGAAAATGTGCCGCATCGCGCTGTGCTTTTGCAGGGAGGCCCAGGAACGCGTCTGTAAAGAGAGATGGGCCCCTGTGCTTGGAGATAGAAACCTGAGGGAGACAGAGGGTGAGTATGTTAATAACTGTTGGATGTCATATTTTATGAGATCCAGCATCGCATCAGTGGCGGTACACTTTAAAGAATAATCGATAGTGTATTTAAGTCCCTGCTTGTTGCTGTAACACATAAACTGTCTGTTTTACATTTGAAATGTGGCCCTAGCTAGCTACACTCTTGTGAAATGTGACCCTAGCTAGCTACACAACTATGGTATTGCAAAACCTACTGCAAAGTAGCATTGATTTTCTGGCGGTGGACTTTTCCAGCTACTGAAGTGCCGTATGTTCTCAGTCCCTTAGCGTTCAGGCACGCAGTCCAGCATGACTCTTTTATCAGATATTGATAGGGAGAGGTGCCAAACTCACACACACAGGTAATAAACAGTATGCTTGAGGCTCGTTAATACATCGTGAAAGATTGCCTCTCACCCGCACACCCCCACAACACACACACACTCCTCGCTACATCTCCTTAATTCACACCAACCCTGGGAATACAAGATAAATGGGACCAATAGCTCACCATGGTGCCAGACCTCAGACACTCAATAGCAGGCCAATTACATGCCTGTAAAAGTCAGGCTGGGTGTTCAGTTCTAAGTCATTAAGACCCCCACCATGGGCCTCTTGGCATGGCCCAACACGGGATTAGCACAGAGTGGCAGGGAACGAGAGGTCAGCCCACCGCTCTATTGCTCGAAAGGGGGATTGTGTGTGTGTTTATATGTGTCTGTGTGTGTGTGTGGGGGCCTGAAATTGCATTAGAAGGCTGTCATGGTCGACTAGAACTACACTGAATGGCCTTTTGTTTTCACCAGGATGGCTGGTCCTGCTGCAGAGGGTGGTTCATGAGACAGGAAATGGTACAGTACAGTGTATACCCATGTTGTGTGCAATGTCTCCAACCAATCGATAACCTTCATTTTTCCAAGGCCAAGAAATCATGCGTTTAGGTTCACGTTTGTTGATTTTAAATATTTAGTAAGTTCATACTATATCTCAAGCTCAATAATCCAAGCCAGGGATCACACAAACAATGCAGCATCAGAAAAGCTCAAATATGGGTAGTATTTACTGTATGCCATCCAAGCCAGGAGTCACGGTCAGTGACCTGTCAGCTTGCAAGCAGCTTCTCCCATTTCTGAAATATCCTCAGTCCCATCCTCATTCTCAGGGCTACACCAAACCACAAGCAATCATAGATAAACCACTAACCACTGTGTGCGAGTTGGAGGGCTGCTTCTTTTTTCGAAGCTTTTATTTAAAGGTCTGCAAAAAGGCCATAGTCTTATAACAGTTGTGTGTAGGTGACTGTGCTGTACAAACAAGCTTAGATAAGGGGTGATGTAGCAATGTGGTTGACAGCATGCCCTTATTTCAGTACACTGATATTAAATGTGATAGGAGTGCACCCCACGTAACCCTTTTGTCTTTCAGACTTAGTATACTAATCAGTCCATCGAAGTGCCTCTTAGTGGACCAATCAGCACCCCATCCTTGGCCGGATGCACCAATGGTAAAAACAAAGGTAAGAAGCCACAGTGTTTATGCATGTGGTCATACTGGTTCCTGATCGTGTTCATCCTGAATCGGGTCCTGAAGGATTGTGTTGCGAGAAAGGAGACACAGAGCAGAGAGCTGCATAGTTGTTTACAGCCTATGATCTGCATCTCTCATGTCACCGCCGGCCATCTCCGGAGGAGGGGGATCCCTTACTGAACTGCTCTTCCCAAGGTTTCATACATGTTTCTCTTCGTTTTCCTGGGAGTTTTTCCTGTGTCTCCTTTGAGAGTCTTAGCTCAGGTTAAGTTCTATGGGCTCATGTGACAATGCTAGAAGAAAGAGCTGTACGAAATAACATTTGATTTGAGAGAGGATTGGTTAGAGAAATTGGGATGGGCCATAGCCCAGTGTGGTGTCGCTGGGTGGGAGTGATGGTGGACATGAGAGGTGAGATGGACAACGCACACCCTTAGAGACAGAAAACAAGTGGGAGGGATAATTGTCTTAGCGGAGCCTCATAAAGCTCCCGTCATTAGAGTTAATCATCCCGTGCTGTCACCTGTGCAGCTGTGATTATTGGACTATTATTGTCACCGTGTGGGCACCGCTCAGGGCTACCTCCCTTTCTCTCTCTCGCTGTCTCTCTCTCTGTCTCTCTGTCTGTCTCTCTCTGTCTGTCTCTCTCTGTCTGTCTCTCTCTCTCTCTTTTGCTTAAACTTTCTTTCTCTCTCAGGCTTTCTTTTTTCCTCTCTCTTTCTTCCTCCTTATTTTTCTTAACATCTCTCTCCGCCGTTTATTTTTCTTTCACTTCGTTCCCTTCTCTCTCTCTCTCTCTCTCTTTCTCTCCTTCTTCTTCAGTCCCATGGAGCTGCCTTCTCACACTCCAAATTAGTTGAGATCGATGAGGGCCAGTCCTCATAGCCATGTCTTAAAGTGACACTGTGTCCTGAGCTCTATCGATGTAGTATGTGAGTCACTGTCGCCATTGACAACAATTGATCATTCTGTGCCAGACATTTTTTTTTATCCAAGACAATTACTTTGATTATGATATTTCTAACATTACAGAGACATAGCTGTGCAATCTGGTTCTGGCTCCACAAACTGGGCATGTGATTTTGAATGTTAAGGCTGAGCTGGTGAGTTACACCCTTAACTCAGAATTATCAGCACCACTCTTGCACCATCAAATGGCTCGCTTCTAGTGGCGTGGCTTGCCAAAGCTGTGTCAGTGGAACGTGACCAGAGATATGAGCTTGAAATAAGTGTGTGTATCCCTGTAAAATATCCCTCTTGGTGTTTGGCGCAGTTTGGAAACAGTTAGGTTTGTTTTCAAACTTCCCATTAGTATGCAAATTCCCTGCAACAAAAGCTAAAGTCAAAGACAGAAGTCATAAGAAAACATTATGGATGAGACCTCCACCAAGCACTTTTTTGTTCATCCTATCACCCATTCCCGTATTCTTATTGATTCATACTGCAAGTAAAGAATTCATGCAGCCTTGCTCTGCTTACTGAACAATGGCCCCTCCTTCTGCCCTTCCAGTAAGAGAGCTAAGCTCCAAACAATGGATTTAACAGGATTATAAAGGGCATCCGAAGCATAGAGCATCGAGCTATGAAAACACCTACAGGACAAGAAGGATCGTACACATTCAACAACAGGAAGATAAGTCCTTGTGTTCGCCCAGTAGTTCTGCTCGCCAGGCATCGGGTCAGGTCTGGTCAGGTCACTGTGAGCAGCTCTGGGACTTGTGGACCCCTGAAACAGGGTCAGGGAGGCAGTCTGGGCCCATGTTCTGGAGGCCTGAAGTAAAAACCCAATTATCCCGGCATTTCAGTCAGGCTTAATTAGGCTTGTCTGATGTGCAGCGGATTCATTATGTTTCTAATTAAGTCCCTATCAGTCCCAAAGAAATAATGGCTTTATGGCACATCAAAACCAAGCCGCAGCACCCTGACAAGATTACATAGCCATCTCTTGGCAATCTACCCACCGCCAGAGTGGAAGGGTATGGGGGCATGGGGGTGGGGTGTTTAAGGGTGGCATCTCCTTCAAGGGGGCAAGTCTTCATCAAGGTTGGGGAGGACTCAATGAAAACGAGATATGAGGCTCATCTATCCAACTAATCTAACCCCCCTCCCCCCATATAGATATGAAACAACCCCCCCCCCTCGACTCTACAGTAACAGACGCCCAACCAAGAGGCCCATAAAACCAGTACCCCCCAACCCAGACCCCACAGAAACAGGACCCCCTCCTATCATTCTGGCTTCACAACCAGCTTCACATCCTTCTGTTACCACTGTCTGGGGGAACTTCAATTTGATGCCTGTTGCCTTGGCGCTGAGTAATATTAATCTGTGAGTCGTATCCTGTGGCAGCATTTACTTCCTGTCCTCTGGACTGGAAGTGAAATGGATGTTACCGTTGGAGTCCTCAGATTGCTGGGCGGGAGGGACCTTTATTTTCATTTCACTGCAGAATATCAGTCTGCATGGTCTCCATGTCCAACACATGTCCTATGCTAGTGATAGCTTTGATAATGCTCCTGCAAAGGACAATATGTAGAGGTGATGTAGTCAGTAGAAATGAACTCTACCAGTGCAGTCTAAGATCCATTGTGGTTTCTTCATACCCTATAGCGAGCTGAGCTTTACCAAAGCAGTGAACACACACACACAAACACACACACACACTAAACTAATGTCACGACAACTCAACCATACAATGCAGCCTGGCAAGTCCTTTGGCTTCTCTGCAAATCTCCTGAGTCCATCACTGAAGAAAAAAGCAAACAGGCTTCATGATGTTTCCAGGCTTGATGTAACAGCAGAAAGTCTTTCTCGCTGAGTGAATGGGAACGAATCCTGATTAGAATATCCCACAGCAAAGGAGTGGACTCCAGAGAGAAGAAGTGAGTTTTTGATGTGTTCAGAACATGTATAAAAGGCTTGGATGACGAACAGAGTGATTTGGCTTCTGCAGGATGAAGCCAACATCTGATATCAGTGCTCATTTCAACCATAATATGGTCAACAAACTGCCCCAATAGGACAATTATAATGTAATGTAAATTTTGACACTGATTTTGTGAGTAAAGTTAGATAAACTAAACTCGGCCAGACTATGCATTTTGAGACAAAATTCAGAGGCAACAGTGGGAGCCAGCTTCTCACATATAGTGTAACACATCAACATAGTGCAAAACACTCATGTTCCGCAGGCCAATTAAAGTCGGTGAGTCTGGGGTGAAATCGAAATCAATAGTAACAAGAATATGGCTCTGGTAATAGTGACCACTGGTCCAGTCACTACTCTAATGAGGAGACAAATGTTCTGCCTGATAGTTGTAGTAGAAGCCAAAGCATTAGACCTACAGTACAGTACCTGAATACTGGATCAGCTAAAACACACTAACTCTTACAGTAACACACGTACAATATTGTATTCAAAAGTAGGGTATGATCTAAAGTACACAGGGTTGGATGTTTTGCATACATTTCTGCATACATTTAGCTGTCAACAACTATTGACAAGAACAGCCATTTCATTATTGGAGGTAACTCAATTGTGAGGGTACAGCATGCTTGGCAATTTGAATGCTCTGAATTGTGTGTCATACCTGTATTATAGCCTGCAGAGATGAGGGTTTGTGTATTTGTGTGTGTATGTGTGTGTTTGTGTGTGGGTGAGTGAGTGAGTGAGAGAGAGAGAGAGAGAGAGAGAGAGAGAGAGAGAGAGAGAGAGAGAGAGAGAAATAGGTTTTGGGGATATTATTTTATCGTCTACTGGAGCAGAAATATAAGCGACGGCAACTGCTGCTGGGTGACATTTTGTGGAGCGATATAGGAGAGAACAGGAGTTTGATTTCAGGTGGAAGGCTGTAAGGCACATGTTCTTGGGTAACTTAACAGCCAATCTACAGTATCTATGTCCCATTATTGTTTTGAAATGTAACTATTGTATGAAATTACATTTGACTGTATGATTATACAATATTCATTTAGTTTGGGGTGTCTTGGATTCTAGATTCTAAACATTTTCTACGATCATTTGTTGTTGTTGTTCTTTGGCAAAATATGGTTACCCACAGTGTAATACAGAAGCTGCAGTTCTCAAATGTTTTATTTGGTCACATCTGTTGAGCTGTCCCTGTTCATCCGTTCACTTCTTGGAGATGGATTGAAAGAACTGTCAGAATCAATAAAATGATGGATACTTACAGCATGTTTGACACTCAAAACAGATTCCTACATTGATTTTTCGACTGACTGTTACAAACATCAAAAACGTTGTGAGTTGTACGGAATGAGACTTCACATCCCATCACGAAAACGCAACACCAAGAACACAACACCGAGAGAATGTGTGTCAACCCATCAGCAAACACGTTCAACAACAATTCTGTTCTCAAGTGGCTCTTTTCTCAAGGGACCACCTTCAGAGTTTGTGCTTACATTTCTGGACACGGAGAAGACAACGTGTTAATAGTTTGCAGGGGTTTTTTCACCAGTAAGGCCAGATATACCATTGGCATATTCCTGGAATGAGGTATATGTTCCTGTAGAAAAGCATGGGGTTTTCAGTTGGGGTAGGCTGACGTTAGTCCATTCACTGCAACCTCTCACTCTCTCCTAGGAAATCAGGCTTGGGAAAGAGGAAGGGAGTTATCAAGGTATTTCTCACTTTTTGGCCAGCGAAATGCTGTCAGACGGCATTCAACATGAAAGGATACAGAGATGGAAGAATCATATTTCTTCCTTTCGACCGCCACATCATTCATCTGACCCAAGCCTCAGCTGAATGATCACAAATACATTGGCCTCTATGCCTGCACCTCGGCGAATGATGTCTTTTCAGTAGCTGTAATTCTATGCCTCGCCTCATGCACTCGCCCTTTAAGGTATTGATCTCTGTAATGAGGGTTGAGATTTCATAGCTTTTGAAATCATATACCAATAACTTTACAGATGCTCCGAGATTGGCTTGCTGAACGAAATGGCCTCGCTGCTGAGGACGGACACCCACGATAAATATCAGGGCTGAATGTCGCTTCAGTGTCTCTCTGACTGTTTAGAGAAGAGGTGAAAATCCACGACTCCCAAAAGCGATTGGTCTGTACGAGAGGTGAAATCAAACTATTTGGTTCACTTCAGATCAGATTGTAGTGCAAGAGATTTAATGATGATTCACATTTTAGCTGCAACTCTAAATTAGGTGGTGAATACTATTTCATTAACCTTATAAAATGTTAGTTTTATCGGTCCCCTTTTTGTGGAAGTAGTTAAAATACATTATACGGGATTGGGGGGGAAATGTTTCAATCCCGGACTATTACTTAGAATTACATAGTGAGCAGGTATTATCTTGCCTGGGAGACCACATTGACTGTGATTTAGTCAGCAAACATGGCTGCCTTTTACTTAAAAATATAGCTCCAAGTATGAAAAACAAAAACATGTGGCATTTGATTTTACACCTCATTTAGCAGGCAAAGCAGATAAGCCATTACTGCCTCGTGGCAGAGGGCTTGCTGCCTCAGAAAAGAAGGCTCCTTTAATGGCGACAGAATTAGCAGAGCTAAGTGTTTCACACTCCAAAGGTCAGGAGCATAAAGTGATGGAATATTAGCTTGTGTAACACAAATGAAATCAATTGCCTTCATGGTTCTTGAAGAGCGATTATTCTGGACATGGTGGTTGTGGCAGAGCTTTATATGATGTCAGAATATACCAACTCTTACTACGGGGAAGGAATTAAAAGCCCACTGGATCATACCATGTGTGCAATAAAAATATTTTAAAAAACTATTAATCTAATTAATTGTGTAATATTCTGTGTAAGTGACAGTACTGTGACTGGAAGTACCAGACAACATTTACTACTCTAATCCAGTCCACAACTGTATCTCAATTTAGAGTTAAAAAGAATCTAGAATATACAAAACACAAGCGAATCCCCTTAAAAATGTGCAGTATATTGTGCCCATTGTACGAGCAGTAGGAGTAGTGTTGTAGCTGCATGGTTCCTGTACACACTGCGGCGGCTCACTCCGAGAAGCCCATTAAACAGCTCTCCCTCCAATCAGACGATTTCTTCTGCAGGACTGTGTCCAACTTTCTTTTCAACCAGTCAGCAGGACACCACTGAGTCATTCTAGACCCTGTATGCACCTGCCCAATCAGAGCCTTCTCTGTGATCATTTAACATGTCTTAACCATTTGTTTCAGCTGGTTACACATACATTGCAATCATCATTTTGAAGCTTATGTTAAGTTACTTCAGTGCAGGTAAAAACACTTTCCCTTACCTAGTGTTGTGTGGGACGTCATTACTGGCCCAATAATACAAAGCTGTTCTACTGAAGCCCCGTGGACATAGACTCCAGTAATACACGTTTCCTCATGCAGACAAGACCTAGGATCATCCGTGAGTTGGGACACCATCGGCAATTACGTTTTCAGAACCCAAACATGAATTGATTGCGGCGATAGAGGAATAAGGAACCCTTGTTTGACACATTTGATCTTCTAACTGTACATTATGCCGTCAGCTGAAAATGGTCATCTTTGACATGACAGCTGGGAAAATGTCGCTTAACCTGCACTGGACTCATCCTATGAGAGTGTGAGAGGTGGTTTGATGTACTAGAGCAGCTGGGGTTCATTCCCAAAGTCTTACAGGTAGTATCCATTCCACAAAGGATGACATCTTGTTTCAGTTCACTGTTGTTAAGACCCTGTTTTAATAAAACACCTTAAACTACCAGAGGACATGAATCACTTGAAACAGCAAAACCTGTAACATTGAATCAATATCTGACAACACAAATGTTGGCCAACAAATATGGGCATCACCGACGTTGTGCTATTCTGCTGCTTTGCCAGGTCTGTGCTGTGTCAATAACAACTCTGACATCAGGGCTTCAGCCAAGTCCCGGTGGAGTCCCCATCCCCCAGTCCCATAAAAAAACACATTTGACAATTTATCATGGGTGAAACTGGATCCATCTCCCTGATGTAACGGTGGAGTGAAGCAAACCTATAAACGGGTTATAAGCCCATTCCAATTTCCATCTCCGGCGGTTCAATGTTCAATGGCCAGGTCTCGAGACGTGAACGGGCCTGATGAGGAAACGGTAGGAAAATCCCGCCAATCAGTTGTTGCTGTGGTACCTCGCGATGCCACTATCTTGGATCCTTTTCTGTACAAATACAGACTGTCATCCCTCAGTTGGGGTCTAGATCCCATGTCTGAGGAGCACGCTCGTGCTCTTTTAATTGCACAGTCATGCAGAGGGCCGTAGGCTGAGCCATATGGGGAGGGAGAGAGTTATGTGGGTGTTACGGTGCTGTTGAGCAACGTCATCAGTTCTTGAATGGTGGCATCTGGAGCTAAAGAATAACCAAAGGGAACTGAAGCTAAAAGTTGAGTTGATGAATAAAAAAGCTAGTGGGTACGTGCGTACGATAGATGCTATGGGAAAACAGTGACTCGTGCACATTGTTTATCAAGTTCATAATCAACTTTTTGCAACCTTTTCCGTTTTTGAGCTACACTTTTAGCGGTCCAGCTTAAACCCAGCTGGTTACTTTCAAACTAAAACTAGACTTTTCGACACTGCTTACTCTTATGTGGTAAGAGAACAGCTTTCATTGACTTAAAAGTTTTACTCTGGGAGACTATAATCAACCTTCCTACGTTCGCTTCTTGAGGCATTAACCGTTGGATTTTTAAGTGGGCTTGCTAGCACTTAGTGTGCCTCAAATCCTATAACCTCTCACAAGAAAGCAAGCTGTGACATTCTGGTCTATATAGGGATGCAGGACCCAAGCCAAGGTCAACTGTGCTGAGGCCCGGCTGGTTGAGTGTTTCTAAGCATGGAATGGAAATGCCATTCGACAGGGCTGAGAGAAGCTAGTCACTTAGCACTGCCCTGTGTAATTAAGGCGACTGAAAACGGTGCTGTGCCTCCTGTTTCCTTTCCCTGCCCCAACGCCCCCGCAACACACACACACACACACACACACACACACACAAACACACCAACAGGTATGTAAAAACCAAACATACACAACCACAGTCCAGACAACAACACATCCTGTATTCTCGCTAAGAGAAATAGAGACAGACTCGGACAAGTACAGAATTCACACTACACACAATACAGACACCACAAACTGCATCCAATACAGACACACACACAGGGACAGAGGGGAAAGGTGGGCTTCTGATCAACGTAGAGCCTCTTTCAATCTCTGCTGTCTGACCTTGATGTTTCTCAACCATTTACATCACAAAACTTTCTTCTGTAAGCCTCGGGCATGTGGAAAATGTCTGAGTGAGAGAGAGAGAGGGAGAGGCTAAGAATGATGACATTACATAAGGTGCGCCCAAAAGAAATGTTGAAACAGAGCCATTCAATTTTCCGCCAGACGTTATGAAGGCGAAAACAATGCGAGAGAAAGAACTGGGATTCATTCACCAAAGGACTGTTTTCCTTTATGGTGGCCACTGTCCAAGAAGAGTCAATGTGTGGTTTTCTTCAGTTTAGTTTGTCCCAAACCCTGGAGGGGAAATCCACCAGTTACCAAGGCTGACCGCTCACACCCACTCGTCTGGATTCCAGAGGCCAACCTCAGACCGCACTGCAGCATGTCAACACAGCCCCACCATTACACGTCACACACACAAACACATGCCTACCTGCCACCCACACATCCCCAAACACTCACACACATACACACTGGCATAGGAGACTCATTTCTCTCTGAAATACACACACGCGGTGTTCACGCAGGTAGGCGTACTTACACACACATAGATAAACACACACACCTCCCCTGCCGTCAGATGGCTCTATCTAGGCCTTACCCTGCACAGCTACATACTCTTAAACTGGACATAAGCACATCTGAAAATCCTCATTGACAACAGAGGACTTTCCCATGAGGCATAAAACATTCACCCCTGTGCATGTACACCTCCTAATGCTCATGCATGCATCATGCTGGCTCATGGCGCTAACGCAACACAACGCACACACACATACTCACACAAACACAAAAACTAAGCCCCTTGACATCTGTCACTGCTCACTGCTAAACCCAAAGTCAGCATTTTCAACCGTGCCAGATGAAACCACAAGGGGAACACACTCTGAGATCTCTGTTAAGGCCTCATTTTATGTATGAATTAACATTGAAGCTCATAGCTCAGGGCACAAACTCACAATGGCCCAACTCATCCCCTCAACGGGCAGGGGGAGGCAGCGAAGAAAGACAAAACGATTTTTGCGTCGGCAAGTACAAGTTTTCGTTTGTCACGAATCCCAGGCTTGTTGGGTTGGGCTCTTGCCAAAGTTATTACTGTCATAATGGCTTGGCCCGGTTGCTATTCTGGGTCCGTGTTCCGCACCATTTCTCGATGGGTTGTTCCACGCCTGTCCACTTCTCCCTGACTGACTCAGCCAGCGTTGTCTGCTCTGTCACCCAGAGGATTCACACCTTCCACACACGCGCGCACATCCTTTCCACCTTATTGAAGAAGCTAATGGCTTTTCTCACAACTCAAGTGTTTCCTGCTCTTCTTTAATCCCCTCGCTCTCTCTCACTCCCTCTCAGCCTCCCCCTCTCTCTCTCCCCCTCTCTCTCCTCTTTCCCTCTCTCTTGCTGTTGTGCTCTTTTGAGATCTGAGAGATTTCCTCACGTCCAAACCTATGAGAGAGAGAAAGAGAAGGAGAGGGAGAGAGAGGGAGTCATTTGCATACCCTGTTCTTTGAGTGTGTGCAGCAGAAGCAGGCAGACGTGTCAGGCTGATGCAGAGAGAGGCTAATGCACATTATTTCATTGAGTAACACATCCGCCCGCGGAGCCACCAGGGCCCACAGCCGGGGTAATGGCTTGACAAATCAGATCTGTCAGAATGGCCACACTCGCCTTTTCTCTCTTCCCCTCAGGTAAATAGCTAAGTCGACAGTCCTCCGGAGATCACGCTGGGTTCGCTGTTGGCCACAGCAGGGAAGGGAAAATGCAGATATTGCAGTTTCATTTCGTAATTACTTAATATAAAAAACATAAAGGGTCACCTTTCTGAAATGCCCTCACGATATTTAATGAATTGGTTAGGGTAACCCTATGTGGTCCACAACTTGTTTATGTCAACGAGCATCTAAATATTTTTTGTCACAATGCCAATACATACTGTACAGTGTACTGTACAGAATTTCACACATTTCTTTGTTGCAAAAGCTTGTTAATGGAAGTCATTATGGAAATGAGAAGTGTGTTTTCAGAGTTCAGTCAAGACACTCACACAAATAGGTTTGTCTTTGGTGGTGTGTTCTATCTAAGGAGAAATCTCCGTGCCTTGGGGCAGATAGCATAGCACAAGTACATACAATAACAAGGCAGGGAGCATTAGACAGAAAATCAAATCAAGTTGGCATGTAGCCTATTTTTGAAGCAAAGTCAAAAGGCATCAGAGAGCATTAACAACATACTGTAGTAACAATTCAGAAAGATAGTATGGAGGTGCTGGGGATTGTAGAGTGTGGCAGTATTTGCACAACATGCAGTTAGATAGCAATGCATGATGTGTGAGCATTTGGCCTAAACCTTCGATCAGCACACCTGCAGTGATTGTGAGAGGCGTGCCGTGGCCCGAGTGACATGATTGAACTAGCTGCGCCAGAAAAGTGTGTACACAATAGAGTAGAATAGAGCTTTGGCTACCACCCATTGACTATTTAAAATAAAAAATGTGCCGGTCCCCTGTGAGAAGTAATGAGCAGTCACAGGAGCACCTGGGACTCTCATAATCCCAGGTGCCTCGGGGATTATGAGAAACGCTGGGATGCTAGGAGGCTGAGAATGCATGTACTCTAAGGAGGGCTATATTTGGCCTACTCAACGATACTAGCCCAGCATGGAGGCCCTCCCCTCATTCTATGCCCTCTCTCTGGGGAGGACTCCATAGGGGAAGTTAGCCTGTTAAACATACCCGGCTCTTGAGCAACCAGAGTCTGGAAACTGAGCAGCTAGAAGATGCACAACACTGTTAGTGCTGCATTGGCCGGCACCAGAGCGTTATGTAGCTGGTTATGTGACACTTACAAAACACATTATCCATGGCTAGTTAGCATAGCATTTCGAGGGAATCCCAGATATTCTTTATACACTTCCATGCATGTCCTTGACTCAATTAGAAGGCTCACATTTTCCCAGATATAGGTGCGTTCTCATAAAACGAGCTAGTATTTGTGTGTGTCTGTGAGGAGTTTTTCAATCCCAAGGCCACAGTGATTTAGGGATTGACTGAGGATGGATGACACAAACATTTACGGATGTCTGTGTGTCAGTTGTTCTGGAATAATTACCAGTAAGAGGAGAGAGGAGGAGACAGAGAGAGAAGGCAGAGACAAAGAGAGGCGTGCTTATTAAAGTCGACTACAGGAGCTGACAAGGAGAAAGTGAGATGTGGACTGAAAGAGAGAGAAAAAAGAGAGTGAAAAAACTGCGTCAGGAAAAAGTAAATAGCAGCGATGCAGCCTGAAAGAAGAGATGAGACAGATCACGGAGAGCAGAGCAGATGGTGGGGTATTACTGCCTTGCTCTCATTACTTTCCATTCCCGCCATTATTGTTTGGGAAATGGATATTATAGAAGACTTAATAGCCTTTACCGGCAATTTCCCCCAGTATAATTCCCCCTGTCCCTCTCCTTCAAAGCCAGATGAAACGCCGGCTGCTAAGATGAGGAAGGCGGTCTAGGTGCCGTCAGAGAGAGAAATAGTGCGCCCGGCCAGTCCCCCGGTGTGGTTTATTCTCCTTGCCGAGTGCAATGCATACAAAATCAATAGAGCAATCGGAAAATCCATGAGGGGTAAAACGCTTTCAATAGGTTCCCTTTTGTCTGGTCTCGCCTTGCTCGGCTGTTCTGTGGCATACATTTGAAAGTGTCTGACGGCTGCTCCTAAAGTAGTGTGCCGCGGACTGAATGTTTCATTTAAAATATGTAGTTATGACGTTAGACTCTGACCTAGCTCGAGGATATATACTGGGATATGTATTTTATGTATGGTAGCGCAGCCTATACCAAACATCAACCTTTACTACCATCGGCTACAACAGGTAGAGAACACCAGCTCAGCTCTAGGCCACCTGTGTTCAAGCTACCATAGCTAAGCCCCGCATTTTTTATTATTCAAGGCAGGCTCCTGTTGGTTTTTCATCGGCAGATTGCGAGAAATGGCACACCGCTACAGTCTTAATTGGAATCATTCAGCATCATATCTGTACCTTGAAGTGTAAAGTGTGCGTGTAAGTGGAGGGGTGAGTGGGAGGTCAGTGCTGGTTGTAAGCTATGTGGTATTGTAGACTGTACAGTACAAGGTAGACTGGCACAAGTGTCCCATTGTGATGACATCACAACCAGCTGAGCACATTTTAAACTGTCCATCTGTTGAATTGCAACTACTGGTGCTGTTGGGATGCTTCTCCTGGGACTGTGGAATGAGTCCCCATACATTAAATAGAATGGCACATTGCACAACTTGGAAGCATCAAAAGTCTAGATTTTACATAATGGCAGTCAGAGTAAGCCCACTGTATGGCACCCTCACACTATTGCTTTGATTGCATTTAAAACTTCAGACAGACACACAGGTGTACAGTAGAGTTAGTAATCAAGGATTGTCATTGTCGAGCGAGTCCTTGAATGCTAGAGCAAGCTACGGGCCACCTTTAAGCTGTAACCCTCTCCCATCAGAGTTCACAGTACATTATTCTACTCAATGTCTGATGAATAACTTGTTCTTCTACAAGTTAGGGGACAAGGCTGTGACATTTCAAACAAAGGACTGTGTACGCCCAATGAACTTTTTCTTTACCTTTGGACATTTTGTATAAATCACAGTCAGTCAAGGAAAACAAGCATGCTCGCTTTAGATTTGTGTCTTCAGGTTGACTGAAGAGAATAATGACAACTAGAAAGGTCCCATTTCTGGGAGGTGTTCAGCTGCATGGGGTGACTTTATCACCTCCAAACCTATTGTTCAAACTAATATCAAACATCAAAATATTTGGAGAAAGACAAGAATTTTCATGGGTGTACTTACATTTTACAACCCATATGTCTGTATATTGTAAATAAGTGCATTACTATTGATCTATGAATATTGCATAGATTAAAAAGCATACGTATGCTGAAAAACATAGAATTTACTTTCCTTAGTGCAAGAGGTAGGCTAATGGTGATATGTGGCAGCCTCACATAGTTAAAACAGTAACTAAGAAATTGAGCAAAATAAAAATCCTTAAACAGTTTTGACTTAATCTTCACCTTAAGTTTTCCCTTAAGAAATCCCTTTGAAACAAGCTGATTCAAACAACATTGTATCTTAGCTGGATAGCGACTCAAACAGTACCATCTGCATCTGCTGACTGAAAATATGTTCCCAAAAACATAAATTAGCTTTCAGTGTATTTTTGTAAAAACTGCGTAAGTGGAAATACATAAAAGAACTAGAGAGCATACAATTTCTGGGGAAATTGTGAGGGTGTGCCTGCTTGTCCGTCCCTTTAAGTTTTTCCCTGGCTTCTAGTGATATTTTCAAGCATTTAGCCTACTCATAGTCTATTCTATTGCATAATAATTCATTAAGAACACCCTTGGAAAGAAGCTACTGTAACAACGTTATCACTGGAAATATTTCAGATGGAATCGCGATTCAAACAGTAGCTCTATGTCTGCTAACTTATGACATGCCCCCAGAAAACGTAAATAAACTTGACATTTATTCAGTGGAAAATCGCTCATGCATAAAAAGCTCAATAGCGATCATTGTCAGTAACGACGCAAAATGCGATATAGCCCTTTGTGGAGAAGCTGCCCCGGTAAATTGTATACTACAGTGTTCGTCTTGGTGGCGATCGTTGGTTGAACGTTCCGTTGTACGGTTTAGGCTGAAATTAAATAGCCTATTGCTTTCATGAACAGATTGACAAGTTTAGGCTGTGTCAATGAAGTTCTGGTTAGTAGTCAGACAGTTTCACCTATTGAAATACTTTTGATTTAAGGGAGTGCCGAACATGTTCTGTCGCCGTTTGACTTATAGGCCTACTGTAAACAGCTGTGGATGTTTTTGTTAGCTAGCCTACACTAGTGTCTCGCGTAGGCTACAGCGTTGCAGTACTGGTTTGAAACCAACAAATCGTTTACTTGTAATCTAATGTCATAATAAATCGTACAACGAAAATGTATTTGTGAGTAATGTTTATTTTAACGATTTAAAACAGAAGCATCATAGACCGCTGTAGTATGTGTTGCCCGGGCAATTACACTTCACAATTGTGTTTCATATCACAAAGTAAAATGAGTAAATAGTTATCACCCTGGCCTCTTTGCTTGTGGCGTTTCTGCAGCTGCCTTGCAGTAGCGTTAAAGCTATAGCCTAGCTATCTCCCAGAAGTTAACAAGCTGCTAAACTAATGTTCTGCTAGAGGTAGTCACGCGTCTTTCGTGATGTTAGTAGCGTCAGTGACTGTGGCTAGCAAGTTAGCCAGGTAGATAAAAAGACAAGCAACTCAACGGCTACCAACTTTTGACATAACGTTTTCTAAGTAATCAAAATATTGACGGATGCTTAGGGGGGCGGCACGATACCATCTTTGCTGTGCAACAGTCTTCTATGCACGTCGTATCTAATGCGTCGTTGCTAACATGTGCCGACGCTGTGACGTAGGCTAACATAACTGAGTAGTCTATCCTTTGCCGACAAAATCAACTTTATGCCACAAAAACGTTGTATGGTCCTAATCTGTGCAACGGAACGTACATAAAAGTAATAGCATATCAATCGCTAGCAAGACGAAACTTTTGACACATAGTTTGTCTATGTAGTCCAAATATTGACCGAGGATTAGGGGGGCTAAAATAAATAATAAATATATATGTGAGATAACAAAGGATGCGCCACGATTCGTGGCACACCCAATTACACAAAAAATTGAATTTTTCATAAACGGTGCAACGCTAAATTTGAGGGAGGAGTAGGATGGGAAATACTAATAAAAACAAATATGTGCGTGAGATAACAATTGTGAGCCTTGCCGTTAGCAAGAACACCTTGTCAAATGTTGTCGTTTTGTCAAATTGAACAAGCAAAGAATGATGCAGGCAAATTGATGGCTGAGTTCTGAGCACCTTTTCCACCTGAATAAGTCTCAAGCTTTCCCAAAGCAAACTATTTACATATCTACATACTGCAATATGTCAGACTGCTGACTTTGTTGGACTACAACACATCCCAGTTATTTTATTAATGAGAAAAGAATGTCCACCAGCTACACATTTTAAACCTTGAAACACTGCCAAACATTTGCAGTATGTTGTCATTTGCCAAGGGACTGTTTGCGTGAGGTAAAATGATATACAATGGAACACATTCTTTAGGCTGAGAGGCATTGTTTGAATTGATTCTGTGGAGCTAAAGCCCAGACAATAACCTTGTGATGGAGCTGAGGCATGGGTGTATCTAGCCCCATTTTAAAAGTTTCATTAGCCCCCCCAAATGCAGTACACTTTTTTCATATTTTAAATCTAAATTAGTTAATTTCTCATCCTAAAACCCACTAGAGGACACTATTTAAAAGGATATTTTCCAACATTTCTTCTGGGGGAACATGCCCCCAGACCCCCCTAATCTTACTGGGTCACAGGAGAAATTATAGATTTTATCTAGGGGCTTAGCCCCCCCAAAAGTGGGAACCTAGATTCGCCCCTGAGTTGAGGCTAAACTAAAAAGGCATAAGATCAAAACACAATTTAGAAATGATCAGAGGGTCCTCTTCCGTCACTCCTGCATCTCTTTCCAAATCTAAGGAAGGATTCAAAAACCGTTCAAATTAAACAGAAATGTGTCTGAACTGCAGGAAACACAATGCGGAATGAATACAATGTCAAATAATGAGCAATTCGGTAACATCTCAGAAAGGATGCCATCCGTTCTGGTGCATCAGGCATGGAAGCTGGAGGGACTTTGTTTCATCACATGACAGCTGTGAGGGATGTCAGCTACAGTATGGAGACCAGTCAGGAGAGCTTGGATGCTATGATGCAGGAATATGGTCAAACCTCAGTCATTAATGTGGAGTATTGTAGATAGGCACATACTCTACACACACATACACAACTCTTTCCATCCAACCATTATGTAAAATGGACGTATTTCTGTGACAGAACATCTCCCTTTTCCAACTTTATTGACTGTGAGCATTTCTCCTTTTGAGGCCACAGCCTCGGGGAGAAGTTCTTGCTAAGCGGACATAAATCCTTGAATCGGACAAATTTAGATCTGGATATTACGAGACCATTACACAAATTCATCCAGCGGACACAGAGAGAACTCAGCTTGTCAGAACCATTTCCATGTATTCGATTCAACCTTTTTAGGAGTCTCCAGTAGTTCAGATATAGAGGGTATCTGTATTCAAGAGGTTGTCGGAGATAACTTTTATCGCTTCAGTGTAGCCAAGGTTACAGGGAGAACCAATGCACTAAATTCTGTCAGTTTTTCACCAAAACACCACCACTCCACTCAGCCAATACTCTTTCTTGTCAATTTATTTGAATGTCAACCACCTCACCTCAACTTGTCCTTATCATCTGTCTACCTCCAGACACCCATTTTTGTTTCTTTACTCTCCCTCTCTCCTCTGGATGTGGCCCTTGGTATGTGACAACTCATTCGGTGTATCAATCCGCCTGTCAATCATGCAACTACTCAATAATTCAGAGCCGTATTTCTCCCGCTATCAGATGGAGAGTGATGAGGGGCTGTTGTTGCGGGTGCAACGCAGCAGGCATCAGTCTTGGCCGTGAAATTGGAGTGCCAGGCAGCCATTAACCTGTGTGGGTATGTACATATTAATATGCTTATTACCTCGCCGTCGGGATGTGAGGCCTGTAGAAGGTGGTACTCCCTGCTGGCACTTACAGTAGCACACAAGGGCACATACAATTACACACACGTGCACAAAGACACACACTTGTATGAAAACAACGCGCATACACACACAAGTATATAGAGAGCGTGCACATGCATAAGCACCTCAGTGTGCAGAAATACGCTCACACATGTACATCGTTAAACACGATGTAGAAGAAACTGCCTTATCCTAAATGCACGTTGTCCTCAGCAGGCTAGGGACGACAGCCATATTAATCATA
This sequence comes from Mallotus villosus, assembly GCA_903064625.1. Lineage (NCBI taxonomy): Eukaryota > Metazoa > Chordata > Actinopteri > Osmeriformes > Salangidae > Mallotus > Mallotus villosus. Next base: position 88,664 of record CAEFZP010005882.1, on the reverse strand, counting down.
TTCTGGCCCCGGTGAAAAGTGTCGGGTGAAACAACCCAGGGAAATGTATTATTGCTTGTTTATGCACAGAATTAATTTCTCCCCTCAACCACATCTTGTTTGTAAATGAAAGAAACAAGCCTGAGGTGAATGCGTAGCGTCTGCAGCCGTGTCTCTGTGCAGTGTACAAAGCTATTTTTGGTGAGGTCTTAGAGGGCAGATTGAGACGAGATGAATATGCTCCACATACCAACGCTTACTGTAAGTTAATGGATGGGGAAAACATGTCCAGAACAGAATATAATAGTAGAGCATAGAATAGAACAGCATAGAAAATAATTAAGTGGAAGCTAGGCCTTTAAAGAGGCCAGTCGTTGCTGCAATGCAACTGTTGTAAATGGATATTTGCACAATAATATCGTGGCTTTCTGTGGACACAATACAGCTTACACCTATGGATATTCAATATAAGGTGATTCTTGACCTAAATATGCGTCTTTCTTTCACTGTATTTGCTTTTCAGTCTGTGCCTGCCACGGGCAGTTTTTTACATTGTTGCATGAAATGTATTATTCAACTACAGTTTGTTAGGCCTCGTCGTTACACAATGTCTTTTTTGTCACACACCCATTGAAGGACACTCTCTGGGGACGCGCAGTGCGGTGAGGTCATGTCATTGGTTATCAAGCTCAGCACAGCCACTCCTGTTATCAGCGCACACTTCACCTCTGTGAGCTCACGGGTTAATGACTGACTCCCGACCGTTCTGTCCTCTGAAACAACCACTTGTGTTGTTTGGTCTTGTCCAGCATGGCAGAGAGCAAAGCATTGTGGGAACTCTAGGGGACATGAGTACTTACTTTTCAGTTCCCTCATGCCTGGGTTATAATGAAGTATATCTGAAAGCCTGCCTGTTAATGAGTTGGTATCAATAGGTCTTGAGTTAGCTTCACTGGCCACCCGAAGAGTTTGTCAATCAAAACCATATTAAAAACAGATTTTTCCTTCCCTCTCCCTAAATCGAGAGGTCAAAGCGAACTCACTAGAGCATGCTGTTTTGATCAAACCAGGATTTAAAAGATTCTTCAGCTTCTCAAACAGCCAGCATTGAAAAATGTATTCATTTGTTAAAATCATTGCTGACTGTTCAAGGAATATAAGAAGCATGAAATAATTCCTTGAGGAATAAATGTCTGTAGGCCAACTACATTTTGCATGTACTCAACAGCCTTTTGTAATGAAGCACTTTATTCAAACAAACTCTCTGTCAGTGTTCAAGCCTCCTCGACTGGCAAGTCGGCATCAATTCTGAGAAAAAGAACAGGAAAGAAGAAGAACAAATTGCTCTCCCAAACCTATTCGGCAATTACCATCATACCCAAAAAGGTGTCCATGTCACTCTGGAGCCTGAGTGGACAGTCAGCTTTGGCCCTGTATTACCCCACCGCCCACACTCCAACTCCCTTTAGAAACAGACAACAGCAAGAAGACCGCTCAGCTACTGGTGTCAGACTGTGCAGGGGAAGCTGAACCCAAAGGCTCTGGAGGCCCCGGCGATGCCCTGTGTTTGTCCCTAATGCTAGCAAAAAAGGACCATTCAATTAGGGTCGTATAGCACACAGTACAATATGATTGCATCTAGAAGTTGTATGACTGCATGTGTGGTACCTCATGTCATAGTATGGATGTAATAATATGGACCATTCAGTAAGGTCCTCCCTGTAACTAACTATATTTTCACATTCATTTTCTATAATGTAAATGCATCAGTCAATATACTGAGTCATTATTAATTCCGTTTTTCTTCTCTCTGTTTGTGTGGAATAGACCTGACAAAGAAACATGGTTCTGCGATTAGATTTGTGACCCATATGGTAACCACATCAGCCGAACATACAGTTGATATTTCCTGTCGGGTTATCGCATAAACATTTCACCATCAGCCCCAGGCCGTGTATATGTGAGTGACGGTACAGCACTTTACAGCACAGTGCCATGCAACAAGACATGCCATCGGATAACATTACCACATGAGACTAATGTGGTGTGATTATCAAGCCTTCCAAAGGCTTCTATTTAATCACGTGTGAGAATTCACGTCCCATAAAACGTGTCACTGCAATTCTCTTCCGAATTCCGATTCCAATTGGAAATGTCATGGTGAAGCAGCTTGAGTCAAGATAATTCTCTTTTTTCGGTTGTGGTACCATAACATTGATGGTAGCGAAATGTAAAAGAACATCAATTCTTCCACTCACACACACCGAGCCATTCACGTCTAGAACAAGTTTCAGGCGTTCCATCCTGGGAAAGCTGTAAAAAGTTCCATAAAGTTTTCTTTTCCACCCTTACATCTTAGATAGGGGTTATAGGTCTCAAGGTAACACATGACCGGCAGTACATTTCAGTCAGGTTTATGAGACAGTCTCTCGAAACTGACAGACAGACATAACCCCACTGTGCAGCATGAATGCCCCGTGTTGCCCTTTCTAAAAAAAACACACAATATCAATATCCCAAGTCCAGGCCATGGTGACCTATGGGCAGGGTGACATTCCCTGGTCAGCCCGTCCCACAGACTCTGCTCCTGGCGAGGCACACCGACTGGCTGACTTCCCAACAGAAACAACCTGGGAACAGGGACAAGGTCCCCAACACTGCTCCAGAAGACTACAACCACCTTGCAGGAGGTAGGAAAGGAAGTGAAGCGTGAGTGAAGCTACTGGAGGAGAAGCCATCTGGGAAATGCGGTCCTCTGCAAATCTCTTCCTGGATTCCAAGCTATACTTTGTCGATGATTTATAGAGAACTGTGTGATTTATCGGTAGCCCACATACCGATCCCTCGAGACGTGCTTCATTGTTTTTCCTTTTGTTGTCCATGTGTTGTTTCTCTTCTCACAACGTACATGGGAGTTGCAGTGCCATCTTTCACTGTAAAGAGGAATAGATCATGTTTTGTAAAAAGCAGCAAAATCATCAGATACTGGGATTATCTCATATAACTTCAGATATTGTTTATATTGCCTCAGGGAAACCGGAGGAGATCAATGGAGCCATGGAGCGTAGAAGACAACAGACACAGCACAGACACCACAACCCAAATCCCTATTGATGTGCGACTGTTGCCCATGGTGACCTGAGGGTCAACAGGAGATATATCGATCAGGATTTGCTCCCACCTTAATTGGCTGGTATAGAAAAACCAAGAGGAGGTTAAATTGAAAGGAACATAAAAAAAAGAAGAAAAAGAAACTCGCCTGAAGAAATGAACGTTTGTTTCTTGAAATATGGGGACTTTTTCTATCTGACAAACAGACGGGATGAGGTCAGTGTGAGAGGTGTGAGCTTGTTGCTGACTGTCTCAGTCACCCAGGGTCAGACAGAGGGATGTGGGTTATCTGTAACAAGACACTGTTGACGTCAACATGTTGCATCTGGTCTACTGGGTTTGATCACTCATCGTGGTTGAAGTGATTCAGAAGGACACACACACACACACACACACATGAAACGCACATAAAACACAGTTGTATGCATACTGTACACTCACGCTCTCAAATCATTACATAAACACACATTAACGCAATTTCAGGATTCATACATAAATGACCATAGCAAACACCTCCCATTGGTAAGTATCAATGTCCTGATTAAATCCTTGTTTATTGTGTGACTCATGTCTTTATTTGATTAGCAAACCTCTCAATCTTTTTGGACAAGGGATGGCCTGTTGCCATTCTGCTCTGCAGGGACACCCCAGTCACCAGCCGCCAATACTGAATTATTCAAATGTAATTAAACATGACTATTCCCCCCGTCCCCGTCCCCCCCAGGATCAATAGCGATCATTTCCTCTAATCAGAGGAAGCGTGTCATGTGGTCCGGCAGGGGCGTCATCCTTATAATCAGGGCACCGTTCTGCATCCGCATGGAAACCGCAGATCAAACACACCGATTGCTCCATCTTAACCTCCTCCTTCCCCAGCATCCTCCTCATCACCATCCGGTCCTGTCTAATTATGGTCTTCCAGGAAGCTGCGGCCTGGCCAAGCATGACAGGCCGGCCAGAGGCTGGAGGCCGGCCACAGAGACTGGCCCTGTTCCCCACTGATCACCTTCCCCTGTTTACCTGTCTGTTAGCCCCTTAACTGAGCTGTGACATCCTGTGTGTGTTTGTGTGTGTGTGTGTGTGGTGTGGTGTGGTGTGTGTGTGTGTGTGGTGTGTGTGTGTGTGTGGTGTGTGTGCGTGTGTGTGTGTGAAAGAGAGAGAAAGAGGGAGAGAGAAAGAGAGAGAGAGAAAGAAAGAGAGAGAGAGAGGTTGAGAAAAGATACATACCGATTTCTATGCATGTGTATCGTTTGAGTGAGTATGTTTACGCGAGAGCAATTTGCGTGTGTTGAGAGAGTGCTGGCTTGTGTGTTTCTAAATGTTTGTGTGTGTGTGTAGGTGTAGCCAACGCCCTAGACTAACCAGCACATAAACAGTAGTGAGTAGCAGCCCACTGGCTACAGCAGATCCTGTCCACACGATGTGCAATGCCAGCCTGTTATGTGACCCAAACCTGTGGACAGGAAGTCAGGAGCAGCCAGTCGCAGCCAAGGGCGTGTGTCCCGCCCCCCCCCTAACTGACACATCAACCAACCAACCTCTCCATACATCTCCTACATGACCCTGAATGTGACATTCCAGCCCAGTGAGGCAAAGGCTCTTGGGATTTCAACTGATCCTGTCTCATCTCTTCCGACTGAGAGGAGAAAATGGAGTCCGAGGGTGGCCAGATTTATCCAGGCTCTTTTCCAGGTGAGGGTGTAGCACTGTGGCTATTTTTGACATGGTCGCCGCATGTTAAATGCAAGTTTTAGGACAGCATTTTCCATTACTGTATTTGAGGACATTGGGAATATTTTTATTCAATCCCTGAGGTCCCAGTCTTGAAATCGAACAGACATGTGACCTTGTTCCCATGACCTTTTACTAGACTAACAAGAGTACCTGAGGGACTTGGTCTTTTGACACTCTGTGACCACATTCGCTTTCCCTTCCCTTCTAAACATCATAGATTGGCTATTGATTCACTCATTGGCTAGAGAGTTGCTTCAAAATAAATATTTATGGAATGTCTCTCATATGTAATTGAAAGCAACTGTATGAAATATTCAACAAAGATAGAAAAGATTCTATCATACAGTCTTATCCTAAGCAATATCCCAAATATATTACAGTACATATTGTACCAAATTTAAACTGATTGAAATGGAAGATACACACACCCACACGCTCATACCCACTCACTGTACACACACACACACTTAGTACACATTACTCTTGTCTGGGTGAGCATTGATCCAATGTAGCTGGCGATGGGAGCCAAGGAGCCGAGCCTCCCTGGAAGGCAGCAGATGCCGTGGGATGACTTCCAGAGACGGTTAATATGACATGGTATTACCACGACAACAGGGCTCGCAAAGCCACAATATAGCGTCTGTCACTGCCAGGGCAGTGCTAAACAGTAGCAGGCTCAATCCTACCTTATTGTCATGGTTTTGTCTCTATTGGTATTGAAGCACCAGGTTTTGGCCCTTTGGCTGCAGTTGATGTGTATTTGTTGCTTTTGAACATTCGATATTCAATATGATTAGATGGGACCTGTCTCTTGCTGCATGCATCAATCATTACTGACGATCAGGAAGTAGTTATGTTAAGGGACATTTTTTACACATCCCTATCAGGAGGGACATGAGTCATGCTGGTTAATTGAGGGCGAATTCCACTGTTAACCCCCTAAACTCCCTTTCTCTCTCTCTTTCTCTCTTGCTCCCACTTAGAGTGATCCCAACCACTTCCCCGTCCTGTCTTGCCATGTAAATGTGCTCCAAAGGACCCGACAAGATAGCGCTGTGACCCCTAGCTCCGCCCTACCCATAATCCCTGGAGAAGACACCCAGTCGCTCAAGTCGCACAACGCAGATCCACACGCGGCTTATCTATTGCACCACCCCTGCACTACCCCCCCCTTCCCACACACACCCTCATCACGCACACACACTCACACACACACACTACATACACACTCACACACACACCGATGTTGCCATGGTGGGTTTTGAAGAGCACAAATCCCTAGCCTGTCAACAGTGCTATCATAGAGCTTCAGTCTTCTGACAAGATCATGCCCTCGCACACAAACAGGCGTCCGTATCGGTGCCTGACGTCAGCGTGCGGGTGGGGAGATAACACCAGGGGCGGTTTGATTTGATTGTCAGGGCGGCTCCTAGGCAATAAAACAAGAGTCCTCTTCTTTCCCGCTGGGTTTCTGTGGCTCAAATCAGGAAGCTTAAGGGAAGGAGCCGCTGTGTGAGATGTGTTTGTCCTGGCCAGGGCTGCACCCTCAAAGAATTTTAGATACAATGTACAGTAATATGAAGGACCTTTAATTGACAACAAGCTGAAAAGACAACCCGAGACCTGCTACTGTACATATACATTCAAGTATCAAATCAAAAAGAAAAGATATAGCCATACAAGCAATGTCACAGAGGGCTTCATGTAAGCCCAAATAATTGCACCTAAACCAACCTCAACCCTCAAGGAAGATGGGGAGAAATTCAGTATGGAGTCAGACATGGATGGTGACATTGCAGACTATAGGCCCGTCATGCATCAGACAAGAGATAACGTGCAAAGAAACAAAAGCCACCTCCATTCAATTAGATCATGATGACCACGCCTACAAAGGAGAACAACGGAAAGCAACGACAAGCACGGAGATCTATCGACTAACTAACTAACTACGAGGGGGGCGAGGGACCTTGGTGGTGTGAAGAACAGTGGGTGTCAGTCTGGTTGGTGTGTGATGGATTGATAAGCGTACCATTACTATAACCCCCAGCTTAGCTACGATAATAGACGAACCAATGGAGTGATGATGTGTTATTGGCATGTGTGCTGTATTCTTCTCAAGGGACATGGACATGCTCCTTCAAAAAAGAGTGTAGATAGAGAGTCTGTGCGTGTGTGAGTGTGTGTGTGTCTGTCTCCTTGTCTTTGAGTGTTCTCTTTGTTTTTTTGTTTGTTTCTTTTTGTATGTGTGTGTATTGTATGTGTGTGTGTGTGTGTGTGTGTGTGTGTGTGTGTGTGTGTGTGTGTGTGTGTGTGTGTGGTGTGTGTGTGTGTGTGTGTGTGTGTGTGTGTGTGTGTGTGTGTGTGTGTGTGTGTGTGTGTGTGTGTGTGTGTGTGTGTGTGTGTGTGTGTGTGTGCATCTGTGTTGGTTTGTGTCTCTTTCTCTTTGTTCCCCTCTCAGTGTTTTCAAGGTTATACTTATACACCCTAATTTACGTGTGCAAGACTAATTGTGCATTGTCTTTCAGATAAAGAGATCAACACAGCAGGACCGTGTTGGCATGGGAGTTTCAGTTCCTCATTCTAATTCTCCTCTCCACTGGAGCCACCACAGGATAAGTTTCAAAGCACAGTGTCTTCCAGAGAGATGGCACCTATGGATGCCCTAAATTGTCTTTAATAAGCCTTGAAGTTTTTGCCCATTTGTTCTGATGCTAATTTGTTCCCAAGAGAAGCTGCATACAACTCTCTACAACCGAATGTATAGGATACTATCAAAGTGAATAGTATCTGTAGTTCCATATACAGTATGTCGTACCATAGAGTAAAGTATGGCTAAAGATCGGACCGTACTAGAACAGAAACACCCCTAGACTTGACCATACAGATAGCGTATGTTTTGCGTATCAACGAAGCTTGGATGTTGAGCACAGACAAGGGCAAATCTCACCAGAGAGAGCAGAGATTGGGGCAGGCGGTGGGTCTGTGTAGTGTTGCTGTTGTGGAGCTTTTTTTCCTCTGAGGTACGTGGAGGGTCCCCTGACAGTCATCCTCAACTTCAGCCTCTTCATTCAAACAGACTCTAAAGGGCAATCAAGACTCTTCGTTGACTTGCTTTGTTTGGCATTTCACAGTACACTACTCTCTTTATTTCTCGCTGTCTCTCTTTTTCCAAGTCATGAGTCACCCACCCACCCAAGTCAAGTCAGTTTTATTTATAGAGCACATTTAAAAAACAGCCGATGACGACCAAAGTGCTTTCCAAAATCATCAAATAGGGCAGAACAACAATAAATAAGAACAAAAGACAAACAACGCAATTACAGTGAACACGAGTCACCCTAAACTGACTCGAAAGCCAAAGAATAAAAATAAGTTTTAAGACGAGACTTTAATGTCTCGTGGTGGGGGGGATGACCTGATAAAAATTGGCAGTTTATTCCACAGAGTAGGGGCACCCAAACCACGCCCTTGTAGTCAGATGACAAGCCATTTGTCAAAACCACATTTTTTAACTGCAATCAGTTCCACACATTATCCGCCAATTACGACATGTTCTATAAATGTAACAGTCACTCATCCTTGTGCTCACATCTTGAAATAATAGCCATAAAACAAATCATTGTGGTCATTAAGCTGCCTAGCCCATCTTGTGACTGGATCCTACTGCTAGAAGAAGTGTTCCTTCTTGTGGGTTTTGGCTGATTCATTAAGATTATTGGCTTGATTAAAGGCTGTTTTGGGGAATTTGATTGAAAGAGAATTGGAACTCATGAAGACGGATAACTTTAAAGTTATCCTAATCCACCCTTCTCTTGAGGTATAGTTGAACTTTTTGTTTTTCTTTCCGAGCCAACAGAGTCCTGAGGTCAGACAGTCAGACACAGACACATTCCTCTGTGTCCGCTGTTGGTCACAGCCTGTGTTGAATCTGGAATATGATTCGATTTTCATACAGCCACAGTTTTGAGTCCACTTTGGGTCCTCTCCTCCTCACTTGCCCTCTCCTCGCTCTGTTGTTCTGGACAAAAAGAGAGTGATCCTTTCTTAAATAGCTCTAGGGTCTGGCCTAGTGTCCTGGGTCCAGCAGCCAGATCAATGCTTAGAACGACTGCAGCCCCCCTGAGCTCACACTAGCCCCCTCAGGGTCAAAGTTCACTCACATATGAATATAATACAGTTATGTTGCCAAGGTGACAACGCTTCCTTATTCTAATTTTCCTTTCCACTGGTTCTAAAGTTAACCTTGCTGAACCTTGTTGAATGTGTTTTTTAAAACAACACAATACAGATACCTCACAGGCTTTCAAAACAATAGCTGTTTTAATGCGTAATTAAATCCATTCAGATCCTCTTCAGCATACTCAAAAACAATTGTGTTGATCTGATGATTCTTTTTACACCAGGTGCACATCGGGCTAATTTGCAAAAGCGACATAAACCTTATTTTTTATTTACTGGGTGCGCAGCACTACAATTCTAATAGCACTACGGTATATAGTGATTACCTATGAAATCTATATACAAAACCTAATATAGTTTCAAACTACACAGTTCAGTGGCTGAACAATCGTGTGTGTGTGTGTGTGTAGATGTGAGAGTGTGAGTGTCTGCATGTGTGTGTGTCTACATGTTTTATGTGTGTGTGTGCGTGTGTGTGTGTGTGTGTGTGTGTGTGTGTGTGTGTGTGTGTGTCAGTAGTGTATACCTACAAGATCTGTGTGTTTCACAGTTGCACTTTCAATGTTGTCACAGTGGTTGCTATTGTAAGAACATGAACTTAAGTTCACCGAGTAGATGTCAGACAACTATGAACACAGGTATGCTGCTTTGTTCTCTATCCTGCGGCACATCCAGTTGGCTGGGGAGAATGGAATGTAGTTTGGCAGGTTTAGAGGACCACCTGAGTAATCAGCATGACTCAACAATACTGACAAGCATGACTCAGAGTTCTTCTACAATTGATATTAGTCACACCAGTTTCAGCAGAAGAGGAGAAAATGTCTCATTCAGAGAGAATCACCCAGCCTGTCACCCCCCTCAACTCTATTCCAGATTTACTTGATAAAGAACCCTTAGTTGTCGATGGGATTTGATTTGTTGTAGATAAACCTTTGGTACAGTTTAACTGCAAGAACATCTGAGAGGCTGTTTCTGTATACCATGGCACAGGAAGTGACAGTCATTTGAGGACAATTTGTGGAATCAAAGCATAATTCATAAATGTCCTCTCTAGTTCCTGTGTTACTCATGCACAGCCATTACGGACAGGGCTTTTTGGCTGAAGAAAATGGTTAAAACGAAAGACCATCCTTTTTATTTTGCAGATATTAAATGGGTTAATGTCAGTCATAGGTAACCACTGTACTGTTTATAATGCAAGCCTGTTTGGCTGTAAGCAACTGCGGATTCAGCCTACAAGCTCGGACTGGCCCAACTCAAAGTAGCTCCTTGTCTATCAGATGGGGATAACGGTGGATGTATTTCCCTGTCTTAGAGCAAAGTACATGCTGAGACACTGACTACCTTCAGTCTTGAACCATAACATCAGTGATGCTGGCGCACAGCTAAATGTTTTGTCTGGAACATAAGATGAATTGGGACGTCGGGCTTGCCTTTGGGAAAGCAATTTGTTTGCTTGTTAGGTTTAAGATCCTGTTTTATTTAGATACACAAATCTGGCAGTGGCATGAACTCTGAGTGGATGCCTCTGGGAGTAGTGACAGAAGCCAAACGAGACTCTCCCTCTCTGTCCCAGTTAGCAACACGGCCGTGAACAGGACGCATTTTTCACCTGAAATATTTAGTACATTTCAATATATCTTTTTATTTCTTCTCTCTGTTTTGTTGTTCTATCGTAGACATTTCACCCTTAGGTACTTGTTGTTATTGCTCAGCGGCCCACACAGTTGAACCTGAACCTGACACGTGAGTAGGGTAAATAGATTTTCTGCATGAGGAATGTGTTATATATTTAGCCTCCCAGTCAAAAGGTCTATAATTGGCAGATTGAATAAACTCCATGGCACTTAAGCGGTTATTCATTAAAACCTCTGATCTCTGTTGACTGCCACAGTTCCAGCTTCATCAGCAGCCTGCAATAATTACTTGGTATTTTCTTTTCTTCTTTTTACTGTCATAATGAAAAACCGAGTCTCTTTTTTCTCATAGAGGATGACACGGTTCTCGTTTCCGCTTATGAAGCAGGAGTTTGGTATTATTACTGCCAGTATTTTCAGGTGAATATTTAGGTCCATGTAATAAAAATGTGTTGGCCGAGCGTTTTATAACAGGACAAAAAAACTCTAACCCCACAGTAATGTTTTCCTTCAACACACAAACACAAGCATTTCATTAACCACAGTTCGTATAAAACATGTTCTGTAAATCATTGATGAGTCGAGCTGTTACCTAATCCACCGACAATCAGGGTAACAAAGAACAGGTCGTCAGAACGTGGGGCCTCGAGCATCGAACATCATACTGTGTAGCGCAGTGTACGGCACTAAATTCAGTAAACGAAGACGCCCTCTTCCAGCTGTTCGGAGAGCTGCAAGCTGAAAGTGTAGCTATCGCTTAAAAGCGTTTTTTCTCAAGCTCTCTTTGCATGCCACTATCGCTCCTTGTATGTGAACGCAGCCAATCTCGTCCCTATGACGCCGGCGAGGCTGGCCACGGTGGAGTTTGATTATAATATTTAACACACCCACCCAGAAAGCGCACTATAGTGCCCGACTACCACCAGACGATGTCAGGAGACAGCGTATAGACGGTACGGGACAAGAGGAAGCGAAAATCTCCACCTGCCAAACAGACCTAGCTAGGCTATTCTCTGATTCGAGTTGAACGCGAGACTGTCAGTGGCAGTTTCCCTTAAATCGGCTCGCATCCAAAAATATTTCCAGGGGATAGGTGATCACCTGTTATTTTGTGGACTGTCGGGCATTTTTGACATGCAGGAATTTGTTTCTTTCTGAGCATTTATGCTTGATTGATACTGGACACTGAAACCTTAATTTTGAAGAGCGTCACTGCTATATTCTATTCTCTGACTTTTGTCAACAAAAAAAGAAAAATTGAAACGCACGCACACTTTCATGCTCAGCATTTTAGAACGCATGATTTTGAAGATGGAACGGTGCTTCTGATATCCTATTTTAAAAACGACTTGTCTATTTCATCTGGCTACTTACACAACGTAATGAAAGACTACTTATTGAACCATTTGCAACGAGGTGGTCTGTCTCTGAAATGAGTCGGCTTCTTCACCTGGCTGAATATGAAGAATTCCAGCTTTTGTGAAAGATCAACGCTCTGTGCGTAAGCACGGAGTTCCTGACATAACACGGATTATGTGCGGAATGATCAGAGAAAATCGTCAACCGAACCGCATATCGTTTTTATTGCGTATTTCCATTTGACATCACCATAGCCTGTATGTCGTTGTTGTGCACCGCTTCTGCGGGTTGAACATAGCTACAGAAAAGTATTTGTATCCTGTACAAAATGATCAAGATGATAATGTTTCGTAAATTTCGAGTGTTGATACTAATGGTCTTTTTGGTGGCTTGCACCATGCACATTATGATAGACTTGTTACCGAAATTGGAGAAGAGGGCTGTTGGACCGGACTCCGGGAACGGAGGCTGCCTGTGCGCTCATAATCCTAGCGAGGAGCCGCAGAGCTGGGGGAAGCAACGTGTCAGGTCTGTAGCAGAAGCGGGCTGGCCTAACAAGCACACTCTGCGAATCCTGCAAGATTTTAGCAACGAACCGAGCTCAAATCTCACGTCCCATTCCCTTGAAAAGATTACGGCCACTGGAGAGAGAGCAGAGTCTTTTAAGCGAATGAAACAGTATACTGGGATCCCGGAGAACGGCAAGCCGCTCATCAGAGATACAAACGGCGGTAGGACCGTCCCCGCTTCCAGTGTCTCGCGACTCTCATCTCTGTTCGACCATCCCTTGTACAAGACTGGCCTGCCGCCTCTCACAGACGATGACACCTTGTTCAACGTCAATACTGACATCAGGTTCTATCCAAAAGCAGCGGGGAATCAAGAATGGTAAGCTAATAAGACCTGTTGTGTTAGTTTCAAGTTAACTAATCCTGTGTTCCCAGTCCAAAATGACCGCCCCATTATGAAGCTGATTATGAATCCATAATTTACACATGTATTATTAACTAATGTTGTGTTAGATCTTTTGATCAACTTAAGTTCTTGTAAACATCACGGGTTTGAACTTACTTTTGCTATTAATGATATGCCTCAATGACCTGAGCTCATACAACTAGTTTTAGAGTAAAAAAAGAATGCATATTAAGATGAAACATGAACATGCACGTGAGGGTCTGGTCAAGGAAGTGTGTCCATCTGATGAATAGTCATGAGCTTGAACTCAATTGTATACACTATACATAGTCTACCTGATTCATAAATGACCTGTCATTTTAGAATTGGAACCCCATAGGTGTAGTTAAATTAACCAGCCCAAATTTCATGAAATCATCAGCATTTATTTTGTGTGTTCAGATGCCCTGTGTGGACAAAGTCATGTGACAATCAAATTTAATGAGCCTTATTTTTCTGAAACTCGGTCTAATTCAACCGGAACACACAGGATAGTTGAGAGGTCTGCACAAGGAAATTAGTTCCATCTGTAAAGTGGTCGTTTACATCATCTTGAACACTCATGCAATGGTTTGTCACTCATACTCTACATTATTAAATCTAGTTGTAATTTTTTTTGTCACCATAGCAAAATGAGCTAGACGGGTTATGTTACATACATAAATGACAGTTTAATATGGCTGATGACTCTTCTGGCTGTGCATTACTTCTTTCTAGAACCACTGACAGCTTCAGAGCTGTTCTTCCTCAGCTTCATCATTATTTCCTCCCTTATTTCTTTTGTCTTACATTCTCACGGGACATCATTAACTGCCAGACAAACCCATTCATCTAGTCAACTGCTCTTCTCTGTCTTTCCATCTTTTCTATTGCGGGGTGATTTATTCATCCATGTACAAATTGTACTAGGCTCTTATAAGCTCTGTCTTTCTCTCTCTCTCTCTCTCTCTCTCTCTCTCTCTCTCTCTCTCTCTCTCTCTCTCTCTCGTCTCTCCTCTCTCTCTATCTCTTTGTCTATCACACACACACTCACTTTCTCTTTTTCTCTCACTCACTCTCACTCTCTTCCTCGCTCTTTCTCTCTCACTGTTTCACTCTCTCTCTTTCTGTCCCTTTCATTTGAACGTAATGGTCTTTCTTATCGGATATGCTCATGTTGTTATGGATCGAAATTACCTCAAGTTCATTTCAAAATGTTTGTTTTGTGCAAATTTATGATAGTGGAATGATACTGCAACAGCGTTGCACTTATCTGATACTGAGCATCTCACAGCTGTCGTGTTGAATGTCCAGAATGCTCTGCCTGAAGTAATAAGAAAAGTAAACATTCAGACAATTATCCCGTAAGGTAGCAGAGATCATGTTGTGTAGATAAGTCTGTTTGAAGAGTTTCTCAGCACACAAACATCAGCACGTTCCCCGATGGGGGAATCAAAGCCTACTACCCCAGAGTTGCAACCGAGTTTCAGGCTCAAACAAGAGGCAGCATGTGGCTCCCTTGGGTTCTCTCTTTTGGAGAGTCGGACTCATCTTCCTCCCCTCTCTTTGTCCCTCAGGCACGACGAGGGAAATGATGAAGAGGAGGAGTACCCTCCGACGGGAGAGGTGACTGCCGAGTCTTACCCCAACTGGCTCCGCTTCCACATCGGTATCAACCGCTTCGAGCTGTACTCCAGACACAACCCTGTGCTGGATGCTTTGCTGAAGGACCTGGTCTCCCAGAAGATCACCAGTGTGGGTGAGTCTCCCAGGGGAGAGTCTTCACGGTAAAGGTGAAGGCTTCAAAGGTAAAACAGATCAAGTGCTCCGTAAAGTAAATGTGTCTGTATGGTTGTGGGAAAATACTCGGTCACGCCCCAGAGCAGTTATGACGAGTGCGTTGGTGACATTTTGTTGCTGTTGCCAGCCAAATGGGTCACCTTGGTACGACGGTGTGAAAAGACGTGCCACTACACCGTGAATTGCTGCAATGGAGTACATCGTAGTATCTTTGAAAACATCTTCAAATCTTATTTTGTGTTTGTGTGTTTTTTGTGTGTGCGCGCACCCAATATTACACGCATACTTACATCAACAGGCTAAAAATAAACCTGGTTGTAGCCATTAAAGCTCCCCTCCACAGTCTCACTGATATTAGTCCCTCAATCACTCGCAGCCCGAACGCAATCGCTCATGCCCGCTAGCGCAGCCTGACGTCGGTGTGTGTATCCCACTGTTCTCCCCCGATCGGCCCATCAATCATGTGTGTGTCCCCGCTTGCTGATGCCCATTAGATGCTGCGTATCTTTTCGGAACAATTCTGAACCCCTGCCTGCGGCTCCCCCTTCACACACACACACAATGCACACGCGTGCAAAAACACACGCCATTATTGATTAGGGATATTGGAGAAACAGACGTTTAGCATTTTTTTTTACGTTTACAGTAATGCACTCACTGTAATGAGTAAAATCAAACCCAATCATAGCCTTTCTGTACTTCTCTGTCCCTCCCTGAAATAAAGATCTAGGGGTGAGGGGACAAGAGTATAGAGAGTGGGGGGGGGGAGAGAGAGTCAGAGTGGATGGACGAAAATACTAGAGTAAATAGAAGTAGCCAGAAAGAGATAGTGTGTGTGTGTGTGTGTGTGTCTGTGAGCTTGTAAGTGTAAAAGTGTGTGTTTGTGCATGAGTGTGTCAGAGAGAGACAGAGGCAGTGGCTTGCTGCTCTGTCTTCAGAATAGCTCATAAATCATATATAGGACACAGCAGTCCAGGTGAGAGAAACATGGATTCATCATTACATTACAGACCAAGCTGAGATCCTATAGGATCTATAGAGCCTGGAAGCTTTGGAGGAAAGACCTGAGATTGGAGGAGTGGCCACTTATTAATTCAGAGGGATGCCTGGATAGAGAGATGGTATCTCCGCTTCTTGCGTCATTGAAACTCATTCATGTGTTCATGCCACTCAGACTCTAGTCTGAGTTAGGCCTAGATTAGATCTAGTTGAATAATGGAGTGTGCTACGTTGAAGTCTTTTTCATCTGGGACTACTGGAAGTTTAGGTACGTATGTGTTGTTTGTGTGTGTGTGAGCATGTGTTTGTGTGTGTGTGTTTGTTTGGGTGCACCTGGTCCTGCTGTAGATGCTGTATCAAGGCCAGCTTGTTCTGGGTTATACAGCTTAAGACCACCAGCTACAGTAGGTCCCAGGGATAAACTTGTTTTTGTTTGTTTACATTTAATTTGAAAGCAATTTCTCAAGGGCTTTGGTTAGGTCACAGCACAACAATGCCTGAAAACAGCTAGATGTGATTATTTGATATTACTATCAACATGGTCTGATTTCCACATGGCACATCAGATTAAATGATTATTGTTTTCATAAAAAATAACTACCCTTACACTTCTTACCATTCGCATCTGCTCTGTGAGAGACAACGAGGGAGAGAGAGAGATACCGAGATAGAAATAGATAGAGAGATAGACACAGATAGATATAGACATGCTGTGCAGAGACAGAAAGGAAGATACAATAAGCATGAGAGAAAGAAAGGGATAGAAATACAGAGAGAAAAGAGGAGATAAAGAAATAGAGGAAAAAAGAGGAAGAGCGATACAGAAACCGGGAAGGAAAGCCGGAGGGAGAGACGGAAAGAGGGAAGGCAGCCCGAGGAGCAGCCAGCCAGCCAGTGGGCCCAACCACAGGCGAGTGTTTTTAGTGGGGTTAGGCAGAGCCACGGCGTTGTGTAATACGCTCAAGTTAATGCTCTGTAATAGATGGACAAATCCCCCTGAAAGCCTGTCCATTATGACAGCAACACAAGCCATTCAGACGGGCCTCGCAGGCCCTTTGTCTGACAGAGAGGCACGAGGAAGCCTGAGAGCGTGTCACACGGAGCCAGCTCTGCTCCTTATCTGGCAGAGTGACCGCTGATATCCAGGGAGATAGCGGCCCCCCTCTCAGTCACTCTCGTACTGGAGGTCGCTCCTTCCCAGTCGGAGGTCATTTGGTGATTGAGAACCAGGGATTTGAACTCCTGCCCCGTTAGAGTATTTTGACTCTGGAGCGATTCCAGGGCGTATTTGGTTTGAGAAATGGACGGTTCGTTGGCGGTTCTTCGTTCACAGAAAGAAAACACACAAACAAACACAGGGTAGATCGATGCCTTTAGACCACTAACCACCTAATCAGCTAAAAAGCCACCTGCAGAGAGCAGGTGCATATGGTGCCAGTACTCACTAATCTTTGCTTGTAACTGCTGCAATCACATTCTGATCATGCACAATGACCAGCAAATGGTCTAGCAGATGTAGTGGGTTTGGGGTTTTTTTTCACTCAAATTTGTCTCAAAATTATTGAACAGGTGTGTGTGTGTGCATTTGTGTGTGTGCATTTATTAGCAGATGGGCACTTAAGCAGCGAGTGTGTGCATCCATCAATGTGTGTGTGTATGCGCACAAATGGGATATTGGAGCAGGTCAATAACCCTCTCTCCTACCTGTGCTCTCTCTCTCTCTCTCTGTCTCTTTCTCTGTCTCTCAGCCATGAAGTCAGGTGGCACCCAGCTGAAGCTCATCATGACATTCCAGAACTACGGACAAGCTCTGTTTAAGCCTATGAAGTAAGTACTGTACTACCTAGCACTGCATGATTAGGCTCTGGAACCACATCAGACACATTAGCTGCTATTACCATCAGTCTCACATCACAGTGGCTGCACATACCAGGAATATTGACAGCAACCATCAAAGCTCAAACTCCTCCCTAAGTAGCTCATCTGAAGAGAAGTTGTTAGTTACTTCCGTATAAGATAATTTTTCACTGTGGTTACATTTCACTCTTTAAGACTTCAATGTCTTGTCACCAATCTCGTAAAACACTCCCAGATGAAGGACGTCGGGACATAGTTGTTATATATTTTGACATTATTTCGAGTGCTTTTCTTGCAATCAATTCCGATCCATCGTTTTCAGAGTACTTGTCATCGTCTCTTTTGGGGGTATGATCAGTCTGGTTTTAATTAACATCAACAGCATTAAGTGTTCATTAAAAATAGCTCTTCAGGGATTGTTTTTTTTCGTACTGGCGAAAGCTCAACACAAAACATCAAAACTGTCCTGCTGAGTTATTTTACGGTGAATTCCCTTTCCATTTAGACACACGGAGCCTGGGTCTAACCGGGCTGTGATCACTAGTAATTGCTTGAGAGCCTCTCTGATTGGCTTTGCTTTAGGGGAGACTCCAGGATTTATCAGCTTCGTGGATTGAATTCAACAAGGGTGTGCTGAAAATTGAGAATTGGGAGAGAGAGAGGGGAGTCGGAGTGGGAAGGAGAGGAGGATAGAGATGAAGAGAGGTGGGGAAGAGTCATTTGTTTTGAGTGTGCTGCAAGTGCAGCATGTCATCTCAGAGTCATTCAATGTTTGGTCTATTCAATTCAAGAATGGATTAAACCAAAACCTCGACATGAGATCCATTGTAAAGTTTTATTACCCGACCCACAAATAAGTAGTGGGATAAGGAGCGTGACTTGTCAAGTATAACGTGACCATGTTGTAAGGTTTTCATAACCTTGGTCCATCTGGAAACAGCCTTATGGTAAAAGATAACAACAAAAATCATTTGCAACCTTGTATTCAGTTGGTGTTTTAGACTTACACAACCACCTACTCACAAACTCACACCACTAACTTCTAATTTGCATTGTATGACTTGAGTGACTGGTGTTTCAGTGTGTGACTTTCCTAGTTGAGTTCATACACAGCAAGGGGCTGCCTGAGGAAGGTGCTGGTCTGGGGCAGTGGTCTTCAGTGTGTATCCATGGGTGTATCCTCAGCTCTAATGCACGACACAGTGCTAATATGCAGAGGAACAGCCTACAGCAGCACAAGGTGCTAACATGCAGAGGAACAGGCTACGGCAGCACGAGGTGCTAACATGCAGAGGAGCAGGCTACGGCAGCACAGGGTGCTAACATGCAGAGGAGCAGGCTACGGCAGCACAGGGTGCTAACATGCAGAGGAACAGGCTACGGCAGCACAGGGTGCTAACATGCAGAGGAACAGGCTACGGCAGCACAAGGGTGCTAACATGCAGAGGAACAGGCTACGGCAGCACAGGGTGCTAACATGCAGAGGAACAGGCTACGGCAGCACAGGGTGCTAACATGCAGAGGAACAGGCTACGGCAGCACAGGGTGCTAACATGCAGAGGAACAGGCCCAGTCAGTCTGCTGGCATCAGTCAGCTGCTCCAGCGAAGCGTGGAGGATGAAGGGAGATTCCCCAGGCTGAACCTCCTTGGGCTACCGCCGCTCTTTGGGTCTGGCAGGCTATTATCAGGCCCCCAAACACGAAGGCGACTTCAGTAGTATACAAAGAGCTGTACAAGTAAAAAATTCCAAAGCCAGCAAACAACGCTGCAACAGATAGTCATAGTAGATTTCAATGATGATCGTTGTTGTGCATATGATAATAGGTTGCCTTTCTAATAATACGTCTGACATTCTAGACTCTTTCATGCAGTGCTTTTTTGAGTGTTAAATGTGTCATCGGTGCAATTAAACTTCACGCAAGATACTGAAACTGCATTGCAGTAGAGCTCCATCTGAATAGGAGCGTAGAAAGTCGTAGATCATTAGGTCAAGTCATTATATAACGTATTTGCTTTTGAGGTTGTGGTGTACTCTGGGTAGTGTAGTTCACGGTGTTCTCGCTGATGTTTGTCCTCACCTGTCCCATTGTGCATTAGCAATCTGCATCAAAGGGGGCTTTGATGTTGCGGTTCCTTTGAGCCCAATGCAAATGTTTCTACAGGGTACAAGCAAGATACCACAACCAGACTCCATGTCTGTGTGAAGGAAACAAAGATGTTATGTATCTAATGTAGCTTATGGAGATGTCCTCCACAGCAGTCCTGATTAGTTAAGGAAGCTAGCTGAGCCCTCAGCGTAGATGCTCTCTGACATTCTTCTCCTATTTCATCTTGCCATAGAGCCCTGACTAGGAGATGAGGGGGAGTGTGTGAGTGTGTGTGTGTGTGTGTGTGCTCGGGAGGGGAAGGGGGATAGAGAGCCTAAGCAGGCCTGGAGGGCTTCTCAATCGAGAGCGTCATCATCCTACAGAGAGTCTGTACTGCCCAGCTCTGGTAGAGAGCATGGGGAGAACACAGAGGCAGAACCAGAAGGAAATAGAAGCAAAGAGCGGCCGCAAGAAAGAGAGAGAGGGAAAAAAAGAGGGATCAAGAAATTGAAGCGATAGGGGAGAAATAGAGGAACGCAGAGAGAAAGAGAACACGCTCATGCTGTAAATGAATGATGAATTAAATTTCACAGTTGTGAAAAGCAGCGAAGGATTTTGAAGAGTTTCAGAAGTAGATGAACATTAGAAAACGAGGATGATGGAGAGAAGCCAGACCATGTGGAGGATAGAAAGAGAGGGATAGAGGGGGGAGGAGTGGTCAGAGAGGAGGAGTGGGTGAGGGGGCAGGAGGCAAGGAGGCAAGGAAGCAGTTGGCAGTGCTGCCTGTCTGGGAGTTGGCACCGCCAGTTGGGTACTGGGCTCTATCGCTGCAGAGCAGAGACACACCATGCCAGGGACATCCACCCTGGGTGACTGTCTGCCATGCTGCCTCCCTGCCCCAAGCCTGGCACTCATCCTGGCTACCCCATCCCATGCCTGGGCCAGAGCCCAGGATCTGGGCATGGCGTGGAGCGCTGTAATGTCCATGTCATGCTAATTGGATTTGTCAATCGCGAGACAAGCAATGCTCACCCAGAGAAATGCGATGACAAATTTAGATTCTCTTCAAACTCGAGATGACAAACCACAGTTTTCCCTGAGTTCCCCTCGTCGCTTTTACTCCCTTCAAGTTTGACGGCGGCAGTTTGGCTCTGGTTCAAAATGTTTGACATCGGCATTGAAATCGTGAGGCTCTTTGATTCCAAAGGCCTAGAAACGTCCCTTGTTCTGTCCCTGGGGCCGACCCGTCAACACACAGGCTACACTCCATGTACAGTTACACGTGTGTGCGTGCGGGGTCAACGCCACATATCTAGGGCGTGCGTCCACGGTATGTACAGTACGTGTGTGTGCGGGCGCGCGCGCACTGTGTGTGTTTTTGTTTGTGTTTGTCTGACCCACATGAGCTCCATTGGTTGTGACAGGATACTGGGGCTTGTACTCTGAGGCAGATTAAAGCAGATAGCTGGGTGGCAGCCTAGCTGCTGTACGGCACAGCAGACATCTTTGTTTTCATCATCCCAGAGGTCTGACCGGAAGGCAAAACGTGGACTGATGTCTACTCACCAAATGTTTCGCAACTTCCCCAAAAGTTTGATTGTAACTGCATGCCCTGGTGATGCAACTGTGTGCCAGGTGTCAGCGCCATTAGCTGCAGGAGATGACAACAACAGCAATGCTGTTGTAGCCGAGCTCTAACACACGTGACCGTTGACTAGACCGCCGTAGACTTAGCATGTAGGTCAGACTGCTCCTCTTGTACATCTGAGTGCAACCTTGGGGAGAACCCTGGTATCACAGCTGAAGAACATTGTAGTTCTTCACTCGGCCTACTCGTTCGGTTGGTTTCCCGGAGAGTTTCATTGACTCTCACACACCGACGCTGTCAGCGGTGATCTCCACGAGCCCCCGGAGAGGGAGCGGATCACTGCTTCGCCGCCTTTGGCCTTTTTAGATCGAGATTTGAAGCTGATCATATTCTCTCCCAAGCTGCTCTCAAGCTACCTAGGTAAAAAAGTAGAGAGGAGTTCTCTTTTCATGGATCAAAGCCATGGCGTACACACAAACCCATACACACACACACACAAACACACACACGCAGAGAGGCACAGGCACGTACACACACACACACTACAATTCATTCCTCGGTATTCGTACCACAGCTGAACAAAAACCTTTTCCACACCATCTCTCTTCTCCTTTTGTGGTCAGGAAGCATCAGCATTAAACAACGGGTGTTGAAAACCAGTTTGCTTCTCCTTCTTTGTGGCAGTCAGAAGAGATGAATGTTTTTTTCTCAAGGAGCCTTGGAGGCTCGTAAGAAGGCCATTAGCTTTCATGAATTGAAGGCCCTGCTGAGTGACGTTTCTTCTGTCCGATTATACCAGTGTGTGTGTGGTGTGGTGCGTGTGTGTACGTGTGTACACACGTGTCTTATGCGATGAGACCGACCTGTCAGAGCGGATGGAGCCTGTTACCAGGGACAGCTGTCGGCACAGCTGCCGCACACGCACACACTCACACACAGACATACACTCGTACACAGACTCACACCCACACACCCTCACCACACACACACACACACAGACACACGCTGCAGGGGTTACAGAGTTTGTGCACCCTCCATCACCCACACTTGCTGAATGCAGTTCTCAGGGAGCAGCAGGCAGCCCAGTACTAACCTCAAAACCGGATGACTGTGAGTCCAGAACTTCCTATTGGAAGCAGGCGGCACACAATCTAATCAAATTTGGTATAAGGGACACAGTCAGAGATGGTGGCAAGTGTGGGCCGAGAGAAGGACCACTGTTACTGGTGGTGACACTAAGTGGATAATCTATTATGGGGTCTGTGATGGGCCATAACAAACTGTGGCCCATATGTCAGGGAACGGCAGGTGTCACCTTGACTCACACTCAATGAGAGAAAGGGAGTTGGACAGAGAAGGGAGAGAGGAGAGAGAAAGAGAGAGAGAGAGAGAGAGAGAGAGAGAGAGAGAGAGAGAGAGGGGAAGGGAAACAAGGGTGAGAAGGGGTGAGATGAACGGCAGGGGGGTGAAGTAATGGAAGACAGAGAGAAAGAGAGAGAGAAAGAGAGAGAGAGAGTTTAACTGTTCAATAAAGCCAGTGGGAAGAATGAATGGTAAATGGTCTGTTTTGGTTTGGCCTGGATCTTGTTATGCTGTTTCTAGTTTCCTGGACTGTGTATTAAGATCGCTCTTCCATGAGATGTGTGAGCTTGACGTGGCAAAATGCAGAGGATGCAGTTTAAAGCCCTACGCAGACACACTCACACACACACACAGACACACTGCACACACACACACCATCTCCGTGGCGCTGGTCCCATGTAATGCTTTGAAGACATCTGTTCCCCAGCTCAGCCTGTAGCCAGAGCGGCCCAGCTCCAGGACTCTGCAGTCTCTCAGGAAATACTTTTTTAATATCACCCTTAAGCTGATTTGATGATGTAAACGTGGGTCGTTCTTCCTAAATGACCCCCCCCCCTTCCCCATTGCCCCCACCCCCCCCCCTCTTTTCTCTTTTCATCCCTCCCATTCTTCCTGTTCTCCTTCCGTTTTTTATCCTCGGTTTGACTTGTGTAGAAAAGTGTCGTCAAAACACAGGAGGATAACAACAGCTACATGCTCCCCCAGGCACTCTGGCTGGAGGACAAAGGCTTATACACCCATTTCTCTCTTACTTACTCTCTCTCTCTCTCTCTCTCTCTCTCTCGTCCCTCTTGCACAGAGACACATTTCTTGTGTGTTTTCGAGAGACGGTCAAAACATGGGAAACTCCATGGAGAGAGAAGGGAGGGAGAGAGATAGAGGAGAGCAAGGGATGGAGAGGGAGAAAGTGTGTGTCAGTATAGTGATGAGTAAAGACTGAGCTCTAGGCCCGGGGGAGATCCTAGTGGAGGTGATTACTGGTGCATTAAAGCACAAGGACGCTCAACACTGAGTCATTAGAGCAAAGTTCCCTAGCTAGCTCTGCCTCAAAGTCAGCAAAACGCCCTAATGTTGCACAGTCCGAGCTAACACACCATCCTTCATTCGCTTGAATAGGTTTTTTTTTGTTTTTTTTATAGTTGCCTTATCATGGGGTCTCGAAGTATAGTATCAAAACGGTTTGATACTATTGGAATTGCAGGTGGAAATGTTCAAGCGAATGCATGTTTATTTTTATACTGTTTTCGTGGTACTTCTCACTTCAGTGTGCTTACTTTGGGGGAGTTGTGTATGCGTGTGTGTGGGAAGGGGACAAGGGTTCTCCGTTCAATCCTTTCCATCTGTGTTTCTGACACATTTCAGTTTCATTTGTCAAGACCCAAGAGGATGTAGATAAGAATAGCTGTCCTGTCATCTGTGTTCTCTCTCACACCTATCTCTCCCTCTCTCCCTCTCTCCCTCTCTCCCTCTCGTCTCCCTCTCTCCCTCGTCTCCCTCTCTCCCTCTCTCCCTCGCTCCCTCTCTCCCTCTCTCCCTCTCTCCCTCTCCCTCTCTCCCTCCCTTTCCGGATCGCTCCGTCAATCCCACCTCTCTCTCTCTCTCTCTCTCTGGATGTCTATGTCAATCCAACCTCTCTCTCACTCTCTCTGGATGTCTATGTCAATCCCACCTCTCTCCCTCTTACTCTCTCTGGATCGCTGTCAATCCCACCTCTCTCCCACGTTCTCCTTTGATTTCTGTTCTCTCTGGTGCCCCCTCTCTCTCTCTCCTGTCTGCCAGCGCTGTCTCCTCTCCTATACCTGGCACTCAACATGTGCCCGTGTCTTCTTCTACTCCGACAGTACTTTTTGTCGTTGACATGCACAGGCATAGTGTCTTTTTATAGTCAGGCCAGGCAAAGACAAGAGAGCCTGGTGCCACACACACAGACACACACGTTGTCTCTTACACGCCTATTAAGGCACAAACACTGACACACACACACACACGATGCCTCTCAGACAGCCCTTATGAATGTTTTACTAGGTCAGCTCTGGCGGTGAGCGTCTTCTTTGGGTCTGCATTTCCCAGAATGCCTCTTGTTGGTCTTGTTTATTCGATTTGCCGCGGTGCCGCTGATCCTAAGCTGGCCTCTCGCCTGTTACACAAATGCCTCCACGTTCAATATTTTTAGAACCCTCTTTTTTTTGGTCCTTTGACAAGTGTTTTTCGGCACCACCGATGCACTCCTTATGCGCTTTCCTTAAGAGTGTCGCTGTGATTACAACCTGGTGGTCTGGACTCGTGCGAGGGCTGGGGATTGGGAGGAGGGGAGGAGGGGTTGGGGGTTAGAGGGACAGTTATGTAATGCCGTGATCCGTCCAGGGTTTTGAACGGTCGTCGGTTTGCATCCTTCCCCACAGGAAGAGCTGGCGATTTTCAATCCGTCCAGCATGTCAGTGATGGTAATCCTCTAACAGACAAGGCATGGAATTAGAAGGGGTTCCTGTTTGGGGAGCAGATTATGAATTGTGCATTTAGTGTAACGACATGTCACCATGTGACATGCAGCGTACAGCATGCCGTGGTGTTCTCCTGTTTCCTTTCACACACACCATCAAACATGTTCAGAGGCTGAGATACCGGCTTTAAACAGCAGTACCTAGGGGATCAATTAGAGCATGAGATCTTTTCCTTTTCTCTGGAGGGTAAACTACCCTTCATTTAAGGATGACCCATCCTGACGGATGGAACATTCCGGTTACAGTAGCGTTCTGTATTCACTGCCATTGAGCAGCATAGTATTTCCACCGTAATCCGTTTTTGCCATTATGCCTGACTGTTATGGTATGCCTACCGCAAGACTCAAATGGGAAGTTCTTCCTCCTTGTCTTGAGATGTGTGACAGGCCCAGTGAGTCTGGAACTAAGGAGAAGCCTGTGTTCTTCTCTCCAAAGTCGAGGGTTTAAACCAGACATTCCTCGCAAGTTTTCTTCTTGTTTCTAAAAGAAGGACAGGATCCAAGCCTAGAATTTTGGTAAGCCATGGTGTCTGAATACAGCAGACAAACTAGCACAGGTGGCGAAGGATAACACCTTCTGAGTCTAGCTACTCTGTGTTTATCTTAGGAGGATAACACCTTCGGAGCCTAGCTACTCTGTGTTTATCTGAGGAGGATTTCAAAGCATAATTGCCATCTTAATTGGTTTGGTGAATCTAATATCTATGATTAAGACTCGCCATCTTAGCAATTCGTCATGCCTAGGTGGAAAGCAAGTTAGTGCGTGCAAGTTCAATCTCGCTAATGGGACTGGCATTTTCTAAATTCCTGTCTGTCTGTTACTGTGTAATCTTTTTAATTGTTTTGGCTGCACATTTTCATTTGAACTGGGGCGAGAATTTGCACTTTTTTCGAAAGAGAACAATGCAGAGTTGTAGTTCCTTCTATCTAAATCCCTCTAGCAGGTGGTACAGTGTTTAGGATCAATAGGGAGCACTCTGCCCCAAATTGCTTTTCTCTACATACAGGCAGGTAGATTTATATCCCCAAACCAACACTGACGACTTAAAAAGATGAATGAAACAAATATTTGCTTTCTGTGACATAGAGAGCATTGTGGTTGTGTAACACGGGCCCTTATTGTAACAAAACAAAGGTTAATAGGTTCCTTTGTGACCAGCCTTCACTTCTCCTGAGCTGCCTGATAGACAAGATGGCGATTAGAGGATGTGTGACTCTCATGTCCCCCCGAACAGAGAACAGCAGGGGGACAAGAATGGCGGCATTGTCAGCCAATTAAACCGGACCCTGGGTCTCTCTCCCCGGGCTTTGTAGGAAGCAGGATGTGGGAGGGGTTCTGCTGAGCAGGTCTGGTATCAGGGGGCCTGAGAGGCGAGAACCTGATCTGGGAGTTTGTATGGGTCAACCCCCCGCCTCCTTACCTGGGACAGAGGAGCGTCTGTGTCGACGGGTGGACACTCTCTACCTGTCTTTCATTCTCTTTTCCTCCCTCTCTCTCTCTTTTTGAGACCCTTGAGGGTTTAGGTTGGTTGAGGGGCAGTTCTATGGGCGTATGTGAAGCCCTCTGTGACATGCTTGCGTGTAAAAAGGGCTAAACAAATACATTTTGATTTGATTTGATTTGATTTTTCTCTCTGTACCTCTCTCTCTCTCTCTCTCTCACTACCTATCTTTCTATCTCTCTCCACCTCTTTTTCTCTCTCTCTTTCTCTCGACCTCTCTTTCTCTCTCTACCTCTCCCTCTCTCTCTTTAGCTCTACCTCTCTCAACCTCCCTCTTTGTTTATCTCTCTTTCTCTGTCAATATCTGGGCTGGTCCTTGGTCCTTGGGTGCATTGTCCACAGTGTCTTGGTGTCCCTGGCGTAACGGGTAATGAGTTTGGGCGTTGGTGAATTGATGCGTATGGGCGTCTGTATGTCATGTTGAAGAGCATGTGTGTGTGCATGTGTGTGTGTGTAAGTAAAGCAAGAACTGTAAATACTAGATAATGCAGAAACATTATTTGTTCAGGTATATTAAACATTAGGGCCTAAAACTGTTGGTGAAACCAGATTGTTTACGAATCTCAAATCCCCTTTTTCCCACACACATTCTAGAAGGAACTTTGTTTTTGAGCTAAATCCAGGGCTTCAAGTGTTGGATGAATCCAGGGCAGGTCTGACAGAAGGACAAATATGGCCCTCCAGATGTTTTTGAAAAGGCTTCACCACTTCCACACCCACCATCACCCACTCCCTGACCACAATGCCATCCTGAACCCGGCACTTACCACTGATAGATGTGTTCTATTTAAGACAAGTGCACACACACACACACACACAATAAAAACATAGAGCATAACAAGGATGTTGACGGATCTAAATAGAAAACCGCCACTTTGGGAAAAACACGAACGCAAACACCAGACCACGATCAGAGACCTCAACCGCACCCGACGTTTCTAGAAAGATTGTTTTATTTCCCCCTGCTTTATCCCTTTAACCAAGCTTGGCGTTTGGGATCATTTCTCTGTGGCTGCTTCTGTGAAATCAAGCCTGAGTGGTGTGAACCAGCAATGTTGAGAGCAACTGACAGATTGCAAATAGAGTCGCTGGCTTTGCTCAACACATCATAAAAGTGTGCAATAAATGAAGGAGAGAAGAGAGAGCATGTAACTGCTGTAGTCCAAGATATGGTGGTTGGACAGGTACAACAGTGTGGGCTAATAAACACATTCATTAAGAGGCTAAATAAAAGACGGCGCCATTAAATCAACAGCAATTCTGTCATCGTTCAGGCGCTGCTGGTAAATGGCATTTTAATGAGACTCGCGTTGGATTAATTAGGAGAAAATGGCTAGCGCTACCGAACCTGCCAAGCACTCAGCGCTTGTTGTTGAAACCATTTAGAGACTAAAATAACCGCTCGCCCAGTCTCCTGCTCGCCACCAACATGCCTGTGTGTGTGTGTGTGTTTGTGAGGTTGTTGTTTGCCTGTTTTTGTGGCGCGTCCAGGTTTTCTAAGTAGACGCAGATGGAGGGAAAGCTTCCACCCGGCAGCCATGTTTTATTTGAGGAAATAGAGAGAGGAGGGAGAGGAGGAGAGGGAGGGTGGGTGGAAATGCTCCTTGCTCAGCCCTTGTTGACTGAGCCGGGGACACTGAAGCTGCCAGGATCCAACTGAGCTGCTCAGCTACCGTACACACACCGGGCCAGGCTGAACTGTCTGCAAGGAAAAACAAAACTGGGAAAAAACAATAGTGGGGCATAGAGAAAGTATTCTCTGTACAAATAATTGAAAAAAGGGAGAGAAAGACAAATATTAGACAGTGGGGACTAGTAGATCGACAAGCTCTTATCATTAGGTCAAATCAATCTAATTCATTTGGATGACACATCTCCAGATCTGCATCCCTCCCAGATGGATAATAACCAACGTCCAAATGCTTACTCACGACCCAATTAACTGCCACATACAAAGAGCTAATGCTCCCAGGACTCCATTTGGGTAAGGAAATAATTACAAGCCTGGAATTATCATATTTGCACTCATTTACAACTGCGGTTAAGAAAGCACTTCAGCTATAATTGAATCCATTCTTAAATGATCTTTACCAAAGGACTGGTTTTGAGAAGGCCTTTTAGAGAACCCCTCACAGAGAAATGTTGATGGCTTTCCAGCTCTGGAACTTATTGGATTCTGGCTGGAATCACTCACAACCCCATTCTATTTCTAAGCTGGAACTCTCCAATTCACCTGCCAATTTCCACTGAAGAACCTGCTTTGGATTTTCCCCAAAGAATGAGAACATGATACTGGATTAGAAACCACATTTGTTTTCCCTAGTTGGAGATTTCAGTAGCCCTTGTGACCCCATATTATTTGTATTGTAGGAAATTCTAGATTTATGACTACAAGTATTGCACACTTCCCTACAAGGAGACCAGCCTGAGGACAGAATAATTGGAAAAAACAGTCATGGGTCCTCACCTTAAGTGGGAGTCTTGAAGCACATATGCTCTCACACTGTATATTCACAGCTGTGCACTACAACTGCCTAGTACCGCTTATCATTTTTTGACCCATATCCTCCCAGCACACCTTTTTAACAATGGCTCTCGATGTGAGTAGAGAGAGAGAGGGACAGAAATGCCTGAGGCGTGGTCTAATGTGTTTTCTCATCTACCAGTGTCAGGTGGCTGAGCGGTTAGGGAATGGGGCTGGTAATCAGAAGGTTGCTGGTTCGATTCCGGGCCGTGAAAAATGACGTTGTGTCCTTGGGCAAGGCATTTCACCCGACTTGCCTCGGGGGGAATGTCCCTGTACTTACTGAAAGTCGCTCTGGATAAGAGCATCTGCTAAATTACTAAATGTAAATGTACCCACAATCCTCGGCGTCTGAGAAACTCTGAGGGAGAAACCTCGAGCGAGCTCCTCAGTTCAGCGGCACACCTTCACATGGGCTTTTTCTCGTCGACTCCATCTGGCATGTTTTTGCTGAATCTGTGAGCAGCCCAGCATCCGGGCTTGTGTACTCAGCAGCAGATTCTGGTGAGAACCCATTGATTTTATGTGCGGCGTTAGACACAGACACACACAGGGAAAGTGCTTAAGATCCCTATCACAGCTAAGAGGCTGAAAGCCGTCCAGCTTGTCCTCATTACCACAGTGATAGTCCTTGTGCTTTCTCTGTGATCCTTTGTCGCTCTTCTAAGCCCAGTGTCATAGTAGATGACATCTCTTAGTATACCCATTCAGGCTCTAGTAATGCCAAATCTGGGTGTTTGAGGTGAAAGGGGGAAGCCCCCCCCGTCCCCCTGTCCCCCGCGTGCCTCCCCCTTTTTCCTCTCCCGCCTTCCTCTCTCTCCTCCATCTTCTCGTCTGCACGTCCTTCCTAAAGACATGAAGGAATGAAGCAACTGGCCAGGCTGGGTGAATTCCTCAATACTGTGTACAGTGTGTTTGTCCGTTCCTATACGTCCCAGTATGCTGAAGGAAGAACTCGGCAGCCTGGTTACATTCCTCCATTCCTCCTGCATCCTCATACAGTGGTGTGCTTCTAGGACCCCCAACAGCAGACCTAGAAACGTATTATCTAGAGATTACACCCAAGATGCTATAGACTCCATGTAGATAAGCATAGTGTAACAGGCACATCCTGTACTTTGTATAAATAGACACATTTCAACCTCTATAAGGAAGTCTTTAGTATAGACACTGAACCTTGTGTATGTGGTTACCTGAACCCGAGTGTTCGTTGACCTGTGCGTGTCCTCATCGGTATGTACTTTTCCGTCACATTGTTCGTCATCCCTCAACAAAGGCATCGTGAAATGTGAATCCTTTGAATAATCTTGAAAGAAGACTTATGCAGTTTGTTCTATTGCTATAGCAGGATAGAAAATCACTAATCCAGTGTCGGTAAACACAGCAAAGCGCCTCTCGCGTAGAACACTTGTCATTGTTGTGGTCGTGTTTTTTAGGATGCTGGAGACAGGTTGGCTGAGTGAGTGGGTGAAGAGAGCGAGAGAGCCATTAGGCAAAGGCCTACTCAAGCCTAGATAATCCCCCCCTTGGTAGGAAAAAGTATGAAATAAAAACATTGGCAAATTTGGCTGCAGGCTTCCACCTCTAACCCAATGATTGTCTTAATCCAAATACCCAACCTCCAAAGGCTATCCAACCAACCTGGATTCAACCCAGTGCTGACCTCTTGGCTCCATGTACATCTGTTCTAAACACAGGGTTTTATTCGCCTCTGTGGTATTCTCTTACGGAAATGGCATCAGGCTTGTTTTCAAAGATTATCTGCGCCACTGATGAGAATTCATCTCCGTGTCATTGCTTATTCAGTGACGCCTCGCCTTCTTTTTCCTGTCTCAACTGCCACACGCGCTCCGCCGCGAGAAGAAAGGGCAGAATTCACAGCTAATGCCCTCTAAGAAATCCTATTCTAAAATGGGGGATTATGGATTATGTAAAGAGTGGCGGTGGATGTACACGGTTCATCGTTTCCACTGAGGGAGGCTGAGTGGTGTCCTGGGGTATTGTTTTCACTCGGAGAAGTCTCTGAAAAACACTGGCAAAGAAACAGAGCAATACGATATGACTGTGCCAATGCACTGGACCTAGAACTGATCCTGGTCATGGCGGGTTCAGTGTGATTTATAAATAACTTTATTGTCCTTTTCATGGGGACAAACAGTACTTGTGTGCAGCATGTATTCATTTGATCATTTCATGAGAAATACTCAATATAAGACATCATACATTTAGTGAAAGTTAAATTGAAACCACAACATTTAATATATTGCTCTATTTACTTAGGCTTTGTTAATGGCAAATACATCAACATTTATAATCAGATTGGAACAGATGATGAGATTAGATTATCCTTAATAGCTCACTGCAGGAGAGGGAAATGAAATTGTAATTATGCTGAGCTTTAATTAAGTCCACATTCACACACTTTACTTTTGCCAATGGTTTTCATGGATTTAGTCAAATCTCTGTAATATATATATATATATGGAATGATGAAAAGTCAACTCAAATTGGACATTTCATTATTTTGGAACACATTACTTTGTATAATTTAAATCCTTTCTTCCCTAATGTTATTTCTTAATCATTTTGTGACTTGTTTTAAAAAACAGACCCAAAAATGGCAACGTCTAAGCGTGTATACTGTAACCACACACCCTAGTAGCCAAACATTGTGCTTCTCTCCACTGTGCATCATGTTAATAATGTGCCAGCCCTGGATGCAGTATGATACACATTCCACCTGCACCGCTAGATCCCACCAGAGATCCCACTAAGATGATTCTGTAGTGATTCCAAATGATCCCCTAAAGCCTATACGATATTTCTAGAGCTTTGAGTTGGGTCCTCAAAGTGATTTCAGGTCTTTTACAGAAAGCCGTCGTTAAGGGCGCTCTCTGTGGACAGTTAAGCCCTGGGGATATAAACTGAATATGCTGTGCCGGTCAATTAAGGACAGAGCCAAACCGGGTCTGGAAATGGCCTCTGGCTCACACACTATATGTATATGTATGGAGCAAATTGGAGCACATACTGTTTTTCTGTCGGTGAGTTACAATTACATGTGAGCAATTCACAGCTTGAAGTCACCTCATCTCAGAAACAGGGTTCAGATAAATGTCCCCCAAAAGTAGCTGACACGTTGTCGCTCTTGTTGAATTGTGGCACAGGCTTTGTTGATGCATCCAGACCCCTGCAGGGCAAATGCATGCGCTGAGAGTGATTATCCAGCAGGGGGGGGGATGTCCCATATGTCCATGCCTGATCCCCCCTCCAGGGGCTCTGGAGATGGATCGGTGGGGTGGAGGGGGTTGGGGGGGGTCAATGAGTCTGATCTTGGTCTGGTTGGGGGGGGGGTAGTGGTCCAGCTCATGCCTTGGCCCCACACATGCACAACACGTCATACCCTTCTCTCTGTTTTACCTCACGGTGGTCTTTTGTTTGTACACTGGGACAGGGGAGAATGGGGGGAGCAAAGGACCGAAGAATAGGAGAAGGAAGGAGAGAAGAAAAAAAAGTTTACGAGCGTCCCTGGGAGGTTGAGCGCCATGTTGATGACGGTGTTGGAGATGAGTGTTGACGGCGCAGGGAGAGCGGGAGAATCAATGTTCAGTAATCCTCTGCAGTCACAGACCCCAGGGCGGCACTAATTAAAAAATACAATGACCTCCGATTCTCTTCACTCAGGAATGCAATTACCACAGAAACATGTACTGCTTGTAATTATGGCAGGGTATTGTGGTGTGGGGGAGGACTTCTTGTCGAGCTATAGAAACCAAATACACTAAATAGTGGGATTAAAATGAGAGTGTCAGTTGTCAGTGTAGCATGGGCCGAATTGAAAACAAGCATCTAAGTGTTTAATTTGAAGAAGAAAAAAATCGTATGAAGAGTGTGGCGGGTAGTACATCTCCGTGTGTGTGAGTGTCAGAGGACACACTGTACTGGCGAACATCTCCGAAAATGTATTCAGCACCCTCATCTCATCAGCATCTATTACTGAAACATGAAAGAAACTCTTACCTCGAGGGATGATTCCTCATCTACTCCAATGCGACCTGTTCTATCCAGAACAGGGTACAGTTGCAGTGTTGCAGTCCCTGACATGTATATAGCTCTGTTGTCCATCAGACAGCATCTCATTCAGAGCAACTATCCATGAGTTGTGTAACATTGATTTGAAATTCAATCCAGCCTATGACAAGCTGAGCTCGGGGGGTCCATAGATTTACGCTGATACGGATGATAAAGGGATCGGAAAGGGTGTTATCTAGGCGAGAGAGGGAAAAAGGGTGAAGAGATGTGGAAAGACTGCAAAGAAGACTTTTCAGACAGACGCATGCACGGGTGCTTGTGTGAATTCCTTTTTTTACCTAGTTTCCGTATTGGATGCAATTCACTGAAATAGTATTCACTTGGGACTGACATACATACATGCCTTCACTGACATAAAAGGATGGCTTATGCAATGTCCCTTTCCACCATTTCTATCTTCTTCACTTTAAAGGGAATATTCTGTATTTGACCAGGTTTTGGTGAGAACATTCGGCACATCTGTGAATAGATAGATTTGCTTTGTGTTTGGTCCTGCCTTCCCCACCAGAACCCCTCATTTGCTTGTTAAGCAGTTGATCATCCTAATATTCCCCAGATCGGCAACATAGACTAAAGAGCCTCTTTCAAAATTAGAAATAGTTTAAAAAAAGATTCATGATATATTTGGGTGAAATTTGTCTGTAAGCAACATAATCCTTTTTTCATGCTGCCACGTCATAGCAGAGTGGTTATTAAATAAATCTAAGCAGGGACGGGTTGGAAGGAGAGAAATTAAATGTGCAGCACAATATCCAGCTAGATTTGGTGAAGCAAAGCAGGTTGGGACCCTCGAAGCGGAGCAGAAGTGTATAATATTCTTACCATAGATTTATTTAAGCCTCTCTTCCACTTTTAGCTGTCAAGCTGCTACTGGGATGTGCTAGCATGTGGCTGACTTCTCAGTCCTTCCAGTTCTGTCTGTCTCTCTTCATACTGGTACACGGAAAGACGGTACTTTGGTTATTTTCTTTGTTGCCTTGTTGACTGACATTTCAGAACCAAGCTCTGTGTCAGTGTGTCAAAACGTATTCGTATGCGTTTGCACTTGTGTGTGTCGTTGGTTACATGCGCTTTTGTGGGAACAGTCAGATTGAGGCTTCATTATATGATCATATGATATGTCTCTGTCAGTCACCAGACGGACATGCCTCTTAGCTACTCTCCCTTCTGCCTCCTCCTCTTTCCCTCCCCTTCTCCTCCCTCGCAACTTAGACTCGTCTCCCCCTGTTCTTGTCTGCATGTGATCCGAGACAGACACGGGCCCAGACAAAGATACCTGGCAGAGAGGGCCTGAAGTCAGCTGTGGATTATGTACAGCTGATGGATCTCACTCTCCCTACTGAGTGTGTGCGTGCGTGTGTGTGTGTGTGTGGTGTGTGTGTGTGTGTGTGTGTGTGTGTGGTGTGTGTGTGTGTGTGTGTGTGTGTGTGTGTGTGTGGTGTGTGTGTGTGTGGTGTGTGTGTGTGTGTGTGTGTGGGGGGGTGGGGGGGTGTGGGGGGTGTGTGTCTGTGCGTGTTTGTGTGTGTTGCCAGCCTGCTGGCAAAAACAGTAGAATAGAGATGTCATTACAAGGTCACACAGTGCAGTGTTGGAGAGCCAAGGTCGTTCTGCACAGGGCTTATCTGCTGGGGGGTCTTGTTTGTTTGTGTGTGGGTGTGTATGTGTGTGTGTGTGTGGCCGGCCAGCCTTTTTGTCATTTCAAAGGTCACTGTGGTTGTTGAATAAGCTTTGTAGATTGTAGAGACTGTGTATTTAAAAATAAACTCTGCAGTGCACTCAATACATACAGTAGGTGATGGAAGAAGGCTGCTTATAGTCATATGCTAACCAGCTGGCAAAGCAACCACATGTGGTAAGGAGATTTGACCAATAATTCATGAGGAGCAAGGCCTGTAGAGCAGGTGTGATTATACTCTAAAAGAGAGAAAGGTAATGTTAGGATGTATTTTGCTGTGAGTCATGCAAGAGTCAGAATGATTCCACATTTTGTAATCATGTTCACACATGCGTCTCACAGTATGTACAGTCTATATATTCATATCTGTGTAAATATAATTTTTGGACTGTAAACTACATGACTCACAGGCTGCTAGCATTCATTACTGTACTTTCCACGGTCCCTCTCTTTTTATCTGTTCTCTCTCACCTCCTACCTTTACCTCTCTCTCCTCCTCTCCCTGTCTCCAACTTTCCCTTTCTCCCTCTCTGTCTCCCTCCCTCTCCTCCGTTCCCCCCCTCTCACTTCCCTCCCTCTCTCCTCTCCCTCTCTCCTCTCCCTCTCCCCCTCTCTTTCTCTCTCTCCCCTCCCCCCTCTCTCTCCTCTGTCTGTTGTAGAGCTCCTCTAGGGAGGTTCCAAGGACAGCTTGTCTTGTTGTCACATAGAAAAGCTTCAACATTATGTTGGTAGGCTTTTAAACCTTCCACCCACACACACATACCTTGTGTATTGTGGACTTGTCAAACACACATAAAAAAATACTTTTGACTGCATAGTTAGTGCCTGTCTTTCTTGAATTGTCAAAGCCCTTTTTACTGTAACATTCATCTATGTAAACAATCAAACTGAGTTATGCTTCTGTTTATGGTGAGTAAGGGGACAGCAAACAATCCCTTGTATTCTAAAATGAAGATGTTGTAAATTCCATGTTGTAAATCTCGTCATGGCAAACTCATATTCAACAGCATGAAGTCTGCATTGGAGACTTTGCCGAGACATCTCTGCTGCCCCCTTCCTGTCAGACTAAACACTGACAGAGATAGAAAGATAAGCAAATACAGAGAGGGGCAAACAGACAGAGAGAGAGAGAACGAGAGAAGAAAGAATGAAGAGTCAAGAGGTTCAGAGTACTAAAGAAAGAGAGAGAGAGAGAGAGAGAGAGAGAGAGGAGAGAGAGAGAGAGAGAGAGAGAGAGAGAGAAGAAGAGAAGAAAGAAGAACGGGATGAGGGCAGGGCAGAGAAGGTAAGAATAAGAGAGGAAAGGAGAAACTGAGTATTAGAGAGGAATGAGTCAGCAGCCTGGGCCACAGCTGGCGAGCCAGGCCAGCCCTCCTGGTCTCTCCCAGAGATACAAGGCCTGGGGGGGCGGGGGGGAATCCCAACAGGGAAGGGCTCATAACTTCCTGGTGTAAAGAGAAGCAAGCCACAGCTTTTTCTATCAGGGTATCGGTCAGGGGTGGGAGAGGAGGACGATATGCATTACTCTCCGTGGCCTAATGGAGGGAGAAAGGGAAAGGAGGAGAGAAGAGAGGAGGAGGAATGTGGGCTGCGGGTTTAGCTGACCTGGTTGATCGTTTGTGCAGGCGTACGCTGGGTGGTAATGGGCACGCTTGAGGCCAGGTGCGTGCGTGCGTGCATGTGTGTACACTCATGCTGACCCTGTGCACCAGCAGTAGCAGACTCAGGCCTGTGTTATAGACTGGGTGTATGTGTATGTGTGATACAACTGCGCAGCCTCAAAAACTGTGTGATGATAATCACAAATGAAATTTTAAGTGGACTTGAATAAATGGTTTATGTTGTGACTTAATATAAGTAAACGACACAACAACTGACAACTGAAAGTGAAAATGTTCTTACTGCACTGGCTGCCAAATGACGTAAGTGTCAGTTCCTATGAAACAATATTTAATTGGAGATTGAAGTGTTGGACCCTTAGCACTGTGACTGTTCTACACCTGTCTCTTTACAGACATCTACAGTATATATGTTTTCTTGACTGTACTTTGTTGACATTGTCCAGCTAACATTGCCCTAACATTGTACCACTCTGTGTTCCAGACAAACCCGTGACCAAGAGACACCCCCAGACTTCTTCTACTTCTCGGACTTTGAGAGGCATAATGCAGAGATAGCTGCCTTTCACCTGGACAGGTGGGTTTCTGGCTGCTACGTTTGTGTGTGTGTGTGCACCCATCTGTGAGAGAGATGTAAGCTAAAGTAAGCAGGACCTGTGTTTATTACAGTGTGTGTAGAGATGCATTGATGCACAGCGCTCTGGCTGGCACAAACCTGTAGCATTTAGTCAGACAGTACACACACACACACACACACACACACACAGTAACACGCAAACACACACACTCACACAAACAAACACTAAATCTGCAGGTGTCCTACGACCAGGCTTTAACCCTCACAACACAGTGCACACACACACACAAACACAGCCACTCAACAGGTGTGTTGCTGTGACTGTGGGTGTGTGTGTGTGTGTGTGTGTGTGTGTACTGTAGTCAGAGAGCGACAGCTCGGCACCCATCATGTACATGATAAGCCAACACTTTTAAGCTGCAAGAGTTGGATGGGATTTGATAGAATGGAATGGCATAGTGCTGTGAAGTGAAATCTTCATATGACCTGCCTCAACAATTACACACACTCCAACGACAGTTACCTAGGATGACGGGTACGAGTAAGTCTATGTAACGCACAGCTGCTATGCATGGTAGATGCTCTTACACATTGTGAACACACATGCCCACTCCCACACACATGCAAATACCCATGCAAACACACACACGTACAATTTTGCACGCACACACACACGTACACTCTCTCACACTCACACCAGCCTATGGGGAATGCCCAGCCGGATCCAGTGGCATGTGTTTGCGTGGGCGAGGGTAGAGCGGAGAGGAAACCAGAGGCATACCAGAGCCAGCAGGGCATCATTCAGAGGGCAGGGAGGAGGAGGAGGAGGAGGAGGAGGAGGAGGAGGAGGAGGCGACCGCCTGGATGTTTTTAGGTTCTGGCCCTGACTGACGGTTGGCCCAGTCGTTTGGCCCACGGCCACCCGAACCTGAGGCCCTTGGGGAGTCAGCCTGGCCTCGCTGGAGGCTGCGGGCTGAGTATAGGAATGTGGAGGAAGAAGAAAGAAGTAGGATTCTGCTTCTTCTGACTAGCGTCTCCTTACATTTGTCCTGAGATAGCTCTGCTGCATATACTGTATGTGGTTGTAGTTAACGCATAATCCCAACATCATGTGCTGATAGGTAGGTTGGGAGATATAAATTGACAGGAAGTAGAGTCTGGGACCATGACACACAGCAGCCAGAGTGGTTTTAACTTAGCACCCTGGTGACACTGTGTATGAGTTTGACTGAAGTGTGGGCGCACACACGGCACACACACACTCACACACAGGTGTTTCTTTGTAAGCCGTCCCAACATGACTGTGTAGTTTGCAGCTCCTGAGTGCTCTCACCTGCAAGCTTGGGTTTCATCCTCATTGGCTCTGGTTTATCTGTGTGTGTGTGTGTGTGTGTGTGTGTGTGTGTGTGTGTGTGTGTGTGTGTGTGTGTGTGTGTGTGTGTGTGTGTGTGTGTGTGTGTGTGTGTGTGTGTGTGTGTGGTGTGGTGTGCGTGTGCGTGTGTGTGTGTGTGTGTGTGTGTGTGTGTGTGTGTGTGTGTGTGTGTGTGTGTGTGTGTGTGTGTGTGTGTGCGTGTGTGTGAGTGTGCGCAAGTGGTGTGCGTGAAGAAAGAGCCATTCACTTGTAGACGGTTTCAGAGAGTAGAGGCCAATGAGTCAATGAGAGCACTGCTGTAGCAGGAGGGCAGATAGAAGAGGACCAGGGGGTTTTGCTGGCTCTCTAACCGTGGAGTGGAACGGAAGTGGCTGGAAGGAAGCTCAGAGAGAGAGATGATGAAGCCTGATCAAAAAGGAGAGAAAGGATGAAAAGAATCCTCCCCTCTTTATTCCATTGAAGTCTCCTCTCTTTGACCGCGTACACTGCCCGTCAATAAACAGCACTTCAGATGTCGATTCGAAAAAAAGATGCATTTGAGAAACTGATTAATTATTCATTCGTTTATTGGGGAAACGGCAGACATACTGTATACCAATCTGACAGCTTCAAGTCTGGAAGTCTGGAATCAAGTATCGTCGGGCTGATCTGTAGAAATCTCTAGTTTGGCCTCCGAAGTAGTATAGGTAGTCAGTCCCACAAGTGGAGTTTGAATTTTCACACATAGTTCTGTATGGCGTCATTTGCAGTATACATGTCAAATTTAAACATGTTTCCCTCTTCTCCCAGAATCCTTGATTTCAGGCGAGTGCCGCCGGTGGCGGGGCGGCTGGTCAACATGACCCGGGAGATCCGAGACGTGACGAGGGACAAGAAGCTCTGGAGGACGTTCTTCATCTCCCCTGGTAAACACGGTTTCACAACCTTCCTACCTTCTGTCTGCCATCCACAACATTCAGAGTTTCGCTGCACCGTTGTACGGAAACCCTGATTTCAGAGATTTGGATTCAAGATTCACATTCAGCAACACAGTCTGGAGTAGAGGATCTGGCAACTCACAATATGTGAAGCATTGTGTCCTCCCAAAATCTTTTTTTTTACTTTACTATTAAAAATGGGAGTAATTGGTTTCCTCACCTGTTGATATTGAGCACATGGTCTGCACTTAAGCATCACTACCACTTGGTGGCAGCATTGAACCAGGCTACTCCATCTATCTCCTCTCTCTGACAGAGTCTGATAAACTCCTATGTATCTTAGCTTTGCATAAAGAACATTATGGCATGGCAGGGCTGAAGTCTTGGTTGAGTTGTTTCTACTAACGAGCATCTCCCCAACCTCAGTTTTCAGGCCTCAGACGTTCTGACAGGAGTATCAGAGAGACTTAGACATTGAGTCTCAGTGCTCTCCTACCTACCTTACTGAACCTCACTTAACCCCAAAAAGAAGAAGCCAGTACCTACATGGCTAGCTAGTCCTTTCCTACTCCTTCTAATATCCTTTTTTTCCGGATTCCCTATTAACTTTCTCTCTTCCTTGCATGCTCTCTTACTGTTCTCAGTATTCGTTTTTTTCTTGTGTATATTTTTCCTTACACTACCTTTCATCTAAACCCACTCATCCTCTCTCTTCCTCTCCTCTTTCCTCCTCAGTCTTCCGCTCCCCTCCTATTTCCTCCTCTCCCGGTGTCAAATTGCTGCTAACCTGAACTCTCTTTCCTCTCTCTTTCCTCCCTTTCTCCCCCCGCCCCCCTCCCAGCCAATAACATCTGTTTTTACGGGGAGTGCTCCTACTACTGCTCCACTGAGCACGCTCTGTGTGGGAAGCCTGACCAGATTGAGGGCTCGCTGGCCGCCTTCCTGCCTGACCTGGCCCTCGCCAAGCGCAAGACCTGGAGGAACCCCTGGAGACGCTCCTACCACAAACGCAAGAAAGCCGAGTAAGACATGATGACCTCTGACCCTTTCAGCCCAGGATCTCTCCAGTCTCTCTTTCTCTTGAAAATAATTGATCAAGTTAGAATAGTGCAAATCAGTCAGACCAATATAAGTTTTTCCCCACACCCACGAGTCCTATCAAATCCAGTTGTTTATAGGTTTTCACAATAACGAGAAAACTGAATAGAGTGAAACAACTCAATGTGCCACGGATTCGAGTAAACATTAGGCATGCATGATAACCACAAACAGTTACAGTAGACAATGGCTTGTTGACTTCTCTTGGCTTCAGACAGTTAGAAGTTAACAGACAAGAGCCTAGCCACTGCTACACAGGTGGGGAAACCTCACCGAACATCTCCAGTTTACTTAGACACTGGTCTGATCTTCATGGAGATAGCCTTCAAGGAGTATTTATGACCCTTCCAGGTATACCAGTTAACGCTGGTTGCAGAATGAATCGTCTTACCCCACAGATATTCCTCATTAGGGTTAGCATGATGGCAGTTATTGTACCAAAATGCACCATAAAAGTAAGCAGCACAGTTACAAGACCCTCTGTCTTGGTCTTTGTCAAATGTAGAGAATTTGTAGCCACTCTGGTAGGAGAGAGAGTCTCCCGCTCCTCCATTCTTGAAGCCTGTGACAGCCATCTTGTAGCCATCAGACTCTGGGCCCACAGAGAAGGAGGAGTAAAACGCAAACACCTTGCCTCCTGTAAAGTCCTCCATGTCCACTCTCAGCTCGTGCTTTCTGAAGTTGGTGAGGGAGTGCAGGTTGTCCAGTCCCAACCAGAACTCTCCATTGGCACTTCCAAAGCCAGCTTTGTACTGATCCCAGCCTCTGTAGAAGTTGGTGCTGCCGTCCACTCTTCTCTGAAAGACGGTCCACTTGCCTTCGTCAGAGGCCATGTCACAGTAGACCTGCACT
Organism: Mallotus villosus; assembly: GCA_903064625.1. Classification (NCBI taxonomy): domain Eukaryota; kingdom Metazoa; phylum Chordata; class Actinopteri; order Osmeriformes; family Salangidae; genus Mallotus; species Mallotus villosus. The sequence continues at coordinate 47,310 of CAEFZP010005882.1, read as the reverse complement.
GGCTTGATTGAGGGGTAGATGGTGTACTGGTTTTAGCTTCTAGATCAAAGCAGAGATGTCCTGAAAGCTTTGGTAAGCCTTTTGGTGTCTTTTTATAGCATCTAGCAGAAATGTTGAAGGAGACTCAACCAACCGCATGGTGACCAAATGTGACTGGACTTGTTTAATGGAATGAATGCAAACCCTTAAAAAACTCTAGTATGTACCACTAGAATTCTTATCTGATATTCTTCCAGATGAAGTTTGATTGATGGTGGTTTCACAAAATAAGCCAAGGAGGAAGGCCTGATTGTTTGAGAAAAAATCTATTTTCTACAATGAGGTATTACCTAGGTAATTAGGTACATGGCACAGTGATATCCTGGAATCCTACATCATTAGTCATACAAACCTTAACCACGGTCAAACAGCATTGTGTAAGTATCACTTACAGTCAAAAGTCCCACCGATCTAAGATCAGTGATGAGTAACAATTCAGAAATGTAGAATCCAACACTTGGAGTGGGGCGACAATTATGTTGGTGCTCGAATGTATCAAATGTGTCCATCCATCACTGAGAAAATACATTTGTTGTTTGTGTGTGTCCGTGTCCAGGTGGGAGGTTGACCCAGACTACTGTGATGAGGTGAAGCAGACACCACCATATGACCGTGGCTCTCGTCTTCTAGACATCATCGACATGACCATCTTTGATTTCCTCATGGGTAGGAAAGAAGCTCACATTTACTTGTGTAAAATAAAGAACAAAAAAAACATGAAACCCCTTGAGAAACATATGATATATGATAGTTCAAAACAATGTCTCCTCATATCTGACTATGACGTTTATTCACTGAAGTTAAGAGAATTGATTCTTCAAGGAGCTGAACTATATCTAGTTCAGTCAAGATTTGAGTATTTATTGTTACATGACATGGACATGTAGATTAGACTTTGGCGGAGTGGATGATCTAAGAGAAGCACTCCCTGTCTCCTCGATGCAACATGTACATACATGACATATGAGGCAGGGAGTAATAGAGATATAATCCCCCTGATGGATAGAACACACAGACAGCATGGGGGAGAAGGGGGAGGGTGGCAGCATCACTGATCATACAACAACCAGGGTGAGTGTGTGCGTATCCGCACGTCTTTTAAAGACGCCTTATCGGACGCGCCCAATGAATATGCGCTGCTAATATGGGTGTAGTGGGTGGAGGAAAGAAAGGTGGAGTAAGACGCCTTACATCCCTCATAAATGATGACGCGCGCTGCCCGGTTGCCCTGCCTGAACTAGCTGCGCTTATGAAACAGAAGTCTTCCAGAAGGCCAAACACTAAACCTACCAAAAACAAACTCCCCCCATCCATCCCACCCCCAGGTAACATGGACCGCCATCATTACGAGACCTTTGAGAAGTTTGGTAACGAGACCTTCATCATTCATCTGGACAATGGTAGAGGGTAAGACCAGAAGCTATATACTATATGCATGCACGCACACATACCCCACTAGCAGAGAGCTAGTACATCCCATCTGACTGTAATGATGACACATACAATACACACTCAGACAAAAGCAAATTGGGGGCGTCGATCTGCTGCCAATGAGAGGTGTATGTTTAGGAGCAGGTCTATGGGTACATGTGACATTGTCACCCTCTGTGACACTGCTTGTAAAAAGGGCAATACAAACAAAAAGGTGGTTTGATTCATTGGTACTTCACTCTGCAGGTTTGGAAAGCACTCACATGATGAGTTGTCCATTCTGGTGCCCCTGAGCCAATGTTGCAGGTTAGTATGCTGTCAGTATATCCTCTCTCTTTGACACATGCTGGCTCTGAGATTGTTTGAAGATGAATTGTCTTAGTTAACATTGTGTTCCTCCTCCACCTCATGTCTCCAGGGTAAGGAGGTCGACCCACCTGCGTCTGCAGCTTCTGGCCAAGCAGGAGTACTTGCTGAGCTCCCTGATGGAGGAGTCTCTGCTCCGTGACCGCCTCTCCCCCATCCTCATCCAGCCCCACCTCCATGCCATGGACCGGCGCCTCCGTCTGGTCCTGCAGGTGCTGGACGGCTGCCTGGAGAAGGAGGGATACGCTAACGTGGTGGAGGATGACCGCGCCAGGGACAGTGCCACACACAGGAACCCGGGACACAGGTAGTGAGGCCTGGGATGGGGGACGGGATGATCAGCCTCCTTCTTTGTCCTGCTCTGGGTCCCATCCTGGAGCTCTGATTGGAGGGTGAAGCGTGCGGCGGTCACTACACCATGCACCTCCATTTTGAATTCAGTGAATTCCAAGACTTGCCTTCAATGCCTCTATGGACCTTGCCCTATGTGTGTGTGTTTATAATAGAAGTACTGTTTGTTCACAGAACAGTGAACAGACTGGAGAGGCCTGGTTTTGTTGAAGAAACATATTTTATTATTTGTATATGAGAAAGTGTATAGAAGATACAGTACATACAGGCCATGAATTTATTTGTCATTTGAGTGCAAAGTCTGTTGTTTTTGTGCTGAGCTGCGGTTTGTTGATTCCGTTGTTCTAAATCAAGAGTGATATTTCCGGCAGAAGGCAGAGAAAATGATGGTCTAAAGCTTTATTTTAAAATACAAAGTGCAAGGAACGGATATTATTTATAAGATATTAAACGTGACACAATTTGATACGTTTCAAATATGTTTTTACGCTACAAGCATTTTTTCGTTTTAAGATCTGCTCGTTATGTTAAGTTAGTATCTAGCTCTTAATTTCTGCAGATAATCAAACTAAAGTTTAATTTTATGATTCTTAGTATGTTTCCACTCTTGATGATAAACAAGGAACAAGGAAACAGTAAAACTCTGTTGTCTTTTTCCACTGAGAACCAGTTATCCTGTCAGTGTCCATGGTGGTTGAAAATAAATCAGATTCTGTGGAACACAAACACATTCCATTATTCTCGAATCAACCCGCACTTCCGGCGTTCTTTGTATAGACTTTCAGACAATTCATCAAAACAAGGAACATAAGTATATATGATGTGTGTACTTGCAGCTAAGCACGTGCTTGTCTCTGCTGTTCTGCAGTTCATATGACATGGAGTATTAGGAAAACAAATGATTTGTGCTACAGTATATACAGAAATATTCATCTGTGTCAGCATCTCTGAAGGGGAATATCAAGAGGGATTTTATTTGATTCTTCGTACAGTGCTTTAAACACCTGCCCTTTTGTGCATAACATATTTGTATTCTTCACCATTTTGCCCTTTCAGGTGGAACTATTTTGTAAATGAAAATAGATATGTGGACATGCGACTATAGAGGTTTGACCACACCATGTAAAAGATGTTTATCAATTACAACATCCACTGGTACAGCTTGAACACATGCTAACATCTGCATAGGATGAAAGGTTATTTTCTGTTACACTTCCAGCAGGTACAATAAAAGGTAAATTGACAAATTATGCCTGTGAAGTACTGTAAAATACATTGACGTTATCATTAATTCACGTGTAAAAAAAACTGTAAACAGTTAAAGCCATAATCTGGAGTTGCTACAGCTGGTTGGCTGGTACACCATCAACAGCACCAAACTCTGAATGTTTTCATTCTGAAAACGACTGTACATCCAGCAGCTCCCGGGGAACTCAGAGCTAACTAATGGCCCTGACAACTCCAAATTATGGTAAAAAAATATATATTATTAGGTTTCTGACATTGCTTACGCTTCTTTTCTGGTTGGCTATTATTTAGTGCCGCATCCACATCATTTTGGAGAGGAAACAGAAAAGTTGTTAGAATTTTGAAAGCAATGAGACGGGAAGCAGACATTTACTTTCACAGCCAAGTCCTAAAGTATGGTTTACCAGTGCCTCTGCAAAGATGGAAATACTTGAATGTTTTGGGTTGCTACATACAAACAGGATCTGTAAACTACTACACTAATAATCAGCCTGTGTGACTTGGAGCGCCAGGCAGACAATAGTCTCGAGTGTGGACAGGGTTAAGCCACCCTTCTCCTGCCAGCGATAGCACCAGACCACCTACTTTGGATTTTCATATTCCGACTGTAAATATATATAAGTACTTTGAGGACATTAGAGGCTGCTCTGCTGCCCGTAGCCATACGCTTCTGTTTTCTTCAACTGCATTGTTACTGTGAAGATAAATCTGTGCAATAAAAAAAGAAATTAGAAATAATGTGCCTATGTCAATACTTATTCTGGCATTTGTTGCTTAGGCGGTTGCCTTAACTGAAAAGTGCTGTGGGAAACCCTGGGTTTTGCTTGGGCCTTTCCATGATTTGCACTGATGTGATTGAGAAGACCCCTGGATTACAGGTGAGGAGACCCCACCATAGATCTCCTGTCTGATACACTGGTCTTATGTTTAAGGGGGTTGCCTTCACGCAAAAGGGATCACCCAAGCCAGAGAGGTCACAGAGGAGCTTCATGAACACAGGCAGCAGAACTGTAAAGTAGAATCGAAAATTGGTTTTAAGTTCATCACACAGAAGAATGTGTTGTTAACTACCCATCCGAATTCGAATGGAAGAAAAACACACACAAGTATGTTAAATTAGGCTTTAAAATCGTGAGAAAATCAGCAGTCTTCTCTGCTTGAGACTGGGGGGGCTCAAGCTCCGCCCCCTCTAATTTGTTTAATTTATCAACAACAGCAACATTAGCTAAATCAATTGCAGATATCAGAACAGACCTACCTGCAGTCTCTGAGTGTTTTATGTGTTACTTACTTTGTCTTTGCATCGTACCGTCTGAGGTCGCTGTGACGTAGATAGGTTGTGTTTCCCATCTTTGCCCCACCTATTCACCTTATTCCGCCCCGCCCACCTTTTTTAGTTCCGTTGTATTCGAACTTCCTGTTTGCCGGGGATATCATTCAATTCAATGGAAAACTGCAGAAAAGTCCCGCTGCTAAAACATTATATAAGGTTGGTGGATTTGTGCCAGTTGTGCTATGTTCCTGTGCTACAACAAGTCACCAATACACCCTTTCACTGGATGGCTTGAAAACGACTTTTAAGTGTCAGATCGCTGCTCTGCTTTGCTGCTATAAGTAGGCGTTACATTAGCCACAAACATACGATGTTCTAACGATTTCACTGCAGGGCATATTTTCTATACCTTGTTTGAAAGCTTAAGCTTGCTATTAGCCATAAACTGCAAATGTATGAGTGACAAATTACACAAATTGTGCTGTAATAATAAATAGTAACAACTTTTTCATCGAGGGTCTTTGGTAGAAGCTTTATTCAACGTGTTAAAATTTACATGAGTGCACTAGTAATCTTCCCTCGTATCTAATGACAAGTTAGCTCCAGTCCTGCAATCATCCAGCGCAATATGGAAGGGATTCTACAGGGGAAGGAGCGTAGCACAATTATATTTTTATTTCAATTTTGACCAGATTTGAATATTGGGGGGGATATGTCCCAGCCAGAGTGGTTTAAACTTTGTTGTGGAAGAAACATCACACTGTTGTAATTAGGAAGATGGGTAATGATTATGGATGTATATGATTGAAAATGAAACTTACCTCTTTTGTGCATATGCTATATTACTGTCCGGAGAAAAATTCCAGTCTGATCCCGTCTTGCTCACGTTTGTTGGAAACGCTGTCACTCTGAATTCTAATAAACACTCTGCTTTAAACTTTGCTGAATTTCAGTGCTGTTTCAAACTTTGAGAATTGGTTGAAGACATAGTATATATCTTTCACTACAACTTAGCACCCTGGTGACACTATGTATGAGTTTGACCGAAGTGTTGGCGCACACACGGCACACACACACTCACACACATGTGTTTCTTTGTAAGCCGTCCCAACATGACTGTGTAGTTTGCAGCTCCTGAGTGCTCTCACCTGCAAGCTTGGGTTACATTCTCATTGGCTCTGGTTTATCTGTGTGTGTGGTGTGTGTGGTGTGGTGGGTGTGGTGTGTGTGTGTGGGTGATGGTGTGTGTGGTGGTGTGGTGTGGTGGTGTGTGGTGTGTGTGTGTGTGTGAGTGTGCGTGTGTGGGGAGCGCAAGTGGTGTGCGTGAAGAAAGAGCCATTCACTGGTAGACGGTTTCAGAGAGTAGAGGCCAATGAGTCAATAAGAGCACTGCTGTAGCAGGAGGGCAGATAGAAGAGGACCAGGGGGTTTTGCTGGCTCTCTAACCGTGGAGTGGAACGGAAGTGGCTGGAAGGAAGCTCAGAGAGAGAGATGATAAAGCCTGATCAAAAAGGAGAGAAAGGATGAAAAGAATCCTCCCCTCTTTATATATCCATTGAAGTCTCCTCTCTTTGACCGTACACTGCCCGTCAATAAACAGCACTTCAGACGTTGATTCGAACAAAAGATGCATTTTAGAAACTGATGAATTATTTATTCCTTGTTTATTGGGGAAAAAACAGACATACTGTATACCAATCTGGTATACAAATAGTTTTTTAAAACTTTACTATTAAAACGGGAGTAATTGGTTTCCTCACCTGTTGATATTGAGCACATGGTCTGCACTGTGCGT